>CM055268.1:674211-866238 GCA_029237695.1 Conchocele bisecta | reverse complement strand
CTCTAAAGCATTTGATAGGGTCTGGCACCGTGGCCTACTTTATAAGCTGTCTTCAGCAGGCATTATTGACAACTTACACCAATGGTTTACATCTTATCTATCTTCCAGGCAACAGAGAGTAGATTACGCAAATTCATCATCCCATTGGTCCACTATTAATGCTGGCGTTCCTCAAGGGTCTATCCTAGGTCCACTCCTTTTTTTAATTTATATAAATGATATAATCAAGGAAATCAAATCGAATATCAGACTTTTTGCCGATGACACTAGCTTATACATCATAGTCGACGACCCGAACGCCTCCGCCATTTCTCTCAACGATGATCTCAAAACAACTCATCAGTGGTCGCGAGACTGGTTGGTCACGTTTAATCCATCAAGAACCGAAACTATGATATTTTTTAGAAAACATAACAAACCACAACACCCAGATCTTATCATGAACAATGTAACATTGGACCCCATTAGTGAACATACACAGGTATAACATTTTCAGAAGATGGCAAATGGGAAACACATATTTCTCGCTGCATAAATAAAGCATGTCAACGAATTGGCATCCTACGTTCACTAAAATTCCTTATAAATAGATCATGCCTTGAACGTTTATACTTCTCATCCATTCGACCTCTCCTAGAATACGGCGATATTATATGGGACAATTGTTCTTGTGAACTAAAAAATGACTTGGACGCAATTCAAAATGAAGCCGCGCGAATTGTCACAGGAGCCACAAAACTATGCAGCCTAGAAAATCTATATTGCCACTTAAAATGGGAAACTCTATGTACCAGAAGAAGGAAACATAAACTAATACAACTTTTTAACATGACAAATAATCTAACACCTAATTACCTATGTACTCTTATACCGACTCGAGTACAAAATCGCTACGCCCTTCGCAATGCAGATGACATTCCGCATATATCTTGCCGCACTCAAATGTACAGTAACTCATTCCTACCGTCTGCAATACGCGAATGGAACACATTACCAACTGAAATTGGAAATTCACCTAGCTTATCCATCTTTAAGTATCGAATGAATAAAAATACATCAAAACCAACACAACTTTTCAACATAGGAAACAGGAGAGACCAAATATTGCACGCTCGTCTTCGACTAGCTTGTAGCTCGCTTAACTATGACCTCTATCGAAAATCAATAGTAGATTCTCCTTTATGTTCTTGTGGGTCACAAGAGACGGTAGACCACTCCTAACAGCATGCACAAAATATGAACCACAACGTCAACAATATTTAGCTGGGCTAGAATGTCCAGTCATTGCAGATAACCTTCTGAACGGAAATGAGCACCTTTCATTAGAGCAAAACAAACAAGTGTTCCTACAAGTTCACAAATTTATTACAGCCACAAGGCGGTTCTAATTATATTACGTATATTCTTCATTATATGCAAGACCCAGATGCATTGACGGGGAAAAACACACATAGTCCCATCATACGTCGCGCCGACGGCCCGGTTGGTACGGCGCATGGTATTGATACACAGGAATGGCAAATAGTTGACTGAGGTTTCCCGATAAGTTTTCACCACCCTAATCATTTTATTTTTTCTTTTCATTATATTATTTGTTTTCTTCTCCAACTCTATTTACATTTATAAACAATAGCATAGTGAAAATTGTATATTGTATTGCGCACTACATTTGATTTGTACGTTACACTATCGTATATCTTGTAGGGAGATGAATTTATAAAAGCTACTAGCTTGTTTTCAAATCCCTGTATTTTGCTATGTAACATGTATACAATGTACATTTACCAATAAATATTGTTTAAACCAACACGAATTCTTAAGAAATGTGTGTATTAACAGAATTTTCTGGCATATAACTTAAACAATTGCATTAAAATATATCAATTAATCATTTAATTTTCATATATTTAGCGAATATCATTCATCCATAAGGTTTCAAGTCGATCTGATACTACTGCTAATACGTCCTAATGTATTGTAAATTGTGAATGCTAAAGAACTTGATTTGATTAACCTGGTGACCTTCACCAACCAATCAGCGTTTAGTAAACCAAGTTGTCCGCCTGAAATTCGTCCGGCAAAGAAACTTTTTCACAGGAAGTGACTGTATACTTCTGCCGGAAATGATATATACATGGTGTTCCCAAGTCACACCATTAGAGAATGTAGATTTACACCAGTGTAGATGTGTGAAGATATGTGCAATTAATTTTGCGTGGTAGGAACAGCGTGCCAACCTCAGCCTGGCGTTGTCAATAGATGCGAAAGCTGTAGCTGATGATGATGACATCATGTTGTATTTTTACCAAATTCTCGGCATTTTCTTCTGGAATTCTTGTACGAACACCGAGAAATGGAGGCTCGATTCCTATATATTTCAACCTGGCAAGATTTACTCGCATAAAGACAAGGTTAGTGTCTTTTTTATGATGAAATCCAGCAAGCAGTTCGATGCTAGAAAAATGTTGAAAATCTGATCGCACGTGACATTTTAACAGTACAATCCTGCATTCAATTCTTGATATAGGGCTCTTACTTCATATTAGGATCGAATTTCAAAAAATAAAAAGATGGCTCATCGCTAAATTGTGCTGAACAATGATTTTATGCAACAAACAAAAGAAGAGTTTAGGGTATTTAAATAGGTGTAAAAGTTGGGCAGGTTAACGTGAAACAGACAGTAGTAGCATATGGTTTACAACACATCCTATATAATCTGATGTATGACGTCTGATGTATGGAAACGAGAAATTGCACTGTGGTTTCAGACAACAACCACGAAGGTATCCTTTGGAGACAAAGACTAGACAGCGGCCATGATTTCTCTAGGTTTAAACATATCCACCAATTCATAGCCCCATCTGTGGAATGGCGCTTTCCAAGCGACTCACTAGATTTAAGACTGGCATCTATCAAAGTTCAGCTGTGGACACATGTACCAGACGACAATGTAACCATATGTCGTACATGCAATGGCCGTACATATACCTTACTACACTGTGTCGCCGAATGTACCATTACTTTGTCTCTAAGAGATGCCTTCCTGTATGATATTCACAGAGTTGTCTAAACTGAAACAACTTACAACGAGCTTGAGCGGTCATCGCCTGAGGCATTGCTACAAACGGCGTTAGGGTCACCGTTGTCGGTCAGTATCGACTGTGTAGTACAGTATTATACGTATCTAATTTGGCATTCACATTTGTGAAAATGTCTTATTATACTTATTCATCAAATGGGCAGATGTAGCATTTTACGTATGGTGCATTACAAATTAAGACATATGACAATGTAGGTGTCTACATAATACACAGATACACTGGACGATCTGGAACCGCACTGGTTGCTAACAACAAACAGTGCAAAGCCAGGTACGAGTACGAGTACGAGTATAGTGGCCATGATCAAGAACATATAACACAGTGTAAATACATTTCACTTCATGTTTTGTTCACCTTACTCACAGTATAATAATGTATATTTTCAATGCATGTTCTTCATTATTATGTGTTTGTGTTATTATATTGCATTTGGTTATACCATGTTCTCTGTAAAGAGGAAATAAAGAAATTAATTTAATTTGAGTGAAGCACTATCAACACTGGGCTCTATGTGAATTATATGTTTCTTTTTCAAATTGCTGAAAATTTCAAATTGCGACACTTCACCATTTCATTGTTAGAATTTAAATACAAACACAATTGCTGGAAACGCTATTCTATTGCTATTTATGTCACAACATGTTATTTTGAAACTTGAATAGATTTCTAACAGATGAACGTTTTATATGCTTTTAACTAATATTTGTTTTGCATGTAGTCTGTGTGAGTTTCAAAGATATTCCATATTTATGGCATGGGTGTGTACATGTAAATGGAGTTAACTCCCATATCGGATCGCCGTTACTATCAGATTTTTGTTGCGCAATTCTGCAAGATTGTTTGTGAACGATGTCTACAATTGACAAGAAGAATATCTGGGAATATCTGAAATATTTATATCAACGTATGACGCGATTTGGATTCTACGGAAGCGTCCTGGTGCCAATGCTAACATATATGTATCTCCTAATCTAAATCTCCTAATTAGGATATACTAACTCCTAATTAGGATATACTAACTCCTAATTAGGAGTTCTAAGTCATAATTAGGATATACTGACTCCTAATTATGAGTTAGTCAATTAGGAGATACAAATATTTTAGCATTGGCCCCAGACGCTTCTATATGATTCCACAATATCATGCAACGTTTGTGAAATTCTCACTGCAGCTGTAATCTGTTTCATGTCGAAATACGCGCACAGTTCCCAGTCAGCTACATGTACTTGTAATGATACTGTATACAGACATTTTCATCTAATAACCGGCGGCATTTTGCGCCGGCTACTATACAAAAAATGCATTTATGCTATAGCTCTAAGTAGAACTGGCTGGTATCTCGTTAGGAAACCTGTGGAATTCTTCGACGTGAAACTGTTTACGCCGGTGCTGAGTGCATCACCATTAATTATATTCGTTGGCAGTGGCGAATTGTATACTTTACTGACTAGGTATAGAATCTTAAGTCTCCATACACTTTTTTTCACCCCTAAGTAACTGGAATGGATAATTATGTTTATTTTACATCCAATCCAACTGTCATGTCACAAAATGATTTTCAGACAAGTCCATTTATGAAAACGGGGTGTTTTTGTTCTCAAAACAATGAACATTACTTGCAAAAAGTGCAGATACTGATGAGACAGCTCGTCACGAGCCGGCTCATCTGGATCTACTCTGACAATACCACTACAGGCCTGTGATATTGAAATGGTTAAGCTTGCATAGTGTATGTATATTTTGTTTGTAAATTTCAGCTAAATAATCGAGTATGTCTCATACAAATCAGCATAAGTCTTATCAGGGCCAATTATAGGGTTCGCCAATCAGATCAGGGCCGCCTACATAGTTCGCCAATCAGACCAGGGCCGCCTACATAGTTCGCCAATCAGATCAGGGCCGCCTACATAGTTCGGCAATAAGACCAGGGCATCCTACATAGATCGCCAATCAGATCAGGGCCGCCTACATAGTTCGCCAAAAAGATCAGGGCCGCCTACATAGTTCGCCAATCAGATCAGGGCAGCCTACATAGTTCGCCAATCAGATCAGGGTCGCCTATATAGTTCGCCAATCAGATCAGGGCCAGCTACATAGTTCGCCAATCAGACCAGGGCCGCCTACATAGTTCGGCAATAAGACCAGGCATCATACATAGATCGCCAATCAGATCAGGGTCGCCTATATAGTTCGCCAATCAGATCAGGGCAGCCTACATAGTTCGCCAATCAGACCAGGGCCGCCTACATAGTTCGGCAATAAGATCAGGGCATCCTACATAGATCGCCAATAAGATCAGGGTCGCCTACATAGTTCGCCAATCAGATCAGGGCCGCCCACATAGTTCGTCAATCAGATCAGGGCAGCCTACATAGTTCGCCAATCAGATCAGGGTCGCCTATATAGTTCGCCAATCAGATCAGGGCCGCCTACATAGTTCGCCAATCAGACCAGGGCCGCCTACATAGTTCGGCAATAAGATCAGGGCATCCTACATAGATCGCCAATAAGATCAGGGTCGCCTACATAGTTCGCCAATCAGATCAGGGCCGCCTACATAGTTCGCCAATCAGATCAGGGCCGCCTACATGTTCGCCAATCAGATCAACAGGGCCAGGGCATCCACATAGTTCGCCAATATCAGGGAGTCGCCTACATAGTTCGCCAATCAGACCAGGGCAGCCTACATAGTTCGCCAATAAGATCAGGGCCGCCTATATAGTTCGCCAATGAGATCAGGGCCGCCTACATAGTTCGCCAATCAGATCAGGGCAGCCTACATAGTTCGCCAATAAGATCAGGGTCGCCTACATAGTTCGCCAATCAGATCAGGGCCGCCTACATAGTTCGCCAATCAGATCAGGGCAGCCTACATAGTTCGCCAATCAGACCAGGGCAGCCTACATAGTTCGCCAATCTGATCAGGGCCGCCTACATAGTTTGCCAATCTGATCAGAGCATCCTACATAGTTCGCCAATAAGATCAGGGCAGCCTACATAGTTCGCCAATCAGTTCAAGTCCAAGGTCAAGGTCAAATTACTTAGAAGTTTGCGTCCGTAAGATTTGAGTTAAGTTTTCGGGTACCCATTATCTCTGCAACAGTAAGTCGGATTGACTTCAAACTTCATATATTTCCTTATCATCATCCATATGCTCATTCCATACCACACCCATGCGACCTCCATGTCCAAGGTCAAGGTCAAATTACTTAGAAATTTGCCTTAGCGTTTTATAAATATTTGAGTTCATGTTTGTATTTGTCGGTCCAGGCGGCGGCCGGGAGTATACGTGAGCCCTTACTCACTTTCTCTAGTATTGAGATGTACATGTATCGGGTATTTTCAGGGGTTGTGGAGCTATACAGGAATGTTGGCGGAGGGATATTTACGTTGGATGATGAAGAGGTGAGTCATCTTGCTTTTCACATGTAACAACTATCTGCGGTCACATACGGAAGTAATATAATCGTATTCTGCAATGACTTCGTAAATTGGTTGTATCGGATTGATTACTGCGCATAATTGATATTGATCAGGTATACCCAATCACGTTGACGACCACATATTGGAAATCACAGGATTCAATATACAATGAACTAACTTTATTTCATCAGCTAGCAGTAAGTTAATCACATAATTAATGATACATCTCACTGCGATTGGAGAATATGGGATTATAGCATTTGCGACCAGTATATCCATACCAGCCTGCACATCCGCGTAGTCGGATCAGGGAATGCAGTGATCGCCATTCGGTTGGTGAATAATACTTGAAACTGTGACTGGAGAAATTGGGCTTATAGTATTGGCGACCAGTGTAGACCCAGACCAGCCTGCGCGTCTTCGCAGCCTTGTCAGGGTCTGCAATGATCGCCATTCCGTCAGTGAAACACCCATCAACAGAGATTGTCGTAGCTGATCGGGAGCTCTACCGCGCGAAATGGCTATAAAGCCTCAGTCTCACTGTTACGATTTTGCTCCCGACTAGCCACGATCTGAAAAATCGTCAGCAGTCGTAGTACCATCGCAGTGGTGTCGCAAGTATTCTTGAGTGTTCTTGAGTGTTAGTGGGTTATCGGGATAGGCTCCCGACTGTTTTGAACATGTTCAAAACAGTCTGGAGTGATCGGCCAGTTTTTCAAGTCGTACGGCATTCATACAGCATTCGTACAGCATTCTTGAGGCCGTCGTAGAGGTGTTCGTGATAGTCGTGGCTATTCGTGGCACTTCCCATGTACGACTCTGCAAGACCCGGCAATAACTAGTACGATGGTCCTACGACTATGCCACGATTTATGCCGATTACACTACGAACGTACTAAGAACTTGTCCTGAATTATCAATAACTAGCACGACAACACCACAAATATTGTCGAATGCACTACGAATTATGCCGACAGCGCTAGGACTGCAGTAAGAACTGCTACGGCTTCTCACAGTGCCACTACGGTTTCACTACGATTTGGCACCAAATTTCAGCATCCCATAATTCATACATTATGTGACTTCCAACCAGAGAACATCTACCAAGAAGATATACCAATAACTTCTACCATGGATACTCCTGGAACAATGTTGCCTCTCCGTGATCTCGTGGCACTGGAGGCAGATATTATACAGAATGACCTGGCTATTGCCCATCAGGTTGAGAAGAGGAGAAGAATAGGTGCAAGGAGAGCTAAACGATTTTGGTGCAGGGCCTGGATGACACGAATACCTTCACTAGGACAGTATGGAATGCTGATGGTTGAGCTGAGTCAGGAAGATGTACCTGGTTACAAGAACTTTATGAGGCCGGAGCCCTTGATGTTCCAATAACTGCTTAACAGAGTCAGTGGTAGAATAGAGAAGGACACATGGTACATGAAGGCAATTCCACCTGGATTGAAGCTGGCGATTACCCTCCGGCACCTAGAAACAGGAGATAGTTACTATTCCCTGATGCATGGTTTCAGAATGCCCCACAACACTATCTTCTCCATTGTGCATGATGTATGTGAAGCCATCGTTGAGGAATATGCAGATGAAGTGATCCCCTGTCCAACTACACAGGAAGAGTGGAAACTTATAGCTGACCAGCTTGGGGCCAGATGGCAGATGCACCACACTATTGGTGCATTGGACGGCAAGCACATATCAATGCAGTATCCAAATAATTCTGGTTCTCTCTACTTGGTGGCTACTGAATATAAGTTCTTATGGGTGGATGTTGGTGCCAACGGTTCTGCATCTGATGCTCAAATCTGGAACCAGTGTGAGATGAAGGAGGTCATTGAAGATGGTAGCAATGGATTCCCAGAAGCAACACCACTCCCTGCAGATGACAGACCCATGCCATACTTCATCATTGCAGACGACGCCTTCGCTCTTAGGACGTGACTCATGAAACGATTCTCGAGACGCAACCTGACAAATGAAGAGAGAATCTTCAATACAGACTCTCGAGGGCTAGGCCTATAGTAGAGAATGCCTTTGGCATCCTGGCCAACAGATTTTGAGTTTTTATGACCACACTTAGACAACAACCATAGACCGTTAATAGCATTGTACTGGCCTGCGTTTGCCTTCATAACCTGATGAGAATGAGGTACCTTGCTACTCAGAATACTCTCGTAGACCAGGAAGATGCGAACCACAGTATTATTCCAGGAGCTTTGGGGGATGGTGCCAACCTGATTGGCATGGCCCAAATTAAGGGTGGCAACTTTACAACAAGGGCAGCCAACCAATCGATGTAGACTGTGTGACGTTCGAAAACGGAATTAATTCGTAACTGATCGGGAGTCTTTATCCGATTCGCACGGACGTCGGGGTAGACCGGGAGTAGTCGTAATATAGTCGTAGTACAGTCGTGGTGGTTCGTGGTGCAGTCGGGGCTGATCTTGGCGAGTCGTGACGCAGTTGTGTCGCAGTCGTACCAAATCCTGGAGATTCTTGATATGTCGTACTGCATTCGTACTGGCAACGTAGTGGAGTCGTGGTAGGTCGTTGCTATTCGGGGACCATCGGCTTGGAAAACGTAGAGCATTCGTACAATAGTCGTCAGTAATCTTGGGAACTCGTAGGACATTCGTGGCAAGGTCGGGAATGATGCCGATTCATGCCGATCTTTATCAAAATTTTGCAAAACGTCGGGAGCAGTCGTGGTTGGATAGGTCGGGAATGATCGTGGATAGTCGTGAGTAAAATCGTGACAGTGAGACTAGGGCTTAAGCCCCGTTCCTCCAATCATGATCACGGTATATCTGATCCATCGCGACAAAATTGGCGTATAGTGGAATCTCTCTCAACCGGACACCCGGGACCTCCCCTGTAATCAACCACTCCATGAACACTCTGTGTCAATGTCAATCATGAACAGACACGGCAACGAACTAAATTACTGTCAAATTCGTCTACATTAATCAAAATGGCGTCGCCATGGTGTCCGATTAAGAGCGGTTCCACTGTATTAAGATTTGATCGGTGATTATATCTGATTGTGTATCCCAGTCGTGGAGTCTGAATGGAGAGCCACCATGCGTGATTCACCGAACAGAATAGCAAACAGTGTAGGACCTAATCTTACATATTAAACTCTTATTTTTTGTTAATTTAGATGGGTTTCACTGTAATGTATTTCATTTTCGAGTCTGTATGTGATTGAAAATGACAAAAATTGTTCATAGAGAGATAAATCACAGTGGAACTTCTCTAAACCGGACACCCTGGGGACCTCCCAGTGTGTCCGGTTTAGAGTGGTTCCATTTTACATGTTATCAGCTTGGTACACAAATGCAATTATTCCTCTAAATAACGACAAATATTGATGTTATTGCAAAAACAAAATTCTTATTGGAATTTAACAAGGGGCAAAAAGCAGGTAAACATTGACGAGGAGAGTCGAAAAAAAGAAAAAGTTTGGAAATCGGCATCGAAACTGACTGATATATTGGGACTGATTTAACTGAGAAAACACAAGTTTGATTTTGAAAATCGGTCCACAAATTAGAAAAGTACTTCAAACCACGTGTTAGGTACACGTGTTTTTGTCATTGCCGTAACGCGATCTTCACCGTTATGTGGATTATTGTGAAATTGCCACGCGGGTAACGCAACTGAAAGCTGGTCTGTTGTATTATTAACCGGACTGTCAAGACGGGGCAAGTTTTGCAAATGAAATCGTGCATATTGTTGTGTAATTAAATCCGGCTGTCAGAGCCATCTGTAGGAATTCCATTCAGCTGTCAGTGTGATCTTATCTTATTTGTATAATCCGGATGGTGACGTTGTTTATGTATCACGACTGCAATAAACAGCCGTCGCTGTGTCACGTTTATAGAAAGGCGATGTATGTAGATGTTTGAGGTTGTTGTATGCTAGTGCATATACATGTGAACAATATAATCTATGGCTGGGTTCGGATTGAGCCGGGGGAATTCCAGTCGAGCGGCGTGATAATGTCTCCGGCTAGGCTATGCCGAGCCTGAGACGATGTCGCAACGCGAGACTTTGGTTACTGAACTCAGTCGCAACCCTGCCATTGCGTATTCTTCTCAGACATAGTCTGGAATGCTACAAAGTTCAAAATGCAAAACAAAAAAAACAAAAACAAAAAGCAATAACTTGTGCATGTCAAGGTCATTACCAAGGTCAGGAATGATCGAGACAAATTTGTCTCCCCTATTATCATATGAACCAAGTATAGTTCAATTGTTATGACGTTATGGCCAATATAGCTTGATCTGACGAACGAAAAGTGGTAACAATGCAGTTGAAGTGTAAGGGATAGGCTAGAGTAGATAAGTACACGTAGTCACTTAATCACTTGTAATGTACACTATATTACATGGGGAACACACAGGAATACATGATACATTGATATGCGAACATCACTGTACTGTGCATGATACTATTCAATTACTACAAGGTTGTAAGCCAATCGACTGTTATACTTTAACGCAACTTAAAAGCTATAGACGAATAAACTCAGTATGTGGTATCTCAATGGTCCCGTAGTGGACAATAGTATGAATGCACAAGTACTTTGATGATCGCTAATCAAAGTGAAATAACATACAAGTATAACATGGCAGAACGAACATTGGAGGACAAATGACAATCATCTGAGCTACCCCAGTGCTGGCGTATCTCAATAGATAGTGGTAACCTCTGAGTATCAAGGTCCCAAGGTCTGCCTCACCTGCAGTATGAGGTCTAGTCACCAATATGGCTATTATCCAACTTCAAGTGGATTAATCCATAAACAATATATGTAGTCTTACTACAATCCCTTAGCCATGATATGCCATGATATGAGTATTACCATACACTATCAAAGTATACATATGTATTGCCTATGCAATATATTTCCAAAGTATGAATGTCAAAAGTCAAAGCCGGATGTGGTTATATCACATGATAGTCAATAATGATAATGTTCCGGAAGCTGGTACCGGAAGTAAAGTTCCAAAGGTAGTATTATTTCCGGAAATGGTGGACCAGATGTAAAGTTCCTATGGCATCACTCGAATGTAGCAACCCGGATGTGGTGGACCCGATGTTCATGGTGAATCAATGGGTTGTAATACCGGAAGTGGTAGACCGGATGTAAAGTTCCGATATAATACAAAATGGCGATTATCACGATGGCTAAGACGCCGGGAAAAGTTTCACTTAGGTGACATTCAACTCGGTGGTAGTATAATGATATGATATGTGTGTATGGCGTTTCACTTCACTAAACTATGGCTGTGACTGTCTGCTGAACGCGATGTAGCTATCACACACTGCTCTATACAGGCCTGTACCCGGAGCTGCTACACACACTGCGCCAGACAGACGTACGGACACTCGGACAACCTGACACTCTGCACTGACTGGGGTCTGCCCTCAACGAGTGGACCAAAACGTCCAATGTTGCCCGCTGGAGCGATCTCAAGAGGCTACAAAAATGAAATGAGTCTCCAATTACTGGACGAATACGCACAGACAGACAGACAGGATACACAACGGACTAGAACGGGAATCGAACAACGGCAAATCACAGCTGAAATAAAATGTTGTAGGTACATACCAAAATCCTCCGTGTCACTGGTGAATACAATACTGTCCTACTGTTACCAGAAAATATGTGTCCCACCAACACATAGCGAGACATCGCTTATATACGTACCAGTGAAACCATGCACGGAATAATGAATATGCCTACCCCTCGTTCGACATCTCACATAAATATTACAAAACCATGGCTTTTGCCATTTCACCCGTGGGTTATATTTGGCATAAATATATGTTCCCACGCCATAAATTCAACCAAACTAGTGTACAGCCCTCGTGGAATAAATACCATCCAACATGGTATATCCCACACTACCCTAAATCTGCACACTATAGACCCAGATCTCATAATCCGAAATCTACTCGACTGGTCTCGACAATGCGAAGGTTGCTTTTTGGCCCAGCCAAACCCCTCCATATCGGTCCTATGGGCTGTACACTCAAATGAGAGTGTAGCACATACTAAACTCAAATATCGTGGTCATTTACGGAAATATCACGACACAAAGCATCACCAGTATGGGATCTGATATATCCGTGTTGGCCAATACCAGGCTATGCTGAAACACTAACCCGTAGCATACATAACAGGGCAGACCATGGTATGGTCTGCGCTATATACTGGCTTCACCTACAGAAGGTCCCTTATCTGGTGAACAACTGACACGCGGACAAACTGGGCTGGCACGGATAGTGGACATCCGTAATACTAAAAGGGGTCTTTTCCCTATCGAAACCAGCACACACAGTCAACGAGTTCTCTACCACACACATGCATAGTCTGTGGCAAATATGGCGTGACATCAATAAAACATTGCTCATAAAATGGACGTGTATTTAAATCCGCAAAAAGGACACGCATAAACGTATTTCCACCAATACAACATAAGCCCCGTTATTCCACGCACATTGTACATGGCAAATGTACATGCTAAGTCACAGGTATGTAAAAATCACAGGTGTGTCACATGTGGAATCACAGGTATGTGAAATCAATAGTACACACAACAATACAACACAGTACCACACATCACAAATATACAATTATACGGAATCCAGAATGTACAAGAATGCACGTGTCACGCGACAATGCATTAGAACGTCAATGTCATTTAAGCAGTGAGAAAACAAGTGAGTATTAAAACAAATGTTCGCAAAGAACATACGAGACACGCCATATGATTTTGTACCTTCGGACATTTCATTAAATACGTTTACAAAATTTACAATCTTTTTCATAAATAAAGTCAAAAGTTGACAAAAGTTTCAGTGTACATGAATTCCGCATATACTCTGAAAATTGTGTCAACTTTTGACGCCAATTACGGAAAATATTGTAAATTTTGTAAACGTATTTCATGAAATTACGCAGATGTCCGAAGGTACAAAATCACATGGCCAAATTGCCTAATTCACAGTGCAACATCTCTAAACCGGACACACTGGGGATCTCCCAGTGTGTCCGGTTTAGAGGGGTTCCACTGTATTTATTTTCAATATGGCTGATGAGCAGGCAGAGACGTATGTATCCAATGAATGGAAGGAAGGTCCCGTGTGAATATAGACGTATATGGTACTGGAAGAGACAATGGCTCAAAATTATTCCATAAATTGAGGATTATTTCACGGCACGGTTATCTCATTTCAAGGACGTCTGAAGACAAATACGCGCATGCGCACTATTTATGTATGGTAACAGACACAATTTTTTTCATTTCAACACCACAGGCCCGTATAGTCGTATTAGCAAACAGTGTAAATCCAGATGAGCCGGCTCGTGACGAGCCGTCTCATCAGGATCTGCACTTTTTGCAATTATGTTTGAGAGCAAAAACATCCCCTTTTCATAAATGGACTAGTTTGAAAATCATTTGTTTGTAACGGTTAAATTGGTTGCAAAAGTAACATGTTAAAATGCATTGCAGTTACTTAGGAGTGGTCTGTCAGGTACCTAGACAAGCAAGTCACTACTGTAACACGGGGTATACTGAACACCGCTATTCATCTACAGTGCAACTGGATAGACTATCACCATCTCACATAATACATTGTCACTTACACGTTCCTTCATCACTCATGGTACAATCATAATATCCCGCGTTTTTCAGATCCGTACTTTTTCACTCTCATGTCATACGTGCTAGTATTCGACCATCACAGAGCTTTGTCCTGATAATTGCTCCACACTCCCAGGAAAATGACCCAAAATTAAGTGAAGTACGTTGTAATTATGTGTGCGGTCTGCATGTATGCTGGGATTGGAAAGTTAACGATCTAAATTGAAAACAAATATAAATTTATTTATTTTATCGTAAAAATACATGCCAGTTTCAGGCTACTGTAAAGGAGAAAACCGTTAATCAATGGCAGGGATGGGACTGAGACGGGAATCCCGGTCTCGCTTTCTGATATCGTTTCAGGCTCGACAGAGCCTGGCCGGAGACATTATCGCGCCGCTCGACTGGGATTCTCCTGTATCAGTCCGAACCCTGTCATATGTTATATGAAACTGCTGATTCTCCTATTTTTGTTAATTTGTTACTTTTGTTAATTTGTTAATTTGTTACTTTTGTTAATTTGGGGCTAATTTCAATTATTTCTTCACTACTAAACTACATAGATAGTAATTGATTGTAGAGTTACATGTACATGTACATGTAGAAATGGGATTTTTGATGAAAAATAGTGAATTGCATTTATTATAAAATTGTCATAAATATATAATATATATATATAATGAATGCAATACTATATTTTTTTCCTTCTAAAGTACTGAACGCTAAGGTTTAGAATAGTTTGTATTTAATGTTTTAGTAAATGTTGACAAAAATCAGTGACTACATGTAGTCATGTCTGATCAGGGTCTGCAATCTCCGCAATTCAGTTCGCAATTCAAACACATAAAACATCATAGATCTTTAATCGTCTGTTAATCTTTTAACTCAATAAGCAGAGTGAACTTGATAAAGACTATAGCGCCGTAGTCATGCATCACTGACCATACCTGTAGAAATGAAAAGTATGAGAATCAGGAATACTGGACACTGAAAAGTATGAGAATCAGGAAGTAACCGTTATATTAGTCACCATACCACGTACATAGAAACTCGCGGTGGTGACACAGTGTCCGAGAGTGCAAACTGTTAACTGCTTGATGTCACACGCATGTCTCACTCGGTGTATTGACAGCAGCTTCATAGTGACGTGATTGGCAACTACACGTACAAGGGTGAACAAGTATAGCATGTGAGGGATAGGCTCTGTTTATCAATACCGTCGAAATGGTCGAAATGGTCGTTGCAACCCTTTCACTTTAAATATCCAACATTGGCTTTTAATGTTATATTATTACTACTCCACCAATTTATTGCGGCTGTTACTTTAGAATTGAACAGTGGACAAATGCTGCAGGTGAGACGGCTCCTTAGGAGCCCACCCGCTCGTCTGGGTCTGCAGTTTCTGCACATATTGGCTTTATGGTGGGTATGGTTGAAAGGGTTTCTGATTACAAATGGCTTATGAAAAATATTGTAAATTGTGTAAAAGTACAAAATGACATGTCGTGTCTCAATATGAAACAACACAATTGAATTTTGTCACTAAGAAGATGTGCAATTGTTCATGAAAAGTATTCACAGAAACTGTGATATTTGTTTAGCATTCGATGTGATTTACGGCAAATATCGTAAACTAGATACCACACATCGTCTTTGGTACAAACTCACCATGACTTCAATCATACATGTATACACTAACGTTTCTACGTCAGAGGTTTTATTCATCATTGTTTAAAGCAGTAGGTTGGTTGCATTCAGCTGTGTGAACAATTATGATTAGTTATACATAAGAAAATAGAAATCAATAAGGGAAGATAACATTAGCCAGTTAGTTGGTAAAACAAATAAGGGCACCGGAGGCCAATGCGATGAACCCAATGTTTCCAGTCACAGAGAGAGCCTGCTATTCTGGGATTTGATTAGTTACTCACAGTTTCCGCTGGCGATCGTCTTCTATTTATTCTATTCTTGCATATGTATTGCCGTTTGAAAAACTCGACGTACGTACTTTCTCTCCTTTCACTCAATGTTCTTGTTCGTCCTATTATATACATGTACATGAGTACATAATACATGATTCACGATTTTCTATAATGTACACACCGTGTTAGAGTTGTCCATGACGTTCCGGGTAACCGCCGATCTTTGTTTAATTATATATATTTCACAAATCATACTAGGAAACATAATTCGCCTGTAATTATGAACCGATACATTTTACATTTTGCAAGTACAGGTACATCTAAAATGCAAGTTTTTCGTTATTTTTATCAGCCGGTGGCCCATATAATTATCTGTGTCTATTTTATACGGCCCGTATAGTTTAAACATATGTATTGTTACATGTATGCAATGGGCATTTATGGAACGCCAAATCTACATAATCTACATAAAATCATTTGAAGAAGACTCGGAGTCATTTGTAGCTAGCTCTATTTATTTAAATTTCACAAATACTGAAATGTCACGACGTCTGTTTGGTCAGCCGAATGCTCGTTTCGTCAATTTGAAGCCTCCTACTGATAATATAGACATTACAGCATTTAAGACAAGCCATGTAATTTTGTACCTAACCAGAAAATGTGGTCTGTCGACGCACTTAGCATATGCAGCCTATGCTCAATAAATGTAAATCCAATAATTGTTTACAAGAAAACATTGTTAATGGAACATTTACAGACTATCACAATTTTGCTCTTACGAACATTTTAGTCGTACGAAGTTGAGTCAAACTTCCCCAGCTTGGCGTGTACTCAAAGTACTTGTTTGCAGGCGAAGGACAGATGCTATAAACATTAAAACATGTCATCTTGATAAAATCCAGTCGGTGTAGATGCCTCAATGAAATTAATAAAATAGTATTGATTGTTACATGCTCTTCAAGCAATATTTATTCAGAAAGAGGTTACAGTATATACCATTGCATGTTTATAAGTCATGTGAACGGACAGATAGCATACATGTATCGTGCAGTATTCTCGCAAATAAATATAATTGGTGACGGAAGTGAAGCTACTTCAGTGAACGAGTCGTGAACAGCTTAATCCCTGATCAGACTGCACTGTGCAGGCTCATCTAGTGTCGCAAGATATGAACAAGATTTGTGATTATTCATAAAACATATGTACAAAAAAATGTGATGTTTTCTGTAAATGACGTCAAAATTTGACATACTTTTTCTTAACAAATGCGGGATTCTATTTCGTATTTTCTCTGAATAGTTCGTCTACTTTCGATGTCATTTACAGAAAATATCGTAAATTTTGTAAATATTTTTCATAACAAAATATTCCTAGATACAGAATGAAATGGCTTGTGTATTATGAGACACGCCGTGTGATGTTTACCTAAGAACATGTGCGATATCTCATGAAACATATTTACATCAATTGTGATATTTTCTGTAAATGACATCGAAAGTTTACGAAATTTTCATACGGAAAATATCGTAAATTGTGTAAATATTTTTCATAAAGAATCGCTCATCTTACTAGGTACAAACTTATATAACGTTTGTTTTTCCCCGAATGTGACCACAATTGTATTGAGTGCATGTTTGATGTTGTGTATGTGTATTGCATGCTATTGCAGGTGGCGATCTCCATGCTGATGTGGGCGGACGTTTGTGTCGAATATGTCGAGGTAATCTTTGACCAATCAGCGCCGTGCTCACTCGTCAACGATTGGCTTCTGGAATAGCACGTGTAATCCGAATTGTCCAATTGTAAACTGGAATATTCGGATTGATCAATGTGATGTTACGCGGTGACTCACACGTCACGAAATAAAAGCAAATGATAGGCGTGTTAATAAATACGTGATGAGATATGTTTAAAATCAAAAGAAACTAACTTCACGGATGTCAGTTTATGTTGTGTATTTCAATCTAAAACATGAAATAAAAGAACGAGCTAGTATTATAAATGGCGTCATTTTAAGGGTATATACATATTATATTGACTTAAACGAATGGAATAAATGTTGAAAGGTACAAGCTACAAAACTCGCATTCCAGTTGTAAATCTTTGACGGGTTGATGTCACATTAGAGATGCATACTGACTGTGTACTTTGTTCACGTCGTCAACATGGGTCTCTCTCGTGTATAGATACACTCATGTATGAGATAAGCCATGTGATTGTGTACCTTAGACGATATCGCATGAAAATATGTACACATTTACAATAGTTTAAGTAATTAACGTTGTTTACAGAAACTATCCGGGGCCCGTTTCATTAAACTTCGTACGACTAAAATGTCCATAAGTGCAAATGTAGGATCGTGTGTAAATTTCAATTGATGAATTTACATTTATTGAACATAGGCTGAATATGCATCCTATGCTCAATAAATGTAAATCCAATAATTGTTTACAAGAAAACATTGTTAATGTGGAATTTATCATTATTTTGCACTTACGAACATTTTAGTCGTACGAAGTTTAGTGAAACGGCCCCCAAACGCTTCTGTAAATAGTGCATGTCCATGAATAATCCCACATTTTCTTCGGTACAAGATCACAAGGCTTGTCTCATATATACCATGTTATTACCGATGGTGCTTTCGCCTTACGTTGTGAAAAAAAAACAGTCAAACATACACGTATGTTTTTGACAGAAGTTTTTCTTGAAACATTGTAATAACGTAAAGCAGACAAATTTCGTAATATTTTCAATATCGATTAAAATAGAATAAGTCTCGATGTGAAGTCACATATTGCTAGACTAGTCGCTGCTTCCAACGAAAATTAACCCGAAGTCTGTGTCTGTAACGCAGGGCGACTGGTACGTCGACTCGTAAGTCGCCCTGCGTTACTGACAGAGACTTTTAATTCTATTATTTATATTAATATTAATTCCATTAATGTTAATTATATTATCTAATTTATATTAACCTGAATTCTCTGTCTGTAACGCAGGGCGACTGGTAAGTCGACTAGTAAGTCGCCCTGCGTTACTGACAGAGATTTTTAATTCTATTATTTCTATTAATATTAATTCCATTAATGTTAATTATATTATCTAATTTATATTAACCCGAATTCTCTGTCTGTAACGCAAGGCGACTGTAAGTCGCCCTGCGTTACAGAAGAGAATTTGGGTTACGGCAAAAGTGCGCGTTTCTGGAAACACAGTCGCATATCGGTAACAAAGGCGAAGGCATCATGAAGTTTATGAGCTTTACTTTTCATTTTCTAGCAGTTTACTGGCTGAGTGGTTTGCTGTGTTTGTATATTAACACGACATATACGTGTGTGCGTATCTAGGCGCCGGCAAATGTGTTCAGATGCTTGATTTAACTCATGTTTGATATATTTTGCTTGTTTCCCCGTAGAGTGGTAACAGCATATTATTGTGGGGAAGCGCCGCCGTACATTTTGCCGAGGTAGTATAGCACGTAACGTTGGATGGCAATGTATAGTATAGCACGTAACGTTGGATGGCAATGTTGTTGGAAGTATGTTGTTTACCCTCGCGTGTCAATGTTGTCCGCATTAACTTGTTGTTTCCCCGTGTGTTAATATTGCAGTAGAATTCCCCCGTATGGCAGGCAGTGTTGTCGATACTGCTGTCGTTACACAGTGTGGAAATTACGGAGCCCCGCAGGGGACATGGCTTGTTTTTTATTAATTCGTTCCGACGAAATAACAATTCGTTCCCACGAAATAACACGGGAACGAATTGTTTTTCGTGGGAACGAATTGTTATATCGTGGGAACGAATTGTTAATTCTAGGGAACGAATTGTTAAATTGAGGGAACGAATTATCATTTCGTTGGAAAGAATTGTTAATTCGTGGGAACGAATTGTTAAATTGAGGAAACGAATTGTTATTTCGTGGGAACGAATAAATAAAAATAATCAATGTCCCCGGCGGGGCTCCGTAGTTCCCCGAGTGGCAATATTGCAGTATATTTCCCCCCGTATGGCAGGCAATGTTGTCGATACTGTTG
The DNA here is from genome assembly GCA_029237695.1 of Conchocele bisecta. Classification (NCBI taxonomy): domain Eukaryota; kingdom Metazoa; phylum Mollusca; class Bivalvia; order Lucinida; family Thyasiridae; genus Conchocele; species Conchocele bisecta. The sequence goes on along the minus strand of CM055268.1, from coordinate 846,088 downwards.
TCGTCACACAGTGTGGACATGATGTATGCAGTACTTATGAGTTCCTGCGTTTATTGCAGTGTTGCACGTTCCCAATGTGAGATTGGTAGTGTCAGTCATTTTTATATGTTATCGGCCTTGAGATAGCATATTATGTCACGCAAATTTCTACGAGGGGAAGCCATATTGTCGTGCTACGCCTAAATGGCGAGTACGACCAAGATTACCAACTTATCCTATGGCTTTTTGGTCTGTCTTGCTTTGTATCTAAAACTCTACATATACATTTCTCTATAGTTTTCACAGTTTTGGGCTCGATTTATCTATTAATTCTGGACACTACGAATCAAGACATTTCGTGCGTGTGAATACAGCAGCTATTATCGTTAATTCTCACACTTAGATATCAGTGACTGGTTAGCCGCCAGTTTCGTACATTTATTTCTGGGAGTTTCAAACAGTAATTTATTTTAGAGAAAACGTATGGATGGGAATGGATTTGCACCTGATCACAGTACAGTTGCCTCTGGATGATGATTGAGAGAATATGCAAGTTTCAATCTCTAGTTCCGTAGGTGATCAGTTTTGTGGAGATAATATATTTCAGTACTTTCAGTACTTTGATTCTGTTTGGCAACCTCTGGGGTACCATCTGCGTTAAGGACTGACTTTATAGAATATGACCTTTTGTTTCAAATGTTACAGTATTAGAATCATACATGTGACTGAATATCTATATAAAGTATATCTGACCCTGTTCTTCTTAGAGTATATTATATAGAACATTGAGTGGCCATCTCCACCATCTTAGTTTGCACATGCTATCAGACAGTTTCACCACTTGGAGCGTTTGACACGTACAGTAAATCATATAGCAGAAAATATAATGAAATTCGGTGCAATACATCCCAGATATATAGGACGACAACGTCCTAGAAATATTATTTCAGCAGACTAAACAAAAAGCTAGATATCTGAGTTTTTCTACCACCACTCACAAAATATACAATGGACATTTATTCAATGTGTAAAATGGCAAACTGATGCACTGTCTATTGTTAGAAGTACATCTGACACATGTAAAAGCCATATTTACTCGCATAGCAGGCAAGTAGACAGTAGTAATAATACACTCAGATAACTGCTTACAAGTCACTGGAATCGATACAGTATGTATGGTAATACATGTTTATATCTACAGCACTGTGTATTGTTCTAACTGTTACACAGACTTTACTCAATTCTCAAATATTTAACAAAGAGTGAACAAACCCTGTCAGATATCAGACTTTGTATATACATTTGATGAAAACAAAGCATAGCACGCTGCAGTCTGATGTCTGCCCATTATGTTGCACAAAATTGTATTAATGTGTTTGTCATATTATTAATGGTATGTGTTAAACGAAATAACACTGGGCGATGGCGTGTACACACTAAGATGGCCAACATGGAAACTCCATGCACTGTGTAGGATATAGTAAGAAGATAATGTTGGCATGTATGTTATGATTATATCCCATCACATTTGCGAAGCAATTATGCATGCATCATTGGATGATCAGGGGCCCTATTGGTCCTTAAGGTAGTTGTACCCTTCTTGTGGCCCCAAGTAAATTATATGGAAATCTAATAAAAAAAAACACTAATAAAAGAATAACTACTTACATAAATAAACCATATGGATACGATCAGTGAGTCTTTATGCAGTTACTGCTACCAAAGAAAATGCATACACACCTGTAATATCCAGATAACAGACCAATGTTTATGTAGCAATATGTATAGAAACCAAATTGTACATGTAAAACACCAAAATGTACTTATTATTTTCTAACTACAGCATATGGTGTGATTTCCTTGATGGCAGCATCTGCATAAAGACTTGAACACATATACATGTATATGGTTTATGTGTGTAAGTTGCTATCGGTTTATGAGTATTTTCTTTTATTATATTTCCATTGACTTTACATGGGGCCACAAGAAGGGTACAACAGCCTTAACGTTGGCGGAGTTTTTGGTCTGACTATTATTTGCTTAGTTTTAGCTGCGCAACGTGACGTGAAACGCGCAAATTCCACCAATTCAAACATCAAATATTCCCTTCAGCGAGCTCCGTGTATGTCAAATGTTTCGCCAGTACTCATTTATTGTGCATAATAATGATTGTCTACAACCCTTTCCATTATACATTGTTCATATATTCAACGGTCAATTCTCTGTACCATATTGAGCCACAGGCATTCGGCGTGTTTCGACTTTCAGCTGTATAACTATATTATATATATGAACAAGGCTTCTAACTTTGGTCGGACCCGACCTCGTATCATAACAAATTTGGCGGAAAGTGCACATGTTCATTTGAGAATTATTGTTATCTTACTAAAAATAACATAGTTAGAACATAATTATGCAAATAATATCGAATTACAGCTGCTTTTCCTAGGTCGGACACAGCCTCGTATCATAACACATGAAATAATGCGTTTAAGGCTCTAACGTTAATATTGTAGTGGCAAGTTCATATGATCATTTGAGAAGTATTGTTATCCTGCAGAAATACATAGAATAAATAGAAAATTACAAGCGTAAGCATGTTATTTTGTTATGATACGAGGTCGTGTCCGACCAAAGTTAGAAGCCTTGTTTATACCAATGAAAGCCGAAACACGGCGAATGCCTGTGTATTCAGCAATACGTTTCTTTTGCACGTTATGGATATTATCCTGCTTCTCGTCGATTCATTGATAGTTGCGGACAGTAACTCTGCAAAGACTCCCGTATGGCATACGTGAGTTTTTGCAGCACAGTTACTATCCGCAACTAATCGCCCGATTCAGCTTAATTTGTCAACAATATATTGATTATTTGCGGATAGTAGTAACTCTGCAAGACACCCGTACCGTTCGTCACGTGCGTACGCTACGGACGGCACGTGAGTTTGCAGAGTTACTGCCCGCAACTGTATTTCGAATACGCTCCTTGGTAGATGGGATGCGTAGTGTGGAAAACAATTACAAACTTTCCTTCTGTTTTCTACGGCAGCTTAAACGGGACATCTTTTATCTCCTTCCTATGACATAGTATCTCGTTCTCTCGAGATAGGATCTCGTTTCCATGACATAGTATCTCGTTCCCTCAAGACAGGATCTCGTTCCCACGAGATAGGATCTCGTACACACGAAATAGCATATCCTTTCCAAGCTTTCGGAGCTCGTGGGAACGAATTAGCTATCTCGTTCCCACGACATATATAGTCAGCCAATCAAAAGGTAGCATCATTGTCATTCAAGATGGTGGAGATCTTATTTCGTGGGAACGAGATGCTATGTCATGGAAAAGATAAAATTAAATGTATTGCGCATTTCCCTTTAAAACTGCCGCAGTTGAGCAGCAGTTGAGCAGAATTGTCGACAACTTCATGTCCCCCCTCCCCTGTTTGCAGTATAGATACATGTTTACGTGCTCGTACCCCCACAGGCAGTCGGCATGGTTATAGGAGGGTATAATATTGCTTTAGACATATAGAAAACAAAAACATCTGTGGTCATTGTTTAATCACTTTATTCAATAAAGTGACTAAACAATGACCACAGATGTTTTTTTACACATGTTTTATGTCAAAAACAGTATATTATACCGTCCTATCCCCGTGCTGACGACCTGTGGTGTACTCGTGTTTTTGTTATTACAGACGACTGTATTGTTATGTGTGTTTCATGTCCGCTTTCGTACCCATTGCACTTATTACATTGTCTTGCAACATACATGATGCATGTACATGTCGCCGTTAGTTCAATACACTCGTAGAGTACGTGTATGCTGCCATATATATATGTACTATATATACCATCACAGTAAGGCACACAGGTGTTAGAAAACAATGCGTGTAGTTCCGACCCCAATAGATAGAGATGTCCGTGCAGTGTGTATGTACACTATCGTATTTACCAATCTTGCTAATATATGTAAATGCATTTATTTCAAAATACATGTACTTAAATAGTGAGCTTAAAATCAAGCAGCTTGTTTGTCTGAGTCTGAGCTGTGCCCAGACAATCAAATTGCTTGATTGCGAGTTGGCGTTTCCAATAGAAGTCCAGAAACGTTGGTAATCTGTGCAAAGTTAACGCATGCGCCTGTGTACTACATATGCCGTCACAGTAACGCGCACATGTGTCAGAAAAAAGATGCGTGCAGTTCCTAACCCAATATAGTTCTATGGGGCACTTCACTAAACTTCGTACGACTAAAATATTCGTAAGTGCAAACTTATGATAGTCTGTAAATTTCACATTAACAATGTTTTCTTGTAAACAATTATAAATGTAAATCCATCAATTTAAATTTACACACTATCCTACATTTGCATTTACGAAAATTTTAGAAATAGTCGTACGAAGTTTAGTGAAACGGGCTCTGATATTTTCTGTAAATGACGTTATTTACATATCATAAATTTGTATCAATTTAAATTTCCAGACGAACCTAATTTTGCACTTACGAACATTTTAGTCGTACGAAGTTTAGTGAAACCACCTGTACGTACATGTACACAACCACCGGCGTTAATCTTGCACAGCGTATAAACATTTCTGAACATTTGTATTCGATGCCAACTCTCAATCAAGCAATTTGATTGTCTGAGCCTGAGATGAAACACTGCTCAGGCTAAGCCAACCGAACTGCTTAATTTCAATCACAATATTAAAGCATTTTGAAAGAAAGAATTTGACAAACATTGTCAAGATTAGTGCAGGCGCCAGTGTATGTTCACGATGTATAACCAATGCTTCATCATCAGGTTATACGCCGTGAAAGTAATATGTGTCTGTGACTGGAGACATGGGGCTTATGGGATTTGCGACCAGTGTAGTTCCAGTGCATCCGCACAGTCTGATCAGGATCTGCACTGTTCGCCATTCTATCAATGAAACACCCGTCGTGCTTCTTAAAAGCAATACATATCGTTATCAGGCGACAGGCGCCTGCAATTTGAGGCTACACTGGCCAGAAATCCCAAAAGCCCCATTTCTCCAGTGACAGTGACGTATAAGATACATTTCTCCGTGACAGTGACGTATAAGATACATTTCTCCAGTGACAGTGACGTATAAGATACATTTCTCCAGTGACAGTTCTCCAGTGACAGTGACGTATAAGATACATTTCTCCAGTGACAGTGACGTATAAGATACATTTATCCAGTGACAGTGACGTATAAGATACACCCATAACTATAGAGATATTGGGCTATGATCTACATGTGTGCATCTTTAACAGCAAGCAATGAATACCCAATATATAACCAATGTGTACCTAATTATCCCCTCGCCGATAGGAAAGCAGGGATATAGCGTTAGTCCATGTGCGTGCGTGCGTGCGTGCGTGCGTACATACCTACGTTACTAACATCTTTCATTTTTAAATAACCGCTTCACCGATTTTGAAAATATTTGGACACAATGTGTGTCTAGGGATGGTGCTTTGTTTTGTATACGACACACGTCAGACCACCCAGTGTTTTCTCGTCACTGAGGATGTTCACCTTGTTTTCCAGGCTTTGTAAGGCAAATGCGTTAATGTGTTTTTTTATTTTATTTATGTATTATCAAGGCTGTCAGCGAGGCGATTGGCTTCGTATAACGATGCCGTTGTTGTTATTCCATGCCCGCGACTGGGCTAATTTCGAGCCGCCGTGTCCATTGCAATGCGGTACGGATTGCCCGAGTGGAATTACAGAACGTATTGATCATGCGCACACTGGCCGTTCCGTCTCTCGCGCTGCTTGTTGGAGTGAAGGCAGATATCACCGCGCAGTCTAATCGCGAAAGTGGCGGAGTGAAGTTTGAAAATGCTTAACCGTTAGAATGTGCCCGGGAAAAAATTGTCGTATGCTGTTCTTTTATATTTTCTCGTATTTCTTAGAAAAAAACATGGTTTGACAGCACTTAAGAATCATTTTCCTTGTAAATTATTCTAAAGTGCTGTCAAATCATAGTTTTGATAATGACAATGAAAGATGTAAAATAAACAGCAGACGACAAATTTATTTCAGCAGTAAGGAAGTGATAGCGCGCTCAATGTAAACGGCGGATGTGTGTAGGATGATATTTCACCTGTTGCCTGCAGCAGTTTGGATAATAGAGGTACATACATGTAATTGTTAGCTTATACTTAATTGTGTAGATTGGCTCTAAAACATTCCATACAAGGTCACCCAGGTACACGTGTTACACCTCACTATATGTAGTATGTTGTCGTACGTACGTAAGCACCTGTTGTTGTCTCCATGTTTATACCGGTCTCGTATTCCGGAACTTATATTATTGGCGCTCAGTGTATACCTTCTTCGATCGTACAGTGTAACGCGCAGACGGTAGCTGGTCCGCTTTATTCGCTAAACGCATGCTGTTCAAATTTCTAATAGTGAAGATCCGGATCAGAAACACTAGCCCGTGTGTCTTCCTTGGTCGCAAAGGGGAAATAGGTCCATATAGTCTGTTTCACGAAAGCTGCCCAACTTTTACGGTCATATAAACAATTCAAAAACCATATTTTTTTTCGATAATATTAAATTAAAGGAAAATTTAAGAATGAGTCTTCTTTTTATTTCGTGAAATTTGTTCAAATATTGATTTTATTGCGAAAGCAAAATTTCCCCATGTTAAATCCCCATAGACATCTTCACGGAGTGAAGATGTCTATGGGGATTTAACATGGGGAATTTTTTTGGAATTTTATAAATACTGGACCGATTTTTAAAATTTAACTTTTGTTTTCTTAGTTAGATCATATCCAAGCTATCTAGTCTGGTTTCGGAGTCAATTTCCAAAATATTTCGTTTTTTGACTCCTCCCACACTGCTTTACCTCTTTTTCCCCCATGTTAAATTCCCATACACATCAATTTTTCGTAATAACACCAATATTTGACCAAATTTCACGAAATAAAAAGAAGGCTCATTCTTAAATTTTCCTTTAATTTAATATTATCGAAAAAAATATTGTTTTTCAATTGTTTATATGGCCGTAAAATTTGGGCAGCTTTCGTGAAACAGACTATAGTTGTGTTTGTTGCATTAGTTGTTGTGTTTTCATGATATTCCTCATTTATGCGTGATTATCACATTGGACACGTGTGATAAATATAGCAGGGCTTGGTTATTTATTCCAGACTATATGATTGTCAGAATGGGGAAATGCCTCAATTGGTGAGAAAGTGTTCAGGTAACAAACGTACGTGTGGCTGTGCATAATGGTTGGTAGCGATGACAAGAAATCGTGTGTGATTTAGTTTTATGTGGGCCGTCGGCTGGTCAAATGGATCTTATGACGTTTTGGCGATCGACGTATCGTACGGATTTGGACTCGTTTCACTTACACATCGTTTTGACACCGTTTTCATTTTTAAAATTAGATAACGATATTTTCGTTGGTCACGTTTAAACCAACGAAAATATCATTTTCTAACTAAACAACGAAAACGATGTCAAAACGATGCGTTGAAAATAAATGACAGACGTTTAAATAGGTGCAAGCCGGGTATTTTAACGAGTATATGGTTTCACAACACAATATTCGTTATTGCGTGTTTCGTTTTCGAACCTTCAACACAATTTCGCTGTATATCAGATAAGTCTGTGCATCCGGGCAGTTCGCTATTCCGTCACTAAAGTAGCCGAACTTCCGACAACAAAATGCTTCGATCCTGATCTACTATCTGAGTATGCAAGACGATCATGGTCTACAAACCAAATGTACACTAATGTATTTAATCTTGATTTTCAGCTTAAACCATAGTAACTGTTTAGGTTCCTGATACTTTAAAATTTAGTTTTTGCTCTGGATATGAACAATACAACTTTAACCCTTTCAACACCACAGGCCTGTATAGTGGTATTGGCAAAATGTGTAGATCCAGATGAGCCGGCTAGTGGCGAGCCGCCTCGTCAGAATCTGCACGTGTTGCAAGTAATTCACATTTTGAGAACAAAAACATCCCATTTTCAGAAATGGACTAGTCTGAAAATCATTTGTGACGATTGGATTGGTTGCAAAATCAACATATCAAAATCTATTCCATCTACTTATGGGTAGTGAACGGGTTAAACTGGGGATTAAATGCCTCTAACCGTTGTCAATAATGTAAGGTACATTTTCTCGGTCGGCGGCCCATGTTGGTTAGATAGTTCGGTATGTTGCCAGTGGGTTCTACGGAAACTGGTCAGTCCGGTAGGTATAGACACTAATGTAAATTCCGCTCAGCTATTTGAATTAGTTCCCCGTTTTTGGGACACCCGGTACATCTGAACAATTTGCAAATTTAAGGTGTTTGTTTTCTTCAAAATGATAAAATTACGTTAAGCTGTCCCTATATGCTATGTTATTTTCTGCTATATCACACGGCCATATTTCTGCAACATTGATTCAGAACTAATATAATAAATCACGTCAATGTTAACTACAATGTAACACTTCGGAGCATAAGGTGGCGTTATTTCTTTTGTCAACCTCCGACGTCATTTACAAAACAAAATATCATTGATTATCGACATCAAGTTGTGAACATTCTCATACGATAGCGACTTTACACAACCGCCTGAGTTAATATTGCCAGATGCCACCGTTTCTGAACATCTATTAGCAATCTCAACTCGCAATCAAGCAGTTTGATTGTGGCTGAGTCTGATCTGTATCACAGCTCAGACTCAGCTAATCAAGCTGCTTGATTTCAAGCACAATGTTCAAGTATTTCGAAATAATAAACATGATAAATAATGGCCAGATTAGCGCGGGTGGGTGTACATGTACAGCGAACCTCTCTAAACCCGATACGCAGAAATGGTATGTCTGATTAATGTTCATCGGGTCCATTGCCAATTATCTCCGATGATAATAAATGTTCGCGATCGCAAAGCACCTACACGTGTCATGAAGTAGTCATCTGTCAGTTTTAGAGCGGTTCCGCCAGGTTCCAGACCTCCCAGGGTGTCCCGTTAGAGAGGTTCCATTGTACGAACAATGTTTATGCCGATATGCGTCTGCGCACCAGCCATTCAGTATTGACAGGAATCGCATGCATGTGGCCGTTTGTTGTGTGACATATTGATTGACGTTTGTATTGTTTGTTCCAACTGCTGGGAACACGTGATAACACGTGGCAAGGATGGAAACATGGTTACAATTTACCTAAATATAAAAATGAGAAGAAAAAAAACGCTACATCCTCTCTTGCACACAGGCATTCAGCGTGTTTCGGCTTTCATCCGTATAACTCTATATATATGAACAAGGCTTCTAACTTTGGTCGGACACGACCTCGTATCATAACAAAATAACATGTTTAAAATTGTAATTTTCTATGCGTTCTATGATACGAGGTCGTGTCCGACCAAAGTTAGAGCCTTCTTCATATATATATATAGTTATAACGATGAACGCCGAAACACACCGAATGCCTGTGCTCTTGCATATCGGTGGGAGCTAATAATAGACATTTAGCGGTGATTTTTCATGGCAATTTTTATTTCTCACGTTGTGCTAGTTTCTAAATATGTGATTGAGAAATGAGGCTTATGGGATTTGTCACCAGTGTAGTTCCTGATAAAATAGCTCTCATGTAGTCTGATAACGATCCGAATTTGTTGAATGGTGAACAGTGCAGATCCACACTGGTCGCCAAACTGGTCGTCAAACTTGTCGCAAAACCCATAAGCGCCATTTTTCCTGTTACAGCTACATACAATGAGGGCATATTAATCCTTCCACCATCTCATTGTAATTGAAGGAGGTCAGTGAAAGGAGGTCAGTGGAAGAAGGACGTCAGTGGAAGAAGGACGTCAGTGGTAGAAGGGGCTAATTCCGTTATGGAGTTGGCCGCTGTCTTCCACTGACCCCTTCACTGGTATAATACTGTATTTTCAGTTTCGAAAATGTGATATCGGTCGAGTAATATTACCATCAATGTCAAATTATTATTGTTATATCTGTAAATAATTTACAATGTTGTCTTTTGAGGAGGTGTACACGATATTTACACGATATTTACACGATATTTACGGACCTGGGGAAAGTCATATTCACAGAGGCCGAAGGTGAATATGACGTTTGGAAGGTCCGTAAATCCCGTGTACATCAACTCAAAAGATAATAATTATTGTATGATATGACCCATATTACAGAACCTATCTGATACAACAACACACGCTATGTATCATGCTTTGGTTGCGTGATCAGTGACACGCGAATGCTGCTATACCTGAATATCAGTCTCGGCCTCGTCTCGTTGCGCGAGAAGAGTCCGAGAGTGTTATTCGAAATTTTCGTCAACTTTTGACTTTATTTATGAAAAATATTGTAATTTTTTTAAACGTATTTCATGAAATTATGCAGATGTCCGAAGGTACAAAATCACATGCCGTGTCTCATATAGCCATTATGTTGCAGATGTATAACTGTATGACCCGACAGAGGAAGCTGAATGACTTCCTGTTGGCCGTCACCAAGTAAGTGTTACCATGGCTATTGTGGTCGCGTTGATCAAATTGCATGGATGGAAATTTACCCGCCTCGCCCACTCAGATATGTATGTTTAATATCACTTTCAACACTACAGCCATTTATTGTGATGTTTGCAAACAGTGTATATCCAGATGAGCCGGCTCGTGACGAGCCGTCTCATTTGGATCTGCACTTTTTGCAAGCAATTTTCATTTTTTTTTAAACACAAACAACTTTTTATAAATCGACTAATTTGAAAATCATTTTGTGACGATTTGATTGGTCAGAAAATTAACATATCAAAATCCATTCAAGACATTTATGAATGAAAGGGTTAAATATATACATGTAGTAGTATAGTACATCGGGGTAGGTGAGGTTAAATTCTTGCCCAGTGACCTAACAGGTGAAATCCGCATACCAGGGAAAAGTCAAATGGTACCACTTCCCCATATATATGCTTAACTGCCATAGAACGAAAATATCCGTGAAAACCAAACACCGTCAAAAAGGCATATACAGGCTTTGGACACTACATGCATGTGTTGTGTGTTCTTAATATAATTAGGGTGGGTGGCAGATGGGAGCTTGTGATGGATAATTTAACGATCGGCATTCATCCTTGTACGACTTTGGCTTTCTTGTATGTGAGAGTTGAATATGATTATATCCCTTATATGAGTAATATTATTATTAATCGTATTACTTTTAGGGCAATGGGCCAAGCAACTTTGGTGTGGTATGAACCTGACACGATGTCATGTTATTCTAGTTTCAGGGCCGAATATATTTTTTCTCAATGTAAATACAATGTATTCCGTTCTGATTTTGGGAGATTCCTCCAATGCAGCAGGCTAAATACGGGATTGAACCCGTTGGCCCGGCCTTAAATGACCTTAGCCGTTGATAAGACGTTAAACTGAAACAAATAATATAATTAGGGGAATTGTGACCATTCCAGCTATGCGGTTTGCACCTGCGTGAGTAGGCCAGGTAGAAAACATGCAGATACATATATGAATGACATTTGCTGCTATGCTACATGTGCATGTAAGTCCATGTATGAAGGCTCCACAACTGTCTGTGCGTGTATATGGCAGCCGCATGCAACATGTCAGTGAATGAATAGTGAATCACGTATGCATAGATTTCATTGCACCCTGGTGCAGGTTGATCCTGGCATACACTCACGGATGGCATCTGTTCGAAGGTCGCTAAAATTGCCTCCATGATCCAAACGTAATCCGCTCAATATACACGACTGGGCTGCATATATTGAACCTGTTAATCGTGTTATATGTGCTCGCCATGTGAAAACGAAGCCTATTGAGTTTGCATTTGCTGTCTGATCAGGACGTACACTGTGTGTTACTGGGTCTGGTGAGCATCCTGATTCTTCGCACGGAAACACTTGTTCCGTATCAGGTTTTATCCTGACAACACAGTGCGTATGTGCCGTAAAACACGGTGCCGTGAAACATTTTTGATATACTGCGTATGAATATGTGCGGTTGCCATACTCATACTAGTCGATTCTCCGATTTTGAAGATGTCGCTGGGGTTACTAGTATACTGTTTGCATTTTAAAGCTATTTAATGTTGACGGAATAAATAGTGCCTCGCCCCTCCCGTTTCCTAAGCCTTGCCAGATAGTTTTCCCAATTCACAGCACTAACCTACTATTATCTATGTATGTGTCTCCCAGAAGACCAGTAGCCGATTTCACCAAAATTGCAAAATATAGTTATCTTGCTAAGTACAATTTGAGGGAGAAATGTTCAAGTTAAGGATAAATTTATTATGTTTTATTATACTGAAGTTAGTACATTATCACAGCCTTTTTGGCTGTGATAATGTTATACATTCAGTGTAATAATTCAAATATATGCATTCGTTAGTTCTATATGAAATAATGCCTTTCGGGAAAAAGAAATAATTACTCCTCAAAGTATACTTAGCTAGATAAGTATACTTAGCAATGTTGGTGAAATCGGATACAGGGTAATCACTGGTCATGAACTCAGTTATCTCATGAACTCAGTTATCCCACATCACACGTATTCCTACATGTACTAATTATGTGTCTGTGACTGGAAAATGTGGGCTTATGGGTTTTAAGACCAGTGTAGATCCAGATCAGACTGTGCATCCGTATAGTCTGATCAGGATCTGCACTGTTCGCCATTCCAACATTGAAACACCGTCGTGGTTCTAACAAGCAACATAGATCGTTATCAGGCTACAGGTGTAATATGTGATCAGGACCTGCACTGGCGACACATCCCATAAGCCCCATCTCTCCAGTCACGGTCACATATGACCTCTGGCCAACAGAACAACCATAGGGGGTGGGGATTGGGTAAATAACCTCGAAAACTGTCGTCCGCCTGTACGATATATAATCAGTCGTAGAGACGGACGAACAGTGCTAAATGATTTGGTTAGCTCCATTTTACGGCGGCGATACTCCTGTAGCCAGATAGGGATTACTTTGTGACAAACATGCATTAGAGGATTATACCAGCTTAGCTAATTGCCTATTTACGTATACAGAAAACTGATACAATGAAACTACACAGCAACGGAACAGTCAATGTTAAAGGTACATGTCCAGTAGGCAGAAAATGTTCTTAATATGAATTAAATAAATGTATAATTGTGTCACCATTCCACCAGTTCTAAAAATTACGAGTGGCCGCTATAAAGATATAATAATTTAGTAATATTTATATTACTGATAATGACACGCGGTGGTATCGGGCTATTTTTATATGCAAATGAGGCATTATACTTTTATATTTATTTATACTAATTAAATGCGTCACCTGAAAAAAATACTATTTTCGACAGATTATAAAGAATGATCATTGCACATCAAAACATAAATACAGAGTATAAATAGTAATTTCAGTTAACATTTTAAGGAAACACGGTTATCGCCCCTGTGTGGAAATTCATGTTTGACATACCAAGTATAATAATGTAAATTATATCGTCGGCAAATGGTTAAAGACTGTTTATTTTGCCCTAACAATGTCATATCTAACGATGGACGAAACAGATACACCTCCCTATATTATAACTCTGGCACGTGGGTATGTGCCTTTAATGCCTGATCGGGTTCGCTGTAATTTATCTCTGATCATGACTGCACAGGAAAAGACATACCACATGATGCTTAGCTTAACCCTTCCACCCCTAAGTAACTGGAATGGGTGTTGATATGTTAATTCTGCAGCGGGTCCACAGGGTTAAACATAGCGTATTGCATATAAGTACAACTGGTTTGGGATGCAAATTATCATAACATTAGCCCTTTACCCTAGTATTACAACAATATGGCAGCAATGGCGATAAATACACCGGTATATGTGCATGGGTACAGTCAAATAAGAATGTGGTATATGTTTACAGGAAGTATACGGGGAGAACGATAGAAAGGAAGAGAGGGTGATAGTACATGTAGTGAGAGAGGAGATTGGGAGAAACAATGCAAGAGTCAAGTGTCACAATGTACAAATACTATAGGCTCTAATCCATCAACATATATGCTCTACAGTTGATGTGTAACGAAGTTCATCAATGCCATCAGGTCCCTTTTGCAGAACTAACTGTAGTAAATGCACGATTGCATCCTGAATGCACTTTTCTATAAGATGGATCTATACACAATGTATGTAGCAATGTATCCAGTAAGACGGGAACTAGGTGGATATCATATTTACCCATGTTAAATCCTCATAGACAGTGAAGATGTCTATGGGGATTTAACATGGGGATTTTTTTTGCTAAAACCAGCAAACATCTGTTTATTTGATAAGACCCTCCTGTAGCCAGGCGAACAGTGCAGACCCTGATCAGACTGTGCGGATAGTGAATATGATATAATAGTGTTTACTTCTTGTTAGATACTCAACATGTAAGGTCAGAACTGAATTACAAAAGGGTTTACTCCGTTGGCGGGCATCAGTCATGCAGTGGGATATCGCCATATAACATCCGAAACTTAATATATCTTTGAAACATCATGGATAGTTATAAGCAGTATTGTTATAGTATAAAATAAAAGTGTTGTTCAGAACATGTGAGTTTATTTGAAGAAATCCAAGACAATGGCGATACATATTATAATACAAAACACAACTCCAAGCACCTCAGATGTGAAAATATCAGCAGGGCACATACGACGTAGTATTACAAATGTCAGTGTAAATTACTACTCACACGATGTTTTGTTATGAGAGGTTTCGCTTTAGTTATAAAGATACATACTGAATGTGCGACGTACCAAGAAAACATGGCACGTTGAATGCCGACAGCACTATAACTTTTCAATAAATTTTCTAAAAAAAAAAGCAAAATAAAATCACTGTGGCGTCGTAGGCTGTATTATACGACGGTGTGTCATGCATGCAGCTGCACTTAACGTTGTTTGAACATTGCTCTCACTGTCATAGGAAATTAATGTGCTTGAACATGCATGCTGGAAACGTCGATGGCGTCATAAACATGTTTCCGCCGCCCACGGTATACCGCGCCACTTGGCTATTGGACAAGCACACACGATTGCGGAGATTGTTATTCCCAGCAACTGTGCTTGATTCATTAAAGACATAAAACGATGGACAGACAATAGTCAGCGTATGCGCGTTGGTCATGGTGCACAGTGCACACTATGATCGCACGGGGTGTATGGACACGATGTCGGGTTGTGTCAATGGCTGATTGCAAACATCGAGTTGCGTGGTTCTTTAAATGTCCTGGATATAAAATGCTGTTATTGATGTTATTACAACTCAATTCGATACCGTACTTGGGATATTTATTGGGCAGCGAGTGTTACTGGCGCATATGCGAATGGGAGTTCCAGTACATGCTCATTGGTAGAGAAAATGCACATTGCATGCGCGACCAGCGTGGCCCCAGATCAGACTGCGCATCGCAGGGGACATGGATTTTCTTTTATTAATTCGTTCCGACGAAATAACAATTCGTTCCCTCAATTTAACAATTGGTTCCCTCGAATTCACAATTCGTTCCCACGAAATGACAATTCGTTCCGTCAATTTAACAATTCGTTCCTTCGATTAACAATTCGTTCCCATGATATAACAATGTTAATTCGTGGGAACGAATCGTTATCTCCTGGGAACGAATTATTATTTCGTGGGAACGAATTGTTATTTCGTGGGAAACGAATTCGTAAAAAGGAATTCTACGTCCCGTGCAGGGCTCTGTACCATTCAGTTATGGAAGTAGATGTATTATTGTCGGTCATACAGGTACATTGTAACTTATCAACGACAGCCATCAATGACACGTCACATTGTGTTATGGAAGTAGATGTATTATTGTCGGTCATACAGGTACATTGTAACTTATAAACGACAGCCATCAATGGCACGGCACATTCAGTTATGGATGTAGATGTATTATTGTCGGTCATACAGGTACATTGTAACTTATCAACGACAGCCATCAATGGCACGTCACATTGAGTTATGGAAGTAGATATTATTGTCGGTCATACAGGTACATTGTAACTTATCAACGACAGCCATCAATGGCACGTCACATTGAGTTATGGAAATAAATATTATTGTCGGTCATACAGGTACATTGTAACTTATCAATGACAGCCATCAATGGCACGTCACGTTGAGTTATGGAAGCAGATATATTATTGTCGGTCATACAGGTACATTTTAACTTATCAACGACAGCCATCAATGGCACGTCACATTGAGTTATGGATGTAGATATTAGTGTCGGTCATACAGGTACATTGTAACTTATCAACGACAGCCATCAATGGCACGGCACATTGAGTTATGGAAGTAGATATTATTGTCGGTCATACAGGTACATTGTAACTTATCAACGACAGCCATCAATGACACGTCACATTGAGTTATGGATGTAGATGTATTATTGTCGGTCATACAGGTACATTGTAACTTATCAACGACAGCCATCAATGGCACGGCACATTGAGTTATGGATGTAGATATTATTGTCGGTCGTCACATTGAGTTATGGATGTAGATATTATCGTCGGTCATACAGGTACATTGTAACTTATCAACGACAGCCATCAATGGCACGTCATGTTGAGTTATGGAAGTAGATATTATTGTCGGTCATACAGATACATTGTAGCTTATCAACGACAGCCATCAATGGCACGTCACATTGAGTTATGGAAGTAGATGTATTATTGTCGGTCATACAGGTACATTGCAACTTATCAACGACAGCCATCAATGGCACGTCACGTTGAGTTATGGAAGTAGATATTATTGTCGGTCATACAGATACATTGTAGCTTATCAACGACAGCCATCAATGGCACGTCACATTGAGTTATGGAAGTAGATGTATTATTGTCTGTCATACAGGTACATTGCAACTTATCAACGACAGCCATTAATGGCACGTCACGTTGAGTTATGGAAGTAGATGTATTATTGTCGGTCATACAGGTACATTGTAACTTATCAACGACAGCCATCAATGGCACGGCACATTGAGTTATGGAAGTAGATAGTATTGTCGGTCATACATGTACATTGTAACTTATAAACGACAGCCATCAATGACACGTCACATTGAGTTATGGATGTAGATGTATTATTGTCGGTCATACAGGTACATTGTAACTTATCAACGACAGCCATCAATGGCACGGCACATTGAGTTATGGATGTAGATATTATTGTTGGTCGTCACATTGAGTTATGGATGTAGATATTATTGTCGGTCATACAGGTACATTGTAACTTATCAACGACAGCCATCAATGGCACGTCACGTTGAGTTATGGAAGTAGATATTATTGTCGGTCATACAGATACATTGTAGCTTATCAACGACAGCCATCAATGGCACGTCACATTGAGTTATGGAAGTAGATGCATTATTGTCGGTCATACAGGTACATTGCAACTTATCAACGACAGCCATCAATGCACGTCACGATTGAGTTATGAAGTAGATATTATTGTCGGTCATACAGATACATAGCTACAACGACTAATCACTTGACAGGCATCAATGGCACGGTCCACATTGAGTTATGAAGTAGATGTATTATGTCGTCATACAGTACATTGCAACTTATCAACGACAGCCATCAATGCACGTCGGTGAGCTTAATGGAAGTATATTATTATGTCGGTCATAAAGATACAAAGTAAGCTTCAAAGACCGCCATCACTGTGCAAGGCACATTAGAGTTATGGCAGTAATGTATTATTGTCGGTCCCTACAGGTACTTGGTAAACTTATCAGACGACAGCCGCATCAATTGCCCGTCACATTTGAGTTATGGAAGAAGATGTAGTATTGATCGGTCATAACAGATACATTGTAGCTATCAACGGACACCATCCATGACACGACCATTGAGTTTTGGAAGTAGATGTATTATTCGTCGGTCATTACATGTACATTGTAACTTATCAACGACAGCCATCAATGGCACGTCACATTGAGTTATGGAAGTAGATGTATTATTGTCGGTTATACAGGTACATTGTAACTTAGCACGGACATTGCCATCGGAATTGGTAACAGTCACGTGAGTTATGGGAAGTAGATATTATTGTCGGTCATACAGATACATTGTAGCTTATCAACGACAGCCATCAATGGCAGTCACATTGAGTTATGGAAGTAGATGTATTATTGTCGGTCATACAGGTACATTGTAACTTATCAACGACAGCCATCAATGGCACGTCACATTGAGTTATGGAAGTAGATATTATTGTCGGTTATACAGGTACATTTTAACTTATCAACGACAACCATCAATGGCACGGCACAAAACTGGCTCTTATAGAGAGCTGGCTGTTGTAGGGAGGTACAAGATAGAGTCAATTGTCCATTTGGAGTATAAAATATTGGTTCTTACAGAGAGAGTGTTGTTGTAGAGGGATGGCCGTTCGCGGAGTGTTTCGATTGTAGATTCTAATATAGCTTTGTAATCATGCAGGACAATCAGGATCTACATTTGTTACAAATTCCATTGCCATAGTCGGAGACCAGCATATTCAATTTGACAGCACGTATGGTCGTGGAAGTTAGCTTGAGGAGCTCATCGACGTCGATAAATTCTTCGAATATGTCGCGTTTCGGTTAGAAATGTCTGAGACGACCGCTTTTTCAAATATATAATAAATACGATGCGTCCTGTCACGGTATGTCGAGTGATGAAAACGTCAGAAGGCCTATACATCCTGCGGAGCGGGTAATCCGACCCTACCTAATGTCTGT
Source organism: Conchocele bisecta (assembly GCA_029237695.1). NCBI lineage: Eukaryota > Metazoa > Mollusca > Bivalvia > Lucinida > Thyasiridae > Conchocele > Conchocele bisecta. Next base: position 827,327 of record CM055268.1, on the reverse strand, counting down.
TCCATGTTTTGCTGGCGACGATCTTTTGGCCATTCAACACATTAAATCTTCAAAAAATATTTAAATGTAAGTATTTTTTCACCAATAACAAAAACGTCACCCTCCCCAAATTTTTTATTTTATGAAATTCCGCCAAATATTGATTGTATTGCGAAAAAAACTATTTTCCTATGGGAATTTAACAGGGGGGCTAAGAATATATTTTTTTAAATAATGTTTTATTTGTGGACCGATTTTCAAAATTTAACTTTTGTTATCTTAGTTACACGATTTCCAAGCTATATCGCCAGGTTTCGGAGTCAATTTCCAAAATATTTCGTTTTTTTACTCCTCCCCCAGCTCTTTAACATTTGATTCAATGTCATCAAACAATTTTTTTGGGGAAGGTGAATTTTTTGTTATTGGTGAAAAAGTATTTGCATTTAAATATTTTTTAAATTTAATGTGTTTTATAGCCAAAAGTTCATCGGCAGAAAAACGCGGAACAGACAGTAGTGATATGCTGCCGATGATTCTACATGCACCTAAAGTAAATGCTAGACAACGACAACACTAGAAGCATATTATTTCGGTCACTTTCGCCATGAAACCATGTTCAAACTGGTTTGACTTAAGCACGTATTTTATTTCATTAATCCACACCACTACTAATATATTGTGACAAACAACTTTTATATCAGAATGGCGAACAGTTGTCATCGACTCCCGGCGTATCCATGTTATCACGTTTTGACCAGTACGTTCACTGTAATAAAGGTACATGTACAAGTATAATCATGATCTACACCGATCATAAATGTTCGAAAGTCTTTTTTCTCACCCGGTTTCCCAATGAGCATATGTCCGGTTATCTATGGATACCGCCTTGTCAGCAGATTAATAGACTGGAGGCCGTCTGTCTAAATGATGCACCGTCACTCAGCTGTTTGATAACCCCAATGCAATCATTTGTGCTTTCTAATAATGAATACATTTTCGTAAATGTTAACCGACTGCGAACCCATCTAAAATTAAACACACTGGTGTTTACCGGGTATAGAGAGCGACTGTTGTATGTTCGAAATCACTGGCGAAGAGCCTCCCAAACAAAATGCGTCCAGATCCATACCGTTATTACGGTACAATTATCTATTGTACCCGCGGCTTCAATTTACGGACATTTACTCGGAAAGGGCAATATCCGGATAAACGGCACAACGAAACCAGTGTGCACCAATTAAATCATGTATATATAATTGTACCCACAGGCCCTGGTCCCGGGAAAGAGGATGGGGATGACGTTGTCTTATCGTGTCTTCGACAGCACAGAGTACAGGTCAACGACTCATACCTGTGACGTACAAATCACCCATCGGGTGTTTCATTGATGGAACGGAGAACGGTGCAGATCCTGATCAGCCTGTGCGGATGCACAGGCTGATCATGATCTACACTGGTCGCAAAACCCATAAGCCTCATTTATTCAGTCACAACCACATATTAGATAACATATTCTCTGTAATTTACTATGATTTTCTTTTAAGTCTTTGGAGATAGGTTGCAGTTGCCGCCATTTCTGGTCACGTGAGTCCGCGCACATCAACTATAGTTTCTAAACGTTTTAGGCAGTGACCTTTATACCCAGTATATATATCTGCTCGTTCGTATTCTATGCACATTAAACATCCGGGTGATCAATATGTCTATGCCCTAAACAGTGATGAACGTGACGAACTTGGCAGTTTACCGAGTTTATTCGCACAGAAGGACAGTAAATACATAAATGAACTGTGAATCTCCTCGCATTCAAATATAGCCGGTCATACAGGTTTAATACATATCATATTAAACAATAAATGGCATCGTTATACAAAGTTCATCCCTCGCTAGCAGCCTTGATAATAATATAATAATAATAAAACAAAATAAAATGAAAAGAAATAATAACAAGCTTGACCTTGGGTGGTCGAACGTGGGTCGTACTGTCAGCCTTGATAAGAAAAAAAAGAAAAAACATTTTCATTTTCGCCTTACAATTATGCCCAACAAACAAGGTGAACACAAGTCCTCAGTGGCATTGAGCATGGACGTGGGTCGTATGTAAAACAGAACACCATCCCTAGACACACATTGTGGCCAAACATTATCAAAATCTGTGCAGCGGTTCACAAGTTATTGAAAAATGAAACGTGTTACTAACGTACGTACGTACATGGACTAACGCTATATCCCATCTTGCCTATATCGGCGATGGGATAATAAACACACTCATTTATTGCAGTCAACGTCATTCATGTAAATTGAAACTGTACTGATCACTTAGCGTGTTTTCAGAAGCCATCACATTTACATATACATTACACCACAAGTTCATTGTGATGTTTAAAGGTACATGCCCACTCAGTAGGCACAAAATGTTCTTTATATCAGGGACATCATCTGAAACATTTTCTGGCAAAACAAACATTCATTCACCATTACCCCACGTATTGATTGGCATTATTATACATTTTATATCTGACGTAAATTTCGACACTGATATCAGGGGCGATATTCTTTCTATAATCTCTCTCACTACCCCCCCCCCCCCCCTCTCTCTCTCTCTCTCTCTCTCTCTCTCTATCATCTCTCTCCTACCCCCCCCCCCCCCCCTCTCTCTCTCTCTCTCTCTCTTCTCTCTTTCTCTCTCTCTCTCTCTCTCTCTCTCTCTCTCTCTCTCTCTCTCAGATTTGGCAATCTACTCCCGTAACGTCCGTAGGTAACCCTAACCCTTGCAAGAGTTACTGTTCGCAGTAAGTTTCTTTATTTCAAATAGTTGCGAACACAAACTCTGACAAGCTACCCCCGTACCGTCCGTAGCTACGAACGGTACGGGAGTAGATTACAAGATTTACTGTTCGCAACTATTTGAAGTAAAGAAAATGACAAAACGTCTTAAGATTATCGCAGGCGGTGGTGTGCATTGTACATATTTATCCTGGTATGTTTCATATTCATTTTGGACTACTCCATTAACCAAAACATGGATATCGTTTCAAAATCTTTAAATAATGTCACACACGGCATATGCTGATCTTGATCTACAATCTACACTGTTTGCAAATGTTGGTTCTGTGGTCTCTAGGATTGAAATTGTTAATGAATGCATCGTTTCTTCTACATCTTCATATAAACGGATGGAATAGATGACCATATTATGATGGAATAGATGGTACCATATTATGATGGAATAGATGGTACCATATTATGATGGAATAGATGGTACCATATTACGATGGAATAGATGGTACCATATTATGATGGAATAGATGACCATATTATGATGGAATAGATGGTACCATATTATGATGGAATAGATGGTACCATATTATGATGGAATAGATGGTACCATATTACGATGGAATAGATGGTACCATATTATGATGGAATAGATGACCATATTATGATGGAATAGATGGTACCATATTATGATCGGAATAGATGACCTATTATGATGATGGATAGATGGTACCATATAATGATGCAAATAGATGTACCATATTATGAGGTGGAATAGATGGTACCATATTATGATGGAATAGTGGTTACCATATTATGGTACCATATTAGATGATGGACCATATTATGATGGAATAGATAGTATGACACCATATTATGATGGAATAGATGGTACCATATTATGATGGAATAGAATGGTACCCATATTATGATGGAATAGATGTAACCATATTATGATGGAATAGATGTACCATATTATGAGGAATAAATGGACCATATTAAAATGGACCTAGGTATATATTGATGGAATAGATGCCCATATTATGGAATAAAAGATGACCATATTATGATGGAATAGAGGTACCATATTATGATGGATAGATACCATATTATGATGGAATAGATGTACCATATTATGATGGAATAGATGGTACCATATTATGGAATAGATTGTACCATATTATGATGGAATGATGGCCATATTGATGGAATAGAGGTACCATATTATGATGTCATAGATGACCATATTGATGGAATAGAATGTACCATATTATGATGATACCTATATAATGGAATGATGACCATATGAAGGAATAAATTACCATATTATAATGGAATAGATGACCATATTATGATGGAATATATGACCATATTATGATGGAATAGATGACCATATTATGATGGAATAGATGGTACCATATTATGATGGAATAGATGGTACCATATTATGATTGAATAGATGACCATATTATGATGGAATAGATGGTACCATATTATCCATATTATGATGGAATAGATGGTACCATATTATGACTTGCTCTGCAGCATGATCAGGAGCTCTGCATTTTATGCACATTAATTCCCTTAATTATACTGTGGAATCTCTCTAACCCGGACACACAGAAAAGTCAGTTGTGCTTAACTTTGATAGCATTCGTTGCCCCTTATCTGCGATGATAGTCTGTTTATGGTTGCAAAGCTCACATGCGTGTCTTCAAGTAGTCATCTGGGGGCCGTTTCACTAAACTTCGTACGACTAAAATATTCGTAAGTGCAAACTTATGATAGTCTGTAAATTGCACATTAACAATGTTTTCTTGTAAACAATTATTGCATTTATATTGCATATGCAGCCTGTGCTCAATAAATGTAAATCCATCGATGGAATTTTCCAGACGATTCTAAATTTCCACTTACGAACATTTTAGTCATACGAAGTTTAGTGAAACGGCCCCCTGCGCGTTTATGGTGGAACATCTCTTATGTTTAGAGAGGTTGCACTATACTAGGTCTGCCAGTCGATTATATGAGAGCGCCTGTGTTCTTCTTGGATCTCCGAGTGGGTCGTATTTGACGGGTTTACTCGACATAAATCAGTCAGGAATGACTATAATGCGTATTGCACTGCGAACTTCTCACTTACCTCGTCTTCAGATGCAAATATCTACTCCCTGTCTGCCATAGGCGTTGGAAATTTCGTAATGTTTGCATAACACTTTCGACTCCTAAAACACTTTGCCTACAGGCCGAAGCTACTCACACTTCGCCCATATTTCCGAGTTTTGTCCCCGGGTTGTTAGTAAATCCAGATATGGTACGGTATGGGGTGAGGTAAGTTACTTAGAGCACGGTTGTCTGCATGTACGATCAATAATCGGCGGCTGAAACACGCGAATTATGTACATGCAGTGGAACATACATGTAGCATGTATGAAGAGGGTCGGTTGAACACTATATCAGTAATACTTGCAGCACGGTTACATGACAGCCATTCGTTGGAAGCGTGTATACAGCAAACGAGAAAGATTTCTTACATTTCAAACTATATGGCCCATTTATCCAGTCACGCCGACATTTACGTACCACATTGATATGTGATGATATAATATTATATTTATTAAACGAGTTTACTAATTTCATAAAAAAGGAGTTTAATAAATATGACTCATCACCCAGCATGCTTTTCGTAGTGATCTTATTTGCGTATTTATTACACTAGTGTATTATGAGTTTTATTACACGGGGTTGTCACACTGTGAAAGTTAATTTCATGCTATAAACATATTTGTGGATGTGGCTGGAGAAATGTGGCATATGGGTTTTGAGACCAGTGTAGATGCAAATCAGACTGCATCCGCAGTCTGATCAGGATCTGCACTGTTCACCATTCCATCAATGAAACACCCGCCGTGCTTCTAACGAGCAATATAGATAAATGATGCGGTTTTTGTTTCAGGTCGATCTTTCAGGACATCGTGAGCATGGACACGGTGATCATGAAGATCATGGTAAGTCGGTCACGTCCGCGGAATTACGGCCGTCGGCGGCGTTAGCCACGTGCTTTTGTACCTACTGTGTGTTTCACTAAACCTGCCCGAATATTACGGCTATATACACAATGCGAAAACAATATTTGTTTCGATAATATTAAATTATAGCAACATTTAATGAGCCTTCCTTTTGTTTCGTGAAATTTTGTCAAATATTGACTTTATTCCGAAAAACAATTCGCCATGTTAAATCCCTATAGACATTTTCAGTGCAATGAAGATGTACGTCTATGGGGTTTTGACATTTCTAATTTCAGAAATAGTGGACCGATTTTTTAAATTTTACTTTTGTTTTCTTAGTTAGATCATTTCCAAGCTATCATGTAGCCAGGTTTCGGAGTCATTTTCTAAATTCTCCCACAGCTCCTCCGCCTCCGTTTCCCCCATAGACAAATACATTTTTTGTAATAAAATCAATATTTGACCAAATTTCACGAAATAAAAGGAAGTCTCAATCTTAAATGTTCCTATACTTTAATATTATCGAAAGAATATTGATTTTGCATTGTTTATGTAGCCGTAAAATTCGGGCAGGTTTAGTCAAACAGATACATGTAGTAAGAAGATATGCAGTTTTTCATGACATATATTTACAAAATTCACAATACATGTATTTCCATAAATGACCGTAACGTAGAAAGTTGACGAAATTTTCAGAGTAACTGCGGAATAGAATAGAATTCCGTATTTGCTATGAACAATTTGTCAACGTTTGGCGTAATTTACGGACAGTATTGACATCGAAAGTTGATCAAATGTTCAGAGCATATGCGAAATATAATTCTGCATTTGCTATGAACATTTCAACTTTTTACCTCATTTATGGACAATATCGTGAGTGCTGTAAATAATTGTATGATTAATCGCACATGTTTTCAGTACATAATTCTTCACTATCACATTACATGTCTTGTCTCGTGGGTGACTGTGAATGGAGAAACGGAGCTTATGGCATATAGAGCTAGACATTATGTTATTGGGCATGACGAACTTGGCATGATTGCACACCGTGGGCCTGTAACCATTCACGCTTTTGAAATCTTGTACATGTGCCTGCATGGAACCTGTTAACGATAGTTTAAACTGATAGTACATGTACGTGCATGGAACCTGATCATGATAGTGCATGGTGTTACATTTACTCAATTTTAAACAGTACAGACCATGATGCCTGCATGCCTATGCTATCTACAATGGTCGCAAATGTCACAAGCTCTATTTCCCCAGTTACAACCAGATATTAGCAAAGTACATGTAATACATATATACACGTTTTCGCGAATGTATTATATTTTAATCTCAATTTCGAAATTAAGCAGGTTGATTGGATGAATGAACCACATTTTCATGCTTGGCAAATCGAGCCGTTCCATTAGTTAGCATGTTGCGTAGATCAGTGGACCCTTTTACGATCACGGATTCCTGGCTAGTATCGGAAACGCAACTCGTAAATATTCCCGTACCGTCCGCAACACGGACATTACTGGAGCATTTGAAGAGTTGCATTTCCTTTACTAGGAGCAAGGACATGGGGGCCGTTTCACTAAACTTCGTACGATTAAAATGTTCGTAAGTGCAAATTTAGGATCGTCTGGAAATTTCAAATGATAGATGCAGCCTATGCTCAATAAATGTAAATCCAATACTTGTTTACTAGGAAACATTGTTAATGTGAAATTTACAAACTATCATAATGTTGCACTTAAGAACATTTTGATCGTACGAAGTTTAGTGAAACGGTCCCCAGGTCATGACATACTGGTTTACTCTAATATTTCTCTGTATATATGCTACCATCTGCTTTAACGCAAATATATTACGTTAGTGTTAACTATGTTTTGTTGACAATTTAGAATTTCGCCCAAACCTTGGTGAACGCCGACAGATCATCTCTGTTCCTAGTGGACACAGACTCGGGTACTTTGTTTGCACGTATTTTTGACATTGGCAAGAAGGTCGAGTCTGGGACAATTTGCAAGTTCGAAACGCAAAATAGAGAGATCAGGTCAGATTCCATATGCATAGGTGAATAACGTTAACAGAGCATATGAGACCGCCCTTGAGATAATATGTATCATACACGAGTCTAATTGCATGACGTTTTGTATAAAGTTCTAGTGTACGCCAAATTGTGATGAGTTGAATTGGTCTGCGACCGAAGACCCCGTTCAAGTCTGCCAACTACAGGCACCCGGCCAATTCCTGCTTCCAATTCAGTAATACATGTGTACTAGATACACGCATACTCAAATGTCTTATTGCAATAAATGTGCTATTAAAAGTATCATAATTATAAAATGTATGTAAATGAGACTGCTACAGACAACACGTTTGGTAATCAGTGTAGCTTCAGTGTGTGATTCCGTGCTTATGCAATACATATATGTTGATTTAATATTAAATTTATTAAACCATTCGACTGATGTCATAAGAAACTCGTCATAGCCTCGTTTCCCATGAAATCAATAAACTCATTTAATGAATAGCATATGTATACATGTAATTCATATATATATATATATTATCTCAGAGATGGGCTCATGTGGCACGGAGTCTGCCAGTGTCATCATTATGGTATACACCGCTGTTTAATGTATATAACTAATACAACTTAATACATTTCATCAATAGAATGACGTGTCTATGAACCTCTCTGACAAATCGGAATTTACATCCTGAAATGTTTACAAAATAGTCACGTGATTTCTACATTCAATTGTTCTTACCAAATAGTCACGTGATTTCTACATTCAATTGTTCTTACCAAATAGTCACGTGATTTCTACATTCAATTGTTCTTACCAAATAGTGGAATGTTGGCAGCTACACGGATGGGTATATCATTATGCTGAAATATACACGGCTCGACTTCTATAAAGATATTTATATAAACAGATACAGGAATGCTTGTATATGCATGCTGGTCATCTTGTATACTACCTCATGTATATATGTGGATGTGACTAGTGTAGCGCCTGATCAAATAGCACACTCCTCTAGCCTGTTAATATATATATTCCTTGTTAGAGGCATGGATGGCATGACGAACAAATTCAGATCCTGGTCAGACTGTGTATACGATGCACAGGCTGATCTGGATCTGCACTGGTTGCAAAACATATACGCTCCATTTATCCAGCCACATATTTATATAGCAATGTCATGCATGCACATATTTATATTTTATCCTGTTAACACAGTGCGTATGTGCCGTGAAACACGATGCCGTGAAACATGTTTATATCCTGTCAATACGACATAATCACTGCGTATGAACATGTGCGGTTGTCATACTAGTCGATCCTCCGATTTGAGAATGCGGCTGGGTTATGGTTTTGCATTTAAAACTATTTGTAGTGTTGACGGGATAAATAGAATAGTAGGTTAGTGCCGTGAAAGGGAAAGGGAAACACTATCTGGCGCGGCACGGAAATGGGATGGGCTCGGCAGAGCCTCGCCCATCCCGTTTTCTAAGCCTTGCCAGATATTTTTTCCCATTCACGGCACTAACCTACTATTCTCTATATCTCTTCTGTTAACTGGCAGGGCATACAATCAGAAACATGTGTATGCAGATACATACATATGCTACTTATAACATTACTTGTCATGTGCATATTACTCCCATTAACCTATACATGAACCATTATTCTGCATGGACACGGGCCAGTCAGATATGGATTGAGTTAACTCAGATTGTCTCCGAAAATACCACAATGACTGCCCTGTTGAGAAATAAGACGGCATATTAGACACACATCTTCAGTTACTAGAAATGTGATCAAGTTTCTTCACGGAAATGAATGCAAATTGGACACGAAGGGGGAGATGCATACAAACGAGGCATTCGAACCACAATTGTCGGATTGTATTTGAGACCTCCCATGAGGAAGACTTCTTCTGAAATTACATATTGGCAAAATGAGGTGTTTTTTTTAATTCGACGTTAGCATTACACTGTATATGTTGTTCGTACAAACGTATGTACATATTCATCGAAGATGTCCAGATACACAACGTCATATTCCTGGATAAAGGAACTAGTTAATGCGAACTGGCATATTTCTGTGTCACGTGTGATAATAAAGTCATAATAGGGAACTGCATCAGTTGTATATAAACATAACAACTGTATGGAGTAAAGAAAAATAAATGATGAATATTTAAATATTTGCAATAAAACATAATCACCGAATATTGATTATCGGGAATGATTCTGGTGAAATGCGAGTTCCGTTTCCCCTGCCGTCATCCGTACAGGCGTCCCACCGCGGTAAATGGATCGTGTAATTAAATTTACGATGGCGAAAATATCTCAAATTAACTCAGTTTTTTGTTTTGTAATTTCTCCGCAATTTATATTTCCATCATTTTGTGGAACGTCTTGCTGTCTTACGAGTGCCCGGAAACACAATGACGCGAAATAGATTTGATATCCTGTCAATGCGTCCTAATCACAATTCTTACGCGGTTTCAAAACATCATCAGAACCATGTGACTGATGAAAATTTGACAGTTGTACGCAAGTTAAATTTGGCAAATGAAAGAGATTTCGCTAGAAAATAAAATTGCTAAATTCAAGTGTATGCGCTTATCGGAATGTGAAAACAGATTACATCCGGTCAATTTTTCTGACTACTAGTACATGTACTTTACCCCAAACCTTACGCATTCGCATCTTTGAGAGTACATTTTATTCTTTTATTGACAAAAACTGAATATTATTTCACATTGTCGGTGAGAATATCAGCAATAATCAATAGTTGGACCAGACTTTAATTACACGAGCAATTATTTGCTGCTGATTTGTACTGCATTGATTGAATACGTCACTATTCCAAATGAGTTTAGCCGTAATCTTATTATTCAATGTTTTCCTGAACGATAAACATGCTGATTCGCGTTGCAGTGATTGATGCAGTGATTGATGCCACGCGAATCGGTGTGCGTATCGTTCCGGACTATGTCATACATCATTATTCTAAATTTCAAAGCCATAAAAACCGCATATAGACATCCATTAAATAGTTTTAAACATAAAATGTGTAGAGTAAAAATATCTACCTGTGTTACTCAATTTAAAATATGTCATGGCTGTTTAAACACAGAATTTATCGAACTATGTTATGCGAACAACGGAATGTTTGATACAATTCGGCTGCATCTGAACGAAAAACTAGCTAAATTTGATGTTTTAATGTTTTCACGGCGATCCTCCCTGATTCAGTGTCCTATGTCTTGTCAGATGTGGTTCAAGTGATGACAATAACTAGTATCTATATCTCATTGTCCGTACATGCACGTCTTTCGCAGCATTTCGTCAATACTGAACACGACTGTCCCACAGGCAAAATACTCGCACCTGTGTCATATAGGAAATAACTATTGCAAACATTCCATTATCCCACCACCTATCGTCGTACTGTATGTTAAGTTTCTATATAGGAACGTAACATACAGTACGACAATAGGTGGGTGGGGTAATGGATGGGACTTTTTAGAAAACACCCAGCCGTTCGCTTGTGAACTGCCCTACATAGCCGGAGACCACTATACCACACCGGTACACTTTATAAGCATTTATAATATAGGGACAACACACTACAGGTGGGTGTACATTTCTCTCAACAGAACTATGCCAAAAAGCTCGTGAATGCGGACAGAGCCTCGTTGTTTTTGCTGGACACGAACACAAACGAGCTGTATGCTCGGATATTTGATACCGGACCTGTAGAAAACATACCCAGCAAAGAAATCAGGTTTGCTTATTCTAGATAGTTATATGGTATGATCCCATCTGCCGAGTTGACACAACAGGTGACCCGTTATGACCACAGGTGAACGACTCGGAAATACGTGTGACCCAATACTGGACTATTAAACTAGTGCACTAGCCCACGCACGTGTTATGCACAGTACATTAATTGCGCATTGAACTGTACGCAAGCATACGAGTGTGTAAGTAAATGTGGTTTATATATTGTTGCTAACATTCTACATTATATACACACAGTAAGCATGTAACTAATGTTCTTAAAACATTTAGCCCAACCTGTTTGCTCGTATTATTAAATCGTATATCGTTACTTTACCTGACCGTGTATCTTATCCAACTAATTCGAACCCTTTCACCCCTTAATAACTGGAATGGATTTTTATAGTTTAATTTTCCGACGAATCCAACCGTCGCAGAATTATTTTCATACTAATCCGTTTATGAAATGGGTTGTTTTTTCTCTAAAAATATGAAAAGTACTTGCAAAAAGTGCAGGTCCTGATGAGACGGCTCGTTACGAGCCGGCTCATCTGGGCCTACACTGTTTGCAAACGCCGTTATAGAAGACTGTGGGTCAATAAGCATACATCTGTATATACTAGTCATTCACCTGTGGATTTAACGAAAGGTAGCGTGAGTATGATATTGTATAGTACACTTACCATAGTTTGCTGTTAGATTTAATTGCATGACGTCACAACACAGCATATAGGAGACACGTCCTGCCATTTACTACCTAAGTACATGTGTAATTTTTTCATCATATACATTTACACGAACTCTGATATGAGGAAATTTTCATAGCAAATATAGAATATGCAAATTTCATCAACTTTCGACGTCATTTTAGGAAACTATCGTAACTAATTTTCCTGAGACATCTCAGATATCATTAGGTAGACAATCACATGGCGTGTCTCATATATGTCTGCAAATGCGTTCCTCCAGTCACGTTATAATGTCTCGATCCTAGATACATGTAGCCGTCAAGTACGGATGTCGAGTTTGCGGGTGGGCACATGCTGTCTGTATTTGGAATTGACGACAATGTTTATACTTCTTTTTAATGTATTTCACTTGAGCCGGTGCTAAGCTGCAACGATGGTATAGTTTCTAATATGTGACTGTGACTAGAGAAATTGGGCTTATGGGTTCTGCGACCGGAGTAGATCCAGATCGGCCTGTGCATCCACACAGTCTGTTGGATGTATAGGCTGATCGGGATCTGCACTGTTTGCCATTCCATCAATACAGGACACGTCATGCTTCTACCAAGCAAACTTGATCGTTATCAGACTTTAGGAGTGTACTATTTAAACAGGACCTACACTGGTCACAAATCCCATAAGCCCCATTTCTTCAGTCACAGCCACATATAAGTTATACGTATACATGTATCAGAAGAAGCGCTATCAACAAACGGGCCAACGGTCATTGGCCTGACACATTTTGGGCTCATATGCCCGGGTTTGGAAGATCCTCGAGCCAATTCCTACCCTTAAATATAAGCTAAAATAAGACGCTAGCATGTGATATTTCTATCATCTGAATGGGCGGGCTATCTATGCGTTATCACACCACAAAGCTGCAACCTGCTGTAGTTTGTTTATTACGAACACAGTTAACACTTGGAAAGCGGGAAACGAACATTTTTGTCTGATGTTGTATTATACTTTTTCTTCTTTCTCAATAAAAACATGGTTTGACAACACTTTAGAATCATGTCCCTTGGAAATGACAAAGGTCCTGTCAAACCATGTTTGAACGAGAAAAATTGAAAAAATAAAATAACCTGCCGACGACTAAATTGAGTTCAGCATTCGAAGGGTTATGGGTTAATGAAAGGACTTGCGAAGTACACCGTGACGTACATTAGATGCTACTGTCTCTGTTACCCTTATCTCATCTCACGTCTGTCTCGATGACGTAGTTGATGTCGTCAAAATCGATGTACAATGTAATTAGAAGATAGCGGAAAGACGTCCCAGAAATCAGAAAATAAACCTCATAGAGTACAAGCGACTGGCATAGCCTAGATATGAATACGCGTTATTGTGTCGCAGTTAAACTGGGGCTGAGACTGGTCGCCATACCATCAATAAAGAACACAACCTACGTCATACGTTCGCGTAATAATACACACATTAGCCACAACAAGGCCATAATCCCGAGTCTCAATTTGCAGAGTGATCGTGAAATAACAGCTTGCAAATGTGCAAAGGATAAGGCCTAACAAAAAGTATTGTGTGTTGCGGGCAACCCAACCCTACCAATGAATATGCCGACCCTAGACTCGTTTGGCCGTTTAAAGATAAATAAATAAAACATGTTCATGTTCCATATTTCATGTGCTTAATGCGTCCTTTGAGTACGTCAGGCTCTTGTCTTCAGTGTGCATGCAGCAATAACAGAAAGTAGTGAACATATTCCACCAAATTGCCACATACAGCTGTAGAATAGTATTAAAAATAACGTCTACCCTCCCTTCATACTGTTTTCCTGGACCGTTGCCCGCACCACAGTATTTTTGATAGGCCTAAGTATGGCTGCCGGCGGTCTGTATGTAAATAGAACTTCCAGATTATGTACAACAATACAATTGGCAATTCCTCAGCCAGCATGATACTAGAAAATATACTCAAGATAGCGTGTCTAGTGGCTACACAGCGGTCCAACACCGGAGCATGTGGTTGCAAAACCTCTTGCACATGTACTCCGCGCTCATACTCGAAATCAGGAAGTTGGATTGGTCGAGACTCAGTCTCGACCAATCCAACTACCTGACTTCGAGGACAAACCTCGAGAGCATACTCATGGACGATTACACAGGAAAGCACGTACGTTTATAATAATGTAAAACCGGAGAATAGTAGACATGTATGTTTGCAACTTTATAAATGTTTTAAAAATGGCGCGGCATAAATGTGGGAGAATATATACTGATTTAATAATGTTTCCATCTACGAGTTGGCCTTTGGAACCACAGGTCGTCGGCATGGTGATAGGGTGGTGTAACATATTGTTTACGACTTGTATAAGACAATGAAAAAAGTATCCATTGTTTAGTCACTGTATACATTTTCAAACCTTAGCCGGGTTGGAGTTCATATCGCAAAAATGCTCAATACTAAACACAATAAACCAGACCCGGAGTTCACGAAGCCTCGAAGTTTTTCAATGAAGTAATACTGGTTATCAATGTTAAATGTGGAAATACAATCAAAGTATACCTACATTGGCCTTTATTATGTATGTGCCTATCAACACATGAATGGAAACGGACGACGTGTTGCATTTAACTTCACATGATCCGCACAAAAAGTACCCGACTGTAGGGTGGTTTCTGATTGGTCATTTGGCGAGTAAATTACCAACTGACCAATCATAGAACACAGGCATTCGGCGCGTTTCGGCTTTCATCGGTATAACTATGTATGAAAAACTATAAATAACAAAGCAAATGGCGTTATTTAATCACAAGGGAAGTAATCATTTTAATGTATTCAGTATTACCAGCAGTACTGACGCCGAATGCCTGTATCATAGAAGACATGACAGCCGGTGATTTTCCGCGTGTTATGTGATCTGTAGTAAACACAACATACATGTATTGCATTTTTCTTCTAGGCAAGATGCTACGGAGCCCCGCAGGGGACATGGATTTTTTTTTATTAATTCGTTCCCACGAAATAACAATTCGTTCCCTCAATTTAACAATTCGTTCCCTCAATATAATAATTCGTTCCTCGAATTAACAATTCGTACCCACGAATTAATAATTCGTTCCTGTGGGAATGTATTGTTATTTCGTGGGAACGAATTGTTAAATTGGGGGAACGAATTGTTAATTCGTGGGAAAGAACGAATTGTTAATTCGTGGGAACGAACGAATTGTTAAATTGTGGAAACGAATTGTTATTTCGTGGGAACGAATTAATAAAAAAAAGAGAATTTTAGGTCCTGTAAAACCATCTTTGTATTGAGGAAGATCAAATATATAACAACAGTCGACGACACATTTTTTTCCCGTATTAAAATTGTTAGTTAAACAATGACTACAAATGTTATTGTTTTCTACATGACTAAAACAGGATACTGCTGAAACGTATTTATTACACCATCATATCGCCATGCCGACGGCCTTTGTTTTGGACCTGACATAATTAGCTTTTGCTAAATATCCCAGCTTCCTCTCGCGGGATTACGGCTCCATTCCAGAAAACCTCTGACATTCCCGTTCATAATGAAATCAGATGTGTTACCAGTATATGTGGCTGTGGCTGGAGAAATGGTGCTTATGGGTTTATCGACCAGTGTAGATCCTGATCAGCCTGTGCACCCGCGTGTCCATTATAGTTTAAGCACTGTAATTATTCTATATTGTCTAGGTAGGCAATACAAGGAAGCAGGTATGTGTACATGTATATGGGTATGGGTATATGGATATATGCTGGTATAATGGGGTATAATGGTAAACATTGTATATGGTATGTATTTATGGGTATAATGTACATGTATTATGTATGATATGTGTGTACAGGTATAAGTTAATGTGTACATGATAAAGGTAAGTGTACATGTATATGGGTATGTGTAACATGATATATGGGTATGTGTACATGTAATATATGGGTAATTTGTTACATGGTATATAAGGATGTGCACATGTATAAGGGTATGGTGTACATGTTATATAGGTTATGTGTACATGTATATAGGTAAATGGTGCAACAATGTGGTAATGGGTATTGTGTACATGAAAATAATGTATGTGGTACAATTTATAAGGGTATGTTACATGTATATAGGTATGTGTACATGTATAAGGTTATTGGGTACATGTATATGGGGTATTGTACATGTATAGGTATGTGTAACATGTACATGGGTAATGTGTATCATGTATATGGGGAAGTGTACATGTCGTATATGTAAGAGTACAAGTATATATGTATGTGTAACAAGTATATAGGTATTGTACATGTATATAGGTATTTGTAACGATGTATAAAGGTATGAGTACATGTATATGGGTATCGTGTACAAGTATATAGGAATGTGTACATGTATATAGGTATGTGGTACATGTAATAGGTATGTGTACCTGTATATAGTATGTGTACATGTATATAGTTATGTGTACATGTAATAGGTCTAGTGTACATGTATATAGGTATGTAACATGTATATGGTATGTGTACAAGTATATAGGTATGTGTACATGTTTAAAGGTATGTGTACATGTAAATAGGTATGTGTACAAGTATATGCTAAGTGAACATGTTATATTGGTATGTGTACATGTAAATATCGTATGTGTAGCATGTATAAGGTTATGTGTACATGATATGGGTATGTGTACATATATGAGTATGTGTACTTAAATGGGTATGTACATGTATATAGTATGTGTACAAGTATAATGGGAATGTGTACATGTACATGGGTATGTGTACATGGTATATAGGTATGTTGTACATGTATATTGTATGTGAACATTTAATATGGGTATGTGTACATTTATATGGGTATGAGTACATGTATTATGGTATGTGTAATGTATATAGGTATGTGTACATGTATATAGGTATGTGTACATGTACATGTATATAGGTATGTGTACATGTATATGGGCATGTGTACATGTATATGGGTATGTGTACATGTATATGGGTATATGTACATGTATATAGGTATGTGTACATCTATATGGTTATATGTACATGTGTATAGGTATGTGTACATGTATATGGGTATGTGTACATCTATATGGTTATATGTACATGTGTATGGGTATGTGTACATGTATATAGGTATGTGTACATGTATATGGGTATGTGTACATGTATATAGGTATGTGTACATGTATATGGGTATGTGTACATGTATATGGGTATGTGTACATGTATATGGGTATGTGTACATGTACATGTATATGGGTATGTGTACATGTATATGGGTATGTGTACATGTATATGGGTGGTATGTGTACATGTATATGGGTATGTGTACATGTATATGGGTATGTGTACATGTATATGGGTATGTACATGTATATAGGTATGTGTACATGTATATGGGTATGTGTACATGTATATAGGTATGTGTACATGTATATGGGTATGTGTACATGTATATGGGTATGTGTACATGTATATGGGTATGTGTACATGTACATGTATATGGGTATGTGTACATGTATATGGGTATGTGTACATGTATATGGGTATGTGTACATGTATATGGGTATGTGTACATGTATATGGGTATGTGTACATGTATATAGGTATGTGTACATGTATGTAGGTATGTGTACATGTACATGGGTATGTGTACATGTATATGGGTATGGGTATGTGTACATGTATATGGGTATGTGTACATGTATAAGGGTATGTGTACATGTATATAGGTATGTGTACATGTATATAGGTATGTGTACATGTATATTGGTATGTGTACATGTATATAGGTATGTGTACATGTATATTGGTATGTGTACATGTATATGGGTATGTGTACAGTGTATGGGTATGTTGTACATGTATATAGGTATGTGTACATGTATATAGGTATGTGTACATGTATATGGGTATGTGTACATGTATATAGGTATGTGTACATGTATATGGGTATATGACGGCTCAACGCCAACCATTACATTTCGTATCTCAAATGTACATGCCCACTCAGTAGGTTATAATATAGGGAGACAGATAGGTTTGTATATTCTGTAGATATGACATGTTCTGGCAAAATAAACATGCATTCTCCATTACCCCACGTATTGATTGACATTATTGTACATTTTATATCAGACGGAAATTGCCACACTGATATCAAGGGTGATAACCTTGTTTCCTTAAAATGTTGACGGACATGGCTGACTGGAGAAATGCAGCTTATGGGTTATGTGATCAATGTAGATCCAAATCAGCCTGCTGATTAAGATGTGCACTGTTCCGATTCAATCAATGAAACACACGTCATGATTGTAACAAGCAATACCACTAGGAGGTATATGGAACAGGCAGGGACCATGAAACGTAAATAAAATAATTTTATGGATCTCATTAAAGCCTGATCATTAGCAAATTACATGTCTGTTGAGAGGGTGGTTGGTCAGGCGAACGCGATAGCGTAGATTAACGGTAGGGGTTCCTCCTTATAGGAATCGCTATGTGTCTGGTTTGGCCCTCAGGCACGTTTTTTATATTTGGCGCTTTTGTTACCTGAGAGTTGAATTGGGTTATTGCCCATTATAAAAGTATTAAGAGTATTACCGATCTTGCTGCTTTTGGAACGGGGCCAAGTGATTTTGGTGTGTCGATGACCTGGCACCAGATCTGGAGTATTCTGATTTCAGGGCTGAATATATAGTTTTTTGTCGAGCCCGCTTGCGGAAAGCGCGATATAGTCGGTACTTTGGCGTAGGTTTATCATCATCTATATTTTCATTCTACCCCCCTCCCGTGCAGCCCCTGTGTTCAATGTCAAGGTCAAATTACTTTGAAGTTTTTGGTTAAGTTTTTTGCTTAAAGTATTTGGTTAAGTTGTTTGGGTAAGTTTTTTGGTTAAAGTTTTTCGTTATACTATATCTCTGCAACTGCTTTGCCCATTACCTTGAAACTTCACATGGGTGTTTATCACCATCTATATTTTCATTCTACCCCCTCCCGTGCGGCCCCTGTGCCCAATTTCAAGGTCAAATTACTTTGAGGTTTTTGGTTAAGTTTTTTGGTTAAAGTTTTTGCTTAAGTTTTTTGGTTAAGTTTTTTGGTTAAAGTTTTTGGTTAAAGTTTTTGGTTAAGTTTTTTGGTTAAGTTTTTTGGTTAAAGTTTTTCGTTATACTATGTCTCTGCAACTGCTTTGCCCATTACCTTGAAACTTCACATGGGTGTTTATCATCATCTATATTTTCATTCTACCCCCTTCCCGTGCGGCCCCTGTGCCCAATGTCAAGGTCAAATTACTTTGAGGTTTTTGGTTAAGTTTTTTGGTTAAAGTTTTTGGCTAACTTTTTTGGTTAACTTTTTTGGTTAAAGTTTTTGGTTAAGTTGTTTGGTTAAAGTTTTTCGTTATACTATATCTCTGCAACTGCTTTGCCCATTACCTTGAAACTTCACATGGGTGTTTATCATCATCTATATTTTCATTCTACCCCCCTCCCGTGCGGCCCCTACGCCCATTTGTCAAGGTCAAATTACTTTGAAGTTTTTGGTTAAAGTTTTTTGTCGCGCCCGCTTGCGGAAAGCGCGATATAGTCGGCTCTTTGGCGTACGTACGTACGTACGTGTGTCCGATTAAAGTTTTTGGTTAAGTTTTTTGGTTAAAGTTTTTCGTTATACTATATCTTTTTGTTTAGTGTCCATGCCTCGCCACAAGGCGCGACATGCAGGCCGCGGCCATCTAGTTATTGTACATATGTCAAGGTCATTACCAAGGTCAGGAATGATAGAGACAAATTGTCTCCCCTATTATCATATGAACCAAGTATACTTCAATTGTTATGACGTTATGGCCAATATAGTTTGATCAGACGAACGAAAAGTGGTAACAATGCAGTTGAAGTGTAAGGGTAAGGCTAGAGTAGATAAGTACACGTAGTCACTTAATCACTTATAATGTACACTATATTACATGGGGAACACACAGGAATACATGACACATTGATATGCGAACATCACTGTACTGTGCATGATACTATTCAATTACTACAAGGTTGTAAGCCAATCGACTGTTATACTTAACGCAACTTAAAAGCTATAGACGAATAAACTCAATATGTGGTATATCAATGGTCCCGTAGTGGACAATAATATGAATGCACACGTACTTTGATGATCGCTAATCAAAGTGAAATAACATACAAGTATAACATGGCAGAACGAACATTGGAGGACAAATGACAATCATCTGAGCTACCCCAGTGCTGGCGTATCTCAATAGATAGTGATAACCTCTGAGTATCAAGGTCCCAAGGTCTGCCTCACCCGCAATATGAGGTCTAGTCACCAATATGGCTATTATCCAATTTCAAGTGGATTAATCCATAAACAATATATGTAGTCTTACTACAATCCCTTAGCCATGATATGCCATGATAGGAGTATTACCATACACTATCAAAGTATACATATGTATTGCCTATGCAATATATTTCCAAAGTATGAATGTCAAAGTCAAAACCGGATGTGGTTACATCACATGATAGTCAATAATGATAATGTTCCGGAAGCTGGTACCGGAAGTAAAGTTCCAAAGGTAGTGGACCCGATGTAAAGTATCCATGGTGAATCAATGGGTTGTAATACCGGAAGTGGTAGACGGGATGTAAAGTTCCGATATAATACAAAATGGCGATTATCACGTTGGCTAAGACGCCGGGAAAAGTTTCACTTAGGTGACATTCAACTCGGTGGTAGTATAATGATATGATATGTGTGTATGGCGTTTCACTTCACTAAACTATGGATGTGACTGTCTGCTGAACGCGATGTAGCTATCACACACTGCTCTATACAGGCATGAACCCGGAGCTGCTACACACACTGCGCCAGACAGACGTACGGACACTCGGACGACCTGACACTCTGCACTGACTGGGGTCTGCCCTCAACGAGTGGACCAAAACGTCCAATGTTGCCCGCTGGAGCGATCTCAAGAGGCTACAAAAATGAAATGAGTCTCCAATTACTGGACGAATACGCACAGACAGACAGACAGAATTCACAACGGACTAAAACGGGAATCGAACAACGGCAAATCACAGCTGAAATAAAATGTTGTAGGTACATACCAAAATTCTCCGTGTCACTGGTGAATACAGTACTATCTTTCTGTTACCAGAAAATATGTATCCCACCAACACATAGCGAGACATCGCTTATATATGCACCAGTGAAACCATGCATGGAATAATGAATATGCCTACCCCTCGTTCGACATCTCACATAAATATTACAAAACCATGGCTTTTGCCATTTCACCCGTGGGTTATATTTGGCATAAATATATGTTCCCACGCCATAAATTCAACCAAACTAGTGTACAGCCCTTGTAGAATAAATACCATCCAACATGGTATATCCCACACTACCATAAATCTGCACACTACAGACCCAGATCTCATAATCCGAAGTCTACTCGACTGGTCTCGACAATGCGAAGGTCGCTTTTTGGCCCCACCAAACCCCTCCATATCGGTCCTACGGCTATACACTCAAATGAGAGTGTAGCACATACTAAACTCAAATATCGTGGTCATTTACGGAAATATCATGACACAAAGCATCACTAGTATGGGATCTGATATATCCGTGTTGGCCAGTACCAGGCTATGCTGAAACACTAACCCGTAGCATACATAACAGGGCAGACCATGGTATGGTCTGTGCTATATACTGGCTTCACCTACAGAAGGTCCCTTATCTGGTGAACAACTGACACGCGGACAAACTCGGCTGGCACGGATAGTGGACATCCGTAATACTAAAATGGGTCTTTTCCCTAGCGAAAACAGCACACGCAGTCAATGAGTTATCTACCACACACATGCATAGTCTGTGGCAAATATGGCGTGACATCAGTAAAACATTGCTCCTAAAATGGACGTGTATTTAAATCCGCAAAAAGGACACGCATAAACGTATTTCCACCAATACAACATAAGCCCCGTTATTACACGCACATTGTACATGGGAAATGTACATGCTAAATCACAGGTATGTAAAAATCACAGGTGTGTGAAATCACCGGTATGTGGAATCACAGGTATGTGAAATCAATAATACGCACAACAATACAAAACAGTACCACACATCACAAATATACAATTATACGGAATCCAGAATGTACAAGAATGCACGTGTCACGCGACATATCTCCCCCCTAAACAAAAAGTGTTTACACTTTCGTGCATAATCGCGAGACACGTTGGCACAGCTGAATCTACCCCGATATCCTGCTCAGGTAGTCTGCCCCCAGATTGTCGGCCCCTTTTATCGCAACAATACGCATTCTGGCTGACTGTTTCCCTGACCTTAAATGGGATAGGGTACCCCCTAATTCTTAATGGGTCTTACGTTGACAACTTTATTTCATGTTTCTCTATATGGGTGTGTCCTGGTGTGTCCCTCAGGACATGGGTGAATTCCCGTATGATCTCTTTGACTTGCGTCTTTTGTTTCTTGCCTAAATCTGGCGACAGGTCAACTTTGCTCTCCGTATCGGACTCTACTCCCCTGGGACATAACATGTTTTCTTCGGCACTACACCCACTTGGACTAGAATCCCCCTCTACTGTGTCTTCTATCACGGCCGCATTTATTACAGTGAGTATTCCCTTCCCCGGGTGCTCAGGCCTAGTCTCGTACCTCTTTAACATGTTTGCATGAAAGGTTTTCAACTTCCCTCCCATGTCAACCCTATAGTCCCACTCATTAACTACCTCTGTTATGGGGTATGGTCCTTTCCACCTAAATAAGCAATTTGTTGTTGTCTGTCGGTAGTAGTACAAGTACCTGATCTGCCACTGCATACTGCTTACTACGGGTCTTACGGTTGTAGTACATTGCGTACTTTTTGGACGCACTCTTCAAGTTCTCATGCTCGATATCGCACGTTTTCTCGAGCCGTTCGCGCAAGTCGAGGACGTACTGATACGACGTTTTGACGTTGTCCTCTATGTCCTTCTCGGACCACAGATCTCTTAGTATGCTCATCGGACCCCGAACGGTCCTTCCGTACAATAGTTCAAACGGTGAGAAAGCCAAACTTTCTTGGGGGACTTCGCGATATGCGAATAAGAGCGCGTTAATGTATTTGTCCCAATCTTTGGGACGTTCGCTTGCCATTCTACGAAGCATTTGCTTTAACGTACCATTGAACCGTTCCACGAGACCGTTACACTGTGGGTGGTACGGTGTCGTGGTTAATTGTCTCAGCGATAACAATCTACTAACTTCCTCCATGACTGCCGACGTAAATTGACTACCCCTATCGGTGAGCATCTCCTCGGGGATACCCAGTCTACTGAACATATCCACGAGAGCTTCCGCGACTCGTTCGGCCTCGATGCCTGGTAGTAGTACCGCTTCTGGGTACCTAGTTGCATAATCAACTAACGTTAGTATGTAACGATTCTTCCGATCGGTAGCTGGAAAAATTGGCCCTACAATGTCAACTGCGACTCGTTTGAACGGAGTGTCTATCAACGGCATAGTTCCTAACGGAACCTTGGTGATGTGTCCCTTTGACACAGTCTTTTGACATATGTCACAAGACCTACAAACCCGTGTAATGTCACTGCCCACGCCTGGCCAATAAAATTCTGATAACACTCGATCAGTTGTCTTCTTAACCCCTAAATGGACCGCCATGATTGATTCATGTGCCACTTTCATCACGGTAGTCCTAAGTGTTTTTGGGACTACCAGCTGATGGTACATCCTACCTGACCCTATCGATTCGAAATTACGATACAACAAGTCTTTTCGGTATGCGAATTTTGATTTGTTTCCGTTCTTACTTGACCGTACCGTTCCGTCTTTTGTGTTATTTCGAACTGACGTCAATGTGACGTCATGTGCCTGCGCCTCTTTGAATTCATCGCGTGATACGTTCGCGATTGCGGTAGGGACTTTGAGGGTCTTATATGATTCGTCTCGGGCTGTCGTTTGTGACCTAGTTTCAACTGCGCACGATTTTGCGCCTCTAAAATCGGATATCACCGGTAACTCTGACCCGTCTACATTACCTATGGTGACATCATACATTGTATCTGTCATGCAAAGGGCTTCTACCTGACCTTTGAAAAAAGGTGTATCTAGATCTACCCGGGCGGTAGGAATTCCACTCATTTTGCTCCTATTTACCAGCATGCATGTTGAAACTTTGTTTGCTTAAAAACTGATCTGGTTGTATTAAGCTTTCCCTGACGACCACCCCGGTACACCCAGTATCTCGCATTACTGTGACCTTTTTCCCATTTAATGTGCCCTTTGCTACGGGTAGCCTATCCATACCAAATGTACATCCGTTAATCAACTCCGGCTGTATCTCGCTACCAGAACATACAATAGTGGTTTCGGTATCAACCATACAGAAATTTCTTTGGTTTTCCCCATGTTGTTCCGTGTTTTGCCATCTACCTCTACCTCTGCCTCTAGTGTGCCTTCCACTTCTACCTCTATTTCTACCTCTGTACCGACCTCTCTGTTCTTTATCTGCAAAACTTACATGTTTCTCTTCCTCGACTGCTGCTGCTTTGTAAGCTGAGGACCGGTCACGTTTAGGACAATCGTAGGACATGTGACCTTCTTTGCCACAATGGTAACATGTCCCGCGATGCCTATCATAGCCGTTCCTGCTGGCACTTCTGTCATAACTGCCCCTACTCGGACTTCTATCATAACTACCCCTACTTGGGCTTCTATTTTGGTCTCTATTCTGATATCTGTCCCTATCTCGACTCCTATCTCTGGATCGATTATCCGCACTACTTACCTTGCGCCTCTGGTTATCTACTGACCTGTACTCATTTCTGTTGCTAGTACTGTTCCTCTGAACTACATACTTGCTACCTCCTCTAGCTTCTGCAAAGTAATCTGCCTGAACTGCCATCTGATCTATCGAGTCAAATGTTTTCTCTTTGAGAAATAAGTAGAGCTCACGACTGCATATACTTAACATCTGATCTCTGATCATGTAGTCTAGTACTCCTTCATATGTTCTATTCACCTTACCTAACTCAAACCATCTATCTAAATAGTTCTTTGACCGACTGACATATTGCACAAATGATTCACTGTGATCAGGTTTGGTGTTTTTGAACATGCGTCTGAACCGAACCCATCTTCCGTTAGATCAAAACATTTCAACAAAGCGGATTTCAACTTATCATAGTCAAGAGCATCATCAATAGGTAGTCTAGAATATACATCTAATGCCTTGCCCTTCAATAACGCACTCAAGTGTAGTGACCACTTATCTCTCCCCCACCTTTGAATTGCTGCGTACCTCTCAAATCTAGCTAAGTAGCTATCCATGTTGTCATTATTCTGATTAAAATGTGGCAGCTTCGGACCGAATGCTCTGCCATTGTCCCTATCATGTCTATCTTCATCTACTACTCCACCCCTTTCTATCTTTGCCATTTCTACCTGGTGCTTAGTATCTAGGGTTAGGGTTAGGCAATTTGAATTCTAGAGCTAACTGTGCTTCATTGGCATCTAATCTATCTTTCCCCATCTGTCGCTCAACCTCTTTAGCTAACTGCTCAGCATCTAACCTATCCTTCTCAGCCTGTCGCTCAACCTCCTTAGCTAACTGCTCAGCATCTAACCTATCTTTCTCCATCTGTCGTTCAACCTCTTTAGTCAACCGCTCAGCCTCTTTAACCAACCGCTCAGCATCTAACCTATCTTTCTCAGCCTGCCTAGCCTCTAGTATTTCCTGTCTTTCTCTCTCCTGCTCTTCCTTTACAAAGGCCCTTAACTCTGAATCTGCTAGCCCTAAGCTTTTGCCTATCTCCATTAGCTCCTTAATGGACGACATCCTAACTCTCAACTCAACTCCGGATTATCGATGTACACGCTTTACCCGACGGTACACAAGGTCTCTAGCACTCAAATCACTTGGAGATTTGTGCGAGTCTCTTGCTTCACGTCTATAAGGTTAAGGTAAATCAATCCGGTCTCTACTCCTAACGACGGTATAAGTTTCTCAATCGGGTAAGTCAATCCGGTATATGTATAGTCTAATGTAATGGTATATTTACAATTCCCCCTCTATGGTACTGGACACAAATATTGGGGACTGGTTATAGACACCTGGCAGGATATAGTATTGTTCATACACAATATAATAGTGATAGTAATCTCGCCTCAGATGTAGAAGTGTCTAGTGATAACCTAGAACACCCGCTGTGCCATCATCACAGGGAGGTACTGTTCGACAAATCAAAAATTACAATGACCCTTACATCGACTATCTCACAAGATCGTCTCAACTCTACACTTCTGTACCTAGGTAGTCAAATCATGTATGTGGTGATGTATTAGTGCCTAAGTGTTAGAGGGCATCTTACATTAACTCCCAAGGCAAACAAATACAAGATTGAATTTTGACGACACTAGGGGTACAGCTATTCTAGCCTCCTTACTTCAACTGCTTTGAAGAAACTGATTATAAAAAGAGGAAACAATACCCCACTTCTGACACCATTGTGAAGGTCATTACCAAGGTCAGGAATGATCGAGACAAATTGTCTCCCCTATTATCATATGAACCAAGTATACTTCAATTGTTATGACGTTATGGCCAATATAGTTTGATCAGACGAATGAAAAGTGGTAACAATGCAGTTGAAGTGTAAGGGATAGGCTAGAGTAGATAAGTACACGTAGTCACTTAATCACTTATAATGTACACTATATTACATGGGGAACACACAGGAATACATGACACATTGATATGCGAACATCACTGTACTGTGCATGATACTATTCAATTACTACAAGGTTGTAAGCCAATCGACTGTTATACTTAACGCAACTTAAAAGCTATAGACGAATAAACTCAGTATGTGGTATCTCAATGGTCCCGTAGTGGACAATAGTATGAATGCACACGTACTTTGATGATCGCTAATCAAAGTGAAATAACATACAAGTATAACATGGCAGAACGAACATTGGAGGACAAATGACAATCATCTGAGCTACCCCAGTGCTGGCGTATCTCAATAGATAGTGATAACCTCTGAGTATCAAGGTCCCAAGGTCTGCCTCACCCGCAATATGAGGTCTAGTCACCAATATGGCTATTATCCAACTTCAAGTGGATTAATCCATAAACAATATATGTAGTCTTACTACAATCCCTTAGCCATGATATGCCATGATAGGAGTATTACCATACACTATCAAAGTATACATATGTATTGCCTATGCAATATATTTCCAAATTATGAATGTCAAAGTCAAAACCGGATGTGGTTACATCACATGATAGTCAATAATGATAATGTTCCGGAAGCTGGTACCGGAAGTAAAGTTCCAAAGGTAGTATTATTTCCGGAAATGGTGGACCAGATGTAAAGTTCCTAGGGCATCACTCGACTGTAGCAACCCGGATGTGGTGGACCCGATGTAAAGTATACATGGTGAATCAATGGGTTGTAATACCGGAAGTGGTAGACCGGATGTAAAGTTCCGATATAATACAAAATGGCGATTATCACGTTGGCTAAGACGCCGGGAAAAGTTTCACTTAGGTGACATTCAACTCGGTGGTAGTATAATGATATGATATGTGTGTATGGCGTTTCACTTCACTAAACTATGGCTGTGACTGTCTGCTGAACGCGATGTAGCTATCACACACTGCTCTATACAAGCCTGTACCCGGAGCTGCTACACACACTGCGCCAGACAGACGTACGGACACTCGGACGACCTGACACTCTGCACTGACTGGGGTCTGCCCTCAACGAGTGGACCAAAACGTCCAATGTTGCCCGCTGGAGCGATCTCAAGAGGCTACAAAAATGAAATGAGTCTCCAATTACTGGACGAATACGCACAGACAGACAGACAGAATTCACAACGGACTAAAACGGGAATCGAACAACGGCAAATCACAGCTGAAATAAAATGTTGTAGGTACATACCAAATTCCTCCGTGTCACTGGTGAATACAGTACTATATATGCACCAGTGAAACCATGCACGGAATAATGAATATGCCTACCCCTCGTTCGACATCTCACATAAATATTACAAAACCATGGCTTTTGCCATTTCACCCGTGGGTTATATTTGGCATAAATATATGTTCCCACGCCATAAATTCAACCAAACTAGTGTACAGCCCTTGTAGAATAAATACCATCCAACATGGTATATCCCACACTACCATAAATCTGCACAATACAGACCTAGATCTCATAATCCGAAGTCTACTCGACTGGTCTCGACAATGCGAAGGTCGCTTTTTGGCCCCACCAAACCCCTCCATATCGGTCCTACGGCTATACACTCAAATGAGAGTGTAGCACATACTAAACTCAAATATCGTGGTCATTTACGGAAATATCATGACACAAAGCATCACTAGTATGGGATCTGATATATCCGTGTTGGCCAGTACCAGGCTATGCTGAAACACTAACCCGTAGCATACATAACAGGGCAGACCATGGTATGGTCTGTGCTATATACTGGCTTAACCTACAGAAGATCCCTTATCTGGTGAACAACTGACACACGGACAAACTCGGCTGGCACGGATACTGGACATCCGTAATACTAAAAGGGGTCTTTTCCCTAGCGAAAACAGCACACGCAGTCAACGAGTTATCTACCACACACATGCATAGTCTATGGCAAATATGGCGTGACATCAGTAAAACATTGCTCCTAAAATGGACGTGTATTTAAATCCGCAAAAAGGACACGCATAAACGTATTTCCACCAATACAACATAAGCCCCGTTATTACACGCACATTGTACATGGGAAATGTACATGCTAAATCACAGGTATGTAAAAATCACAGGTGTGTGAAATCACCGGTATGTGGAATCACAGGTATGTGAAATCAATAATACGCACAACAATACAAAACAGTACCACACATCACAAATATACAATTTTACGGAATCCAGAATGTACAAGAATGCACGTGTCACGCGACAACATATTCAGTTCTAATTTTGGGATTCCGCCCCCATTTGTACATGTACTTGAACATGTACATGTACTTGTACAGGTAATATATGGGATTTAGTACTAAACCCATTGACCCGGACTTAAATGACCTTAGCTGTTGATAGGCCGTTAAACCCCAACAAACAAACATGTATGTGGATATCTGGTAATCTCTGGTATCGTTGTTCGCTAACATTTTCACTGTATAAATGCATAGTTACACGTCATATGTTCCCAGGATGTCCGGTTTAGAGAGGTTCCACTGTAAACCAGACATATAATCGAACCCCTCTAAACAGGACACATATAAAAGCTATATTTCATTGCAGTCGGGTTCATTGCAATTTATCTCCGCCGAGTATGCCTTTTCGTGATCGCAAAGCTACCATGCGTGTCTTGGAGTAGTTGTCTGTCCGTTTTACAGTGGAACCTTACTGAACCGGACACCAGGTTTAGAGAGGTTCCACTGTATAACCATGCGAAAGTATGCGGGTGTGCTTTGCGAACTTGAACATGCGTTATTATCAGAGATAGATGACAATGACGTCAGTAAAATTAAGGACACATAGACTACATGCGTGTCCCGTTTAGAGAGGTTCTACTGTAAATACGTACGTACACATGGAAACAGCCAGCATTTTGAAGGTGTTTGTAGCCCATGTGGTTCCGATTATTTCACATCACATTTAATATCCGATTCTCGTGCACTGCGTACTTTTTAATTCCAAATGACATCATTAGTATTAATACGATAGGCTTGCAATTCTTCTATCAGGGATTACTGTTAGAGAATGTGATGACACTGATGTCGGATATAACACTGCCATTCATGTGATATATGGAACATAAATGCTTCCACAGTAATAGGATGCCTCTCCGGCAAATAGGCCTTACGCTACATGTGCATTGTGTCATTCGTTCATCATTTTACCCATTTTTCGAAGAAAATATATTGTTTTCGTCACGTGTGTATCCGTCTGTCCATCCGTACTTTTGTCTTTCACGTTTTCTTGAAATACATAAATCTTCTAAACCGTAATAGATGTAGACTTGATATTTGGTATGTAGCTTTCGTATGTTGTGCAGATGCGCAAAGTGAATTTATTTGGATTGTTGATTTGACCCCCCCCCCCCCGGTTAATGGATTATCTGCCCATGTTGGACTTCGAATTTCCCCCCTTATCTCTTGTTGACTTATAATTTATCAAGTTTGCCTTGAATTAAAACGTTTAAACCGTAATACATGCAGCCTTGTTATTCAATCTGTATCTCCATCATGGTGTGCAGATGCGCACAGTGAATTTCGATTTTTTATTTGACCCGTAATTCATGGATTATCTCCTCCTTTTGGACTTAATTTTCCCTTGTAAGAAGTAAAAACCTTTAAACCGTAATAGCTGGAGACTTCATATGTGTTATGTGGCTTCCTTATGGCGTGTAGATTCGCAAATTGAATTTAGAGTTTTAATTTGATTCCCGGCTCATGGATTATCTCCCCATTTCGGATTTTGAAATTTGGAAAAGTGGATATATTGCGATGGCGCGCCATCGAGTGTTCTCTAGTGTCAGTTGCTACGAAAGGCCTACTGTTTCGTACATTATTTTCAATACACAACATAGCAAGTAGTTGTCTGAATTATTCACAACTTGATATATGCATTTAATCCAAGTGAGTTAATTATCGCATCGATCGTTATGTCCGTAGTTTATGTAAGAAAAGTCACCATATGAGATGTGTACACGGTTGTATTCTAGCCTATCTTAGTAGTATGTATCAACGTCGATCCATTCAATATTAGTTACTCATACCTATGCATTTATGTAATTATTTTGAATTACTGATTAAAATGTTTGAACACAATAACTCGGCAATGTTTAACAATTAGTTATATTAATTTTGTTGTTCATGTTGTTCTTACAAATGTCATGAAAACTCAATAATACGTGACAATTGAAGAGGTCCGTGGAAGACGAGGGCTAACTCCCACATTGAGTTAGCCCTCTTCTTCCACTGACTCCTTCAATTAGTATACATATATAATATATTGACATTGCCATGTTTTCCATCCATAGGTTTCCGATGGACAAAGGAGTAGCGGGCCACGTGGCATCGACAGGACAAGTGCTGAACATTGCCGACGCATACACAGATAAACGATTTAACAAGTAAATATGTGTAATACCCTATGCTACTTATGGAGTAGCTCATACTTACAGGTAATGAGTAAAAACATAAAGAAGCAAGATAATTATTCCCTTAAATAAAGTCATGACAACTAACACGAACACCAAATGTTGAATAACCCATTCTGACCATGCCAAGAAGACCAAACTTACGGAGACCCGCAGGGAAAGTTGAATTCGTTCCCACGAAATAACAATTCGTTCCCTCGGGAACGAATTGTTATATCGTGGTAACGAATTGTTAATTCAAGGGAACGAATTGTTAAATTGAGGGAACGAATTGTCATTTCGTGGGATCGAATTGTTAATTCAAGGGAACGAATTGTCATATCGTGGGAGCGAAATGTTAATTCGAGGGAACGAATTGTTAAATTGAGGGAACGAATTGTTATTTCGTGGGAACGAATTAATTAAAAAAAATCCATGTCCCCTCCGGGGCTCCGTACAAACTCATAGTGTTTGAAAACAGTGTATATTCACATGACCCCGCTAGTGACGAATACAACGTATATACAGAAGTTCTACATTTCCCATCAATTTAATAGGCTTAACGTTAACATTGTGAAGTCAATTCCAGATAGTTAGAGGCAGAGATGTCAAGAACCACAAAACTGTATCCCTTACGGTCTCTGACATTAACTACAGAAAACCATACATTTATTCTAATCTCTTCATTAACATGTTTATGATATTGTCATGCCGATGTTAGACAATAAAACCTCTCAATGTTTGCTATGTCAATAAAGCTGATGGAAATCTGTTCAAATGAGAGGTAGAAACTCGAATGAAACAACATCATATGATATTAATATCGGAGGAGAAACCCATTCACATTTTATGGGAGAATTGTGAACGAATTGAGAATAATTGAAGCATTAAATTTCTGGAATGTGTTCATGTTTGGCATTACAATGAATGATCCAAACATAGTACACTATGGCCTGTGCGAATCTTGCCGATGTCCGTTATTGTTTAATTACTAAAAATGTACTTGACTGCTAAAAAGACTACTGTGCATACATCAGACAATCAAGCTGCTCGACTTTAAGCACACTACTCAGTCTGTCTGTTTCACGTTAACCTCCCCAACTTTTACACCTATTTAGACACCCTAAAACTCCTTTTTTTTGCATACAATCAATTTTCAGCAAAATTTAGCGATGAACCATATTTTTATCTTTTGAAATTCGGTCCTTTAATGAAGTAATAGCCCTAACTGAAGAATTGAATGCAGGGTTGTAATGTTAAAATGTCACGGGCGATCAGATTTTCAACATTTTTCTAGCATCGAACTGCTTGTTGGTTTTCATCATGAAAAAAAGACAATAACCTTGTCTTTATGAGAGCAAATCTTGCCAGGTTGAAAAAGTAAAGGAAACGAGCCTCCATTGCTCGGTGTTTGTACAAGAATTCAAGAATAAAATGCCGAGAATTTTGTCAAAATACAACATGATATTATCATCATCTGCTACAGCTTTTGTATCTATTGACAACGCCAGGTTGAGGTTGGCACGCTGTTCCTACCACGCAAAATTAATTGCACATATCCTCACACACCTACACCGGTGTAAATCTACATTCTTTAATGGTATGACTTGAGAACATCATATATATGTCATTTCAGGCGGAAGTATACATTCACTTCCTGTGAGCCAGTTTCTTTGTCGGACGAATTACCGTTAACGTCAATATGGAATTGAAAATATGACAAGAAACAGGTTCCCTTAAATTAAGGTGTAATGAGTAATATATTTCAGACAAGCGATGTAAATATAGCAACTGGAATTACAAACACAAGTACTGAACAATTACCATAGGCATAACAAAATAATGAGAAATAAAATTTCTCCATCCGCCAAGCCGCAGGCCTACCAATGCATAGCCGATCGCTGGTAGAGTCCCGATCACCAAGGGGAGTCCAGTTAACCAAAATATATTGAATGGAAGTCACTAGTGAAAAGATAAAATAAAATAATACCCTTAATATGATAATTGCCAATAAGGACACAATGATCGACATGTCCGGAATGTGACTGTTACATCCAACTTATCACTTAAGTGAACGGGCAAATTAAGTCAAATATGTATTGCACATTATTATCAACTCGCGGTTTGATCACAATATTGGTTCTTATAAAACATGTCATGCGAGTAACCAATGATAACCCTGAAGAAAATGCATGCTACTGTAATTCAATCCAGATTCACATTGATCATAGCATAAATTTCCCAATATAATGATAGCACCAATTGAGCACACTAGTTGATGCCGCATAACTGCCCGAGTAAATTGCATCAAATGCAACCAGCCTAAGCCACCAAACCTCTAGCTACTGACTGGGGAACCAAAACAATGATCAAAATCACAAAACAATGTACTCACCGAGTTATATCCTGTTCCCCCTTACCATTCGCAATTCAGAAAGGGATGAGTTGTATCAGTCGCTACAACATTCATGCCCCCTATAATGATGGGAGATTCTCACAGAGCACCAACCGCGTTAGTGGCTCTGCAAATCGCCTCCATCCTGAAATGAAAAATGATAAGGAACAACAGGATGCACTCCGTGACACCACAAAATCTGCCAAAACAACATGTCATTTCTTACAAACAGTATGTTAAACACATACCTAGTAAACAGCTAATACACTGTGCAAAATTGCCTATACTTCTAGCAACCAGTGCACATTCTCAGTCTATGCGCACTGCACGCACCGACCGAGCCAATGCATACTGATACAAGTCAATTATAAAGGCAGATTTCTATGAAACATGAAAATATACATGACACAACACTATTTGTTTCTAAGTCCTTTAACAACTTGCAAATAAAAGTTACTCAAAACTCTGGAGCCTTCCGTGTTCAAATGTAAACCGCCATCTTTGATAGCGAACATATGCCTTAAAGGTTCACCACTTCTAGTCACAAATGGTTTAAAAGTCTTAATAAACGGATACTTGCGAAATTTACAAAAACGTCTTATCTGATTATTTGCCTTGACTATTAATTCCCGTGAAATATTGAAATCATCTGGTCTGGGTAGCATGGCAGAATATAAAATGCGGATTCCCGGTTTAATTAGACCAATTGTCGCAAACAAATTATTTAGCGCAGAAGGAAATTGTTCTCGTTCTAATTTATAAATGTCATTAGTACCGACATGGACTATAACATAGTCCGAATCCACAATACTGCCCTGTAAGTCTGCATTATTCGACACTTCGTAAGCGAGTCCACCCACCGTTCTCCCCGGAAAGGCCTTAACTAACAGTCCATCCACCCCGTTGACATGCTTGGCGATAGAATCGGAAAGAAGTTACGTCTGCTTCTGACCTAAAATAATAAACCTTTAAGACATATCACTAGCAATATGTTTATTTATCTTATGTGCAACAAACAATTTATCATCTAAAGTAAACTTGAGATAGTTTTTATAGGCATCGCTACGCCAATCCCCCTGTAATTGTATTAACTCTGCAGGTACTCCCGCCTGAAAGGCAAGGGTAGTACCACCTCGTCTAAAGCTATGAGTTGAGTAATCAGAAGGATTTAAGCCTACTTCCGCAACTAAAGACTTTAACTTACGTTGAAACATCGGATAAGTAATATATTTCCGTTTTGAATAAGAAAACAATGGTCTATCTACTGCTATAGGAACTAAATCAATAAGATTTTCAAAGGCTTCAACTGGACACAATACTGAATTTGACCTTATCAGCGGAATTTGTAGTAATCTTTCTCCGAATTGAAGTGTTTTTGTCCAGCGAAATGTAACTACTAATAAATCCTGCCTTTGAACCACATCACTCCTTAAAAGACACCTATTAGAACCATCAGAATTATTATTCATAACTAAATTAGATTTCCTAGCCATTAGAAAGAAAGCAAATAAAAATAAACACCAAAAACAAGCATCTATTGATTTGGCTAAATTTAATTTTGCACGAATTTTAAATAAAATACTTGGAGTCATTGGTGCTGCTTGTTTCACCGTACGGGGGTTCAGTCTGTTAATACCTCTTACGGACAAGTTAATAACATAAGAATTCAAGTTTAAATCGATGCCTAATAAAATATGCATCGTGCGGATCCCACTTATGTAATTCCTGATGGAATCCACCGACTCAAATGATCTACTAAGAAATTGTGCAAACAGTGACACTACTTCAGTAGTAGCAGGTAATGCAACTAAACCAAAGTAAAAACAAAATAATGAAAAACTCTCCCATTGAATCCGCAAGTTCTTATTTGTTCCTTCAGCAAATCCAGACTTTTTTGACGTATGTAGTTCCTTCCTCAAAACCTTCAACTCGGCATCTGTAATAAATTATTAACCTTTAGCGAAAAGTCCCAGCCAAAGGCATATGTATAAATAAATTTCTCATCCTATAATAATAACCGTATACAAATTAATCAAGCGCAATAGAGATTCCCCCCGTGTCAAAGTTCCACCTTCTATGCCTCAAGCCCCTTTCATCCAATGGACATATTTACCAGGCATCTGATAATTCAAATAATTCACTTGTTGCAACACATTCCGACCCTATCGACCCTAACTCCGCAGTAAATTCCCTTCGATATGCTAAATCCACATCCCATCGGCTCAAACAATCCGCTAAACGATTATTCACCCAACTGATGTGTTTTGCTCTTATTTCAAACTCAAACGTAGCTGCCACGAAACAAATTTCTCTCAAACAACGTTGCAAAAAGTCATTACGGGTAGAACCGTTATTAATAACAGCACATGATGTTTGATTATCACAAAACACGACTATCTTTTGCCCTCTCAATTCTGATCCCTATAACTTGAGAGCTACCACAATCGTCAAGAGCTCTAGCTCATTAATGTGCAATTGTTGAGCAATTACCTTCTCCGGAAATGATACATGGAAATACAATTCACCAAATAGGCCTCCACAGCCTGATAAACATGCGTCTGTCGACAACACGGCATCTGGGTTTGACCAGTTCTCTAACGACATCATTGAAACCCCATTATACAATGGCAAAAAGTTTTTCCACCGTAATAAGTCCTTCTTGAGATATCCTGGAATAGTGTGCAATTTATCTGGAGAATTAAAAATTTGCCTTAGAAATTTCAATAAACGTTGTAAAAAATTTCGACCTGGTCGTACACAAGCGCTAACAAAACTCAATTTTCCTAACAAAGATTGCAATTCTTTTTTGGAGACCTCAGATTTACTTAACCAATTTTCTATTAAATTTCTAATTTCGATCAACCTATCAGATGTAATACTCATTGTTAATTTTTCTGTATCCAGAAGAATACCCACAAAAACCATCCTTGTTGCCGGCGCACAGGCTTTAGACCTAGATTCATCAAATCCACACTTTTCCAGGATAGCCCTCAAAGTATTAAAGGCGAAATCTGCAAGCTCAGGCTTTTCACCTCCGCAGATGTCATCCAAATAGTTCATAGTACTAATACCTATCATCAACAGCATAAATACCAGTGCGTTCGTCACTCTCCGACAGATCTGCGCTGCACTCCTCAGACCCATAGACAATACCACATCAAACAGCAAATGACCTTTAAACTTATAACCAACTTTGTGGTATTCCCCGGGGTCTAATGGAATTTGTCTGTAAGCGCGGCACAAATCGGTCTTAAATAACTTGCAGCCCCTGCCCTTGGCTTTGACCAACTGAATCATGTCATCCACCCTAGGATATATTAGAGTCACCTTTTCCCCCAAATATTCATCTTTTAATATCATGTCATTTAATGAATTATTCTTGGGAAAACTTAAATCCAATATTATACGTCTCTCTACTGAATCCTTTTTTGGCCCTGTATTTAATGGTGATACAATTAT
Organism: Conchocele bisecta; assembly: GCA_029237695.1. Taxonomy (NCBI): domain Eukaryota; kingdom Metazoa; phylum Mollusca; class Bivalvia; order Lucinida; family Thyasiridae; genus Conchocele; species Conchocele bisecta. Next base: position 790,007 of record CM055268.1, on the reverse strand, counting down.
TGGTTTTTAAATGGATTATCCTTAAACGGGCCCAGAACTGTTTTATTCTTAATTTCTGTAATGAAGTAATCATTAATTTCATTTGGAAAATCTCTAGCACCCTTATGATTCCTTGTTACCTTTTTATTAATAATTTCTTCCGTAAGCTCTCCAATACATCCTAAAGGGAAGCCATACTCCAGAAGATCACAAACTTGTTTGTCTGAATAATCATTTAACATGCATCTCATGAATGACAAATTTAACTTTTTGTTTATCGGTATTTTACAATATTCAAAATTATGTTTACCGGAATTCACTACTTGATCATGCGTAGAAATAAAAAATAAATTCCTGTCTAATTCGGACTTGTCTGCCAAGTCGCATATACCACATCCCCTGTGAGCCATTATATTTTGTTCCACTGTCCGCGCACCTTCAGGTACTATGCTAGAAATAGAGACCAATTTATTCTTCAAAAAAGATGGCAAAAACAAATCAGTCAGATGATCATTCTCCTTATTTTTTATGTCTAGATGACCATCCTCCTGTCATGCGCCAGAATGCGAACACTCCTTGGAGCATTCCGGATGTTTCATTTTCTTTTTGTCCAATTGCCAGCAAGCAGCGCAAATATGCAAGCAGTTTCGCATTCTGCCACGCACCACATCCAGATGGTCACCAGACTTTGCGCACTTGTTACGATTATACAGTGCACAGAACCAGACATATTCTGAATTATTGAATTCTCGCTTTGATTCAGACCCCATCGCCCTAGATGCTGACCCCATCGCCCTAGATTCTGACCCCATCCTAACAGTTTTCTTACCCAAATTTTCAAACCGTAGCACGTGCTTTGACAAAATGGCTTGCTCAATTTGCTGCGAGTCATCCCGCCATGATCTACAACCCAATTCGATTTTTCGAACCCAAGCCGCATAAAAACATTTCAAACCTTCAAAGGTGTAAGAATTTGCATAATACGCCATCTTTTTCAATAGTTCGATCCTACCCCTCCTTTCCTCCGCGGACAAAGATTCATCTGAAATTATTTCAAGTTCCCCTGCCATAAAGAGTTCAAAATCCAAATTTTCAAAAGGTACCGACTTATTTACATATTCAAATTGAAGGCTAGAATGGGGCCACCTCTGAGGAAACCTTACCTTGTCGGAGGACTTGGAATATATTCCCGATTTTTTCCCTTTTTTGTGATGCGTTTTAGTTTTGTGCGAATGAACAGAAATGATAGAATCGACACTATCACTATCATATTCAGAGCTAGTCTCCGAATGTTCAGCTACTTCAATGGCATATGTGAGGCCTAGGTAACTCATATGAGAAGCCACCTTGGCACGCAATTTTTTGTCCTCTCGGAGTTCATTCAAAGTCACATTTCCAAATTCATGCACATGTTTATCCTGCAATGTCACTGCTGGTTTTGCATTGGACACCAATTGTGAATGTTTATTTTCTGCAATGTCGCCTTTACCTTCTTTCTTCATGTGCTGAACATCCCTCGTCGTTCTACGCAGCTGCGCCCTCAATCTGTCCTTCTCCCGTTCCAATCCAATATGCCGCTTCTCACCCTCCGCCTTAGCTATTTCGGCTCTCAAAAACCGAATTTCCTCATCCTCATCTTCCCGACATAATGGCGCCTCCATTTCACGCACCTGCTCAGACGGGCTCACTGTCCGTTTTTCTATTACCGCCCGCTGCCTATTTTGCGCAACGGACGAGACAGCCGCAAAGTCTCCATCGTCTCCTCTCCTCTCCTCCATCTCGTAACTACCCTTATCTGGCGAAAAATCCTCCTTTATAGCGTCAAATGTGTTATCCAATTTGGTCGCTCCAGATTCTCCAAAGAGTTTATAATCTGCTATCTTTTTAGCCGCACTCCTTATGGGCCGGTCCATCCCGAACACCACGTCAGCAATCGACATGCCTCTCCCTCACCCCACGCAGTTTAGTACAAATTAACTGCTTCTTACAATGGAAAAATAACTAATGACTGCCAAATTACATATATTATTATACTACAGGTTGAGTATAATATTAGCAGTCTATATAAACACGAATAAAGACAATGAATATTTCAACTGAAACTGAAAAAAATTCATGGCCGTAGCACATCGCTGTGAAATCACCTGTGAGAAACAATAACTGACCTTGGACCAGTCTAAATCGCAAATTGATTATAACCAATCAAATTCAAGTGTCTAGTAAACAACCACATAAACAACTTACCTAAGAAAAAATAAATTAATCTCTAAACAAAGTTAATATGAAAAAATAATTTAATCTCTAAACAAAGTTTAATAAGTCAAGATTAAAATAAATAAGTCGCAATGAACAAGGCGACATACATATAACAAAAAGTTTCCTCTCGGTAATTAATATTTTTTAGAATATAAAATCACCAATTCCGGAGGACAACTTGGTTTACTAAACGCTGATTGGTTGGTGAAGGTCATCAAATCAAGTTCGTTAGTATTCACAATTTACAATACCTTAGGACATATTAGCAGTAGTATCAGATCGACTTGGAACCTTATGGATGAATGATATTCGCTAAATATATGAAGATTAAATGCTTAATTGATATATTTTAATGCAAACTGTTTAAGTTGAATGCAGGGTTGTAATGTTAAAATGTCACGGGCGATCAGATTTTCAACATTTTTCTAGCATCGAACTGCTTGTTGGATTTCATCATGAAAAAAAGACAATAACCTTGTCTTTATGAGAGCAAATCTTACCAGGTTGAAAAAGTAAAGGAAAAGAGCCTCCATTGTTCGGTGTTCGTACAATAATTCCAGAAGAAAATGCCGAGAATTTTGTCAAAATACAACATGATGTTATCAGCATCTGCTACAGCTTTTGTATCTATTGACAACGCCAGGTTGAGGTTGGCACGCTGTTCCTACCACGCAAAATTAATTGCACATATCCTCACACACCTACACCGGTGTAAATCTACATTCTTTAATGGTATGACTTGGGAACATCATATATATGTCATTTCCGGCGGAAGTATACATTCACTTCCTGTGAGCCAGTTTCTTTGTCGGACGAATTTCCGGCGGACAAGTTGGTTTACTAAACGCTGATTTGTTGGTGAAGGTCATCAAATCAAGTTCGTTAGTATTCACAATTTACAATACCTTAGGACGTATTAGCAGTAGTATCAGATCGACTTAGAACCTTATGGATGAATGAGATTAAATGATTAATTGATATATTTTAATGCAAACTGTTTAAGTTATATGCCAGAAAATGCTGTTAATACCCAAATTTCTTAAGAATTAATGTTCAGTTCGCAATAATAGTTGTTGTTGTTGTTTACCGGAAGTGTTTATTGCAATAGTAGTTTCTCGTTTTATTGTCAACAACTAAAATTCGGTGAAAAGGCAAACGTTTATCGAAATAACTTTGTTATCAGACGGGATTTTCTTGAAATAAAAAGTAGGCTCATTTCTAAGAAATAGTTTTACATTGTTTTATATAAAACAATAAGCAGCTTGGAGTGTTTTTATAGCAAAAATTATTGGGCAGCATTTCGTAGAACAGACAGTAGTAGTGTAACGGTCTCTCCTCAGGATAGCAGAATAGGCCGTTATCTGGGGTGTTTAGGGTCTTTTGTCCGAGTAGGTTGTTAACTACACGAAAACAGGTTCACAGTTCACGACATTTATTTTCAAACGGTTGTCACATCACATTGATCTCACCGGAATACTACAGGTAGCTACGCGTCTAGGCAGCATGACCGCAGTCTACATCATATTGAGCTCCTGTCAATAAATAAAACCACGCATCACTATGGTGCTTTAAAGTGTGCAAATGACAAGCACATGCACACCTGGGTGGCTGGCAGCAGTTGGGTCATTACGATATAGTGCATAGAGCAATCAGTATAGATCATGTTCAGGTTGCAAACGCAACATGCATGATCGATCCTGTTTGATAATGCAATATGTGACAATTTGTGTAACCAACGAACAGTGTAGCCTCCGATCAGACTGCGCAGATGCACAATCTGATCGGAGGTGACACTGGTGCAACTATCATAATTCCTAATCTCCTGTCCATTTGCCCAAATACACTATTGACAAGAAGTCATCCTATCAACATACATTTGTAACCTTAATATGAAAATACAAACTTATATGGCGTAAAAAAAGTACACCACAATTAATCAATTACAGCAGTGAGCTGAATTATTCTCCTTAATACTTAAATAATATGGACAGATCAGCAAGCTCTAACTTGACCATCTCATCTTACATCAAAAGTACAATTTACCTAAATAATTATATCAACATACTCAGTTAGAATCATATAAGCAATCATGTCACGGTCAACTCCCAGATCCGCTGAACATCGGTCATCTTCAGCCCTCAAGCCATAACACACATTTTCTATTGTTTCCAAAGAGTGCATTAGAACCGTCTCATAGAGCCAATTCCAAAACACTCCCAGAAACCACAGAAAATGGCTATCAGTTGGAGGGCGGAATATGTCAACGCTCAGAGGACTGGGAATGACATAATGGACATGGAATGAACCACGATGAATAGCTTACAAGTGACTTGTTTGGTTGGCATCCCACGGGTCATGCCTGAAATGGTCCGAAATCTGGACCAACGGACGTCAACCCTGTGACTGACCATCCCAGCCCTGACAATCCGTGGCATGCCACGTAACACAGCCCAATCACAATCAGCCTGACATAATGCTTACCGATTGTGGACCAAAGCCCTATAATCTGTACTGCAAACGTCACCTCAAAATGTCACCGGCATCTAGTAAGTAGATATAATCCTGTGCAAATCACATGGCTATATCGCATTAAGCAAGATGAAATGAATGAGGCTACAATTACAAATTACAAATATATAGCAAGGTCATTTCCACATAAATGTATAAATTATTAACATTCCCAACACGGCACCGGACCTTAACTGTCGGGCCATGTTGCATAAATGGCTAATAATCACATTATACTCTGACCGAAATGACTACTAAATAATAATGCCTGACTTGCTTTAATGAATCATCTCCATCTAATGATTCTAATGAGTTTCAAGAATAATATGCAAATGAAAGATAAAACACTTAAGACACGTTCATTACTACATATTTTACAACATCTAAAGCACAGACAATGTAACATTCAGCTCCTATTTCAATATGAATTTATACAGAAAATATGGTGTCAATATGTAACCCACGGCTTCTGGAATGACACGGAAACTGGATACAAACAGGCCAAACTTCCCAGTAGTTTGTCAACAGCATATTCTATTAAATATCAGCATAGACTGTTTGTATCAATCCCCAGTTCATGCCCAAAAGCAGTGGCTTACCTAGAAAATAGGTTATAAGATTATAAAGAGGGCAAATGATATTTAGGCCCGAAACAGAATGGAATATTTTCAGACAGAATGTTTACGGAATGAAGTTGATAATGCAGCGGACCAAAATGCTTACAGCTTACAGACAACATAAATACACTGAAAGAATTACTCACCAAACGTCCAAATATTACTAGGCTAATTACATTTATTATACGGTACTAAAAGAGATAGATGTTTGCGTCTCAACAGCCAAGGAAAGATTGCCTGGAGAACAAATGTTGCCGCAAATCAAATTCCAGGCTGATTCATAACAAAAATCTAAATACGCAATGAGCCAAAATTGGAGAAATGGGCAAAAGAGGACGGAGGACTATAAGATGATATCGGGTCAGTATAGGATATAGTGAGTATGTGTTAGATATATTAGTATTCATAAGCGAAGGTATCCAGTGAGGAAAAGAGCGATTGGACGATAAATGAATTTAATGTGTTTATGTTACATGTTATGGATTAAGTTAAAATATGAGACTGCCACACAGTCCCCCCTGCAAATGAAATGTCTTCCACGACATTTATTCAACCTTCGGGTTAAAACAATAAAATCACATATACTATTTGTTTAAAATAACCGACAAAATTGCGTCGCGAACTGTGTTGTCCATTTGAAGGCAACCCGCGGTGGTAAGATCCTTCAGGAAAGTTGCACGTTGCATCCATTCTGGATTGCTGTCTGAATGTTGAAACATAATGTACTCACCTGAAGTCTGCCACCGGGGTTGTCTTCTTGGTCTCTCTGACCTCCGGGGAACTCTCACCTCAGTATCCGCAGACCTGTGCGGTCCCAGCGGAGGAGGTGTACTTGCCTGCTCCGGAGTCGCGACTCCTAGTTCGTTGTGACCAGAATCGGACTCCAGATCCGAACCCCCAGTAGCGTCACCCTCTTCCCTGTCAGAGGTATGGGCGTCCCCACTGTGACTACTATCTGGGTCTTCCTGAGCAGAACCATGATCGTCACCAGGCTGCTCAGGAATTTCAACTGAAACAACCTCGCTATCAATAGAAATATGTTCACTGTCTGGTGGGACAGTGTGTTCTACTGGGACAACAGGTACAAAGATCTCGTACTCCGATTCAGAATCACTGCTCTGATGCTGCTCGTCCGTTTCATCTACTGCTAATTCTATCTTTGGTGCTTCCCTTGGCTGGACCATTGATTTCTGTCGTCGCGGTTTATGTATGGGTGGTATGACCTCTGATGTCGATGGTGAAAGATCCTGTGGCGCTTGCTCTTCATTTAAGGAACCAATGGGGAGTTGTAAGTTACGATGCAGAGTCCTCGTCTTCCCCACTTCATCCTCTCTTCTCACTTCGAAGACTGGAACATCCTTGTTGATTTGTCTCGCGATGGTGTAAACATCTTCGGACCATTTGTCGACGAGCTTGTGCCTTCCCTCAAATGCGACAATTTTAACGAGGATCTTGTCTCCTGGAAGTAGATGGGCGCCACGGATCTTGCAGTCGTAACTTTTCTTCTGCCGGGCTTGTGAATACTTGATGGCATCTTTAGCCTAGTTGTGAGACGCACGAAATCTGTCACGCAGATTTTCGGCATATCTAGAAAGAGTTACCCTGGTTGGTTTGGGCAGTTCTAGACCAAAAGCTAAGTCCACTGGTAAGCGCGGTTCTCGTCCAAACATAAGAAAAAACGGCGACTGTGCCGTGGAATCATGGCGAGTGCAATTATATGCATGAACAAGTGGAGCAATGTGAGATGTCCAATCGGCCTTCTCTTTGCCTTGCAATGTACCTAACATATCAATGAGAGTCCGATTGAACCTCTCACACATCCCATTGCCCATTGCATGATACGGTGTCGTACGTGACCGCGCAATATTCGTCACGGCACATAGCTCCTTCATGAGTTTGGACTCAAAATTAGCGCCTTGGTCACTATGTATCCTCATGGGTAGACCGTAGTGTCTTACAAAGTGATTGAGGAATACATCTGCAGTGGTCTTCGCGGTCATGTTCCGCGTGGGTATGACCAAAGGGGCTCTATGAGTGCCCTGGGTTTTGAACCGTACACAGCGGCCACAATTCTTAACCCAGTTATCGACATCATTGGACATACCAGGCCAATAAAATCTGTCCCGTAGTAGAGAAAGTGTCCGTTCTCTCCCGGGATGCCCAACGTCATCGTGAAGGCTCATGATAACCTTCTTCGTCCAAGCCGATGGGAGTAGTAACTGGATACGCTCCTCATCATTGATATTGACCTTGCGGTACAATACCCCTCGGACGAGTCTCAACTGGTCAAATGAGCGAGATAAAGTAGAATGGTCCTTGGAGGGGCAAATCACTTTTGCAGAAGGTTTCTTCTTATCTCTAACTGCATTTGACCATACTCGCAGGACTGGATCATCCATTTGTGCCCGCCGAATTTCGGCATTTGACAAATGGGGCAGCTCCGCACCGATGTCGGTGTCGGGTAGAGCCTCTTCGGACATGGAAATAGTCTCAATATATGGTTGAGTATTAATTCCATGACATACTGCCTGGACAGTTTCCACTGTTAACTGTTCCAGCCCTGGGTGTCGAGACATCGCGTCAGCATCAGCATTGCCCTTTCCAGGACGATAAACAATACTGAAATCGTAACTGGATAGAGCCGCAAGCCAGCGTTGACCTGTAGCGTCAACTTTGGCGCTAGTTAGAACATAGGTCAACGGGTTATTGTCCGTAAGAACAGTAAACTTCTGGCCATAAAGGTAGTCGTGAAACTTTTCAGTTACCGCCCACTTTAAGGCCAGAAACTCAAGTTTATGTGCTGGATAATGACCCTCTGACTTACTTAATGCTCGACTGGCAAAGCTTATCGCTCTCTTCACCCCGTATTGTTCCTGGTACAAGACCGCACCTAATCCTTTCTGGGATGCATCTACATGCAGTTCGAAGGGTTTGCTATAGTCAGCATAACCCAGAACTGGAGGCTGAGAGAGCACAAGCTTGAGTCTGTTAAAAGACTCCTCTTGTTCGACCCCCCACTGCCAGGGTCGAGCCCCAGCGGCAATGGTCCTGCCCTTCTTCCGTTTCTTGCCAGGAGTAGGCATCATGCTGGAGAGGGGTCGAGCAATCGCGGCAAAGTCTTTGACAAAGCGCCGACAATATCCGGCAAACCCTAAAAATTGGCGTACCTCCTCTGGATTTTTTGGAGTCGGCCAATTAACCACTTTGTCAATCTTCGCCGGATCGGTCTCGATTCCCTCCGCCGACACAATGTGCCCAACATACTTGACCTTTTCCTGGAAGAAGGAACATTTCTTGGCCGACAACTTGAGGCCACACTGACGCAGTCGCAATAATACCATCTCCAATCTCTCTAGATGCTGTTCATATGTGTCTGAGAAAATGATCACATCATCTTGGTAGATATAGCAGATTTTCAAGTGAAGATCACCCAAAACATCCTCCATCAGCCTCTGGTAGGTAGCAGGTGCATTACAGAGGCCAAAAGGTAACCGGATGTTCTCCCAGAAATCAAGGGAACCTACTGTAAATGCGGTCCGCTCCTTATGATCCTCAGAGACCTCGACCTGATAGTACCCGCTCTTCAAGTCAAGGACACTAAAGTACTTTACCCCAGAGAGTGCAACCAGCACTTCCTCTATTCGCGACAAAGCAAAGGAGTCCCTGACACAACGAGCGTTGAGCATCCGGTAGTCCACACACATGCGTAGTTTGCCATCTTTTTTCCTGGCAAGGACTACCGGAGATGCCCAATGCGAATAAGACTGCCTGATAATACCAGCCGAGACGAGTTGCTTTAGGTGATCTCTCACCTCCTCATACATAGAGGGTGGTATTCTGCGATGCCTTTGTTTGAAAGGCGTTTCATCATGAAGATACATCTTATGGGTCACACCTTCATAGTGACCAATGTCTATCTCACTATGTGAGAAGACATCCTGATAATTGTCTATCAGGTCCTTGAGGCGCTGTGCCTTTGCGGTTCGATGCTGTCTGACAATTGAATGTCATCAATGAAAGTTAAACCACACATTTATTGTCAGCTTCACTTATGGTGACTGAAAATACAGCTATTAAGCTCTTTGTGGGGATGTTAATAGTGTCGGTGGTGATATTTGACATTGTAACATCGATTAATCCCTTGCCTGTGCCATCATATGTTATTAACGATGGACAAATATCTAAGTTATTGTTAACTGAGTTCTCTGTCGGATGGAGCATTGCATTTGTAGGGTGGTATTCTAAACCTTTATCAACATAACCTTAGACAGTTACAGTTGTGTTAGGGGCAATAGTAATAGACCTTGATTCCGCACTACGTACTAAACCCAGAGTGTTTTTTCTTCGACGGAGGTCCTTATCCCTTAGCATCATACACCGAAAGCTCAGAAACCATGGCGTGTACAAACTGGCTGTCTGTAGCAACTTATCTCCATACTCTCCGTGGCAGGAAGTCAGAAATACAGACAGCAAGTTAGTTCCTATAAGTAAGGGCACCCTAGAACTATATTGACTGTCCGGGACAATGAGGGCTAAACAATTCTGTCTGAAATGGCTAGATGGTAGACCTGAAACCTGTAGATCTATTTCCACATAACCATCATATGGCAGTTTCTCCCCGTTGGCACACCGAACCTCCAAGAAATCATCCAGGGCCTCTATAGGGCTATCAGACAAATGATTGTTATATAATTTTCTACTGATAGTCGACACCGTGCTTCCTGTATCTAACAGGGCATGAGTCTCCACATCATCTATCTCCACATCAATCTCGTTGCTGGAACCTACCAGAAACGAAAAAGAATCCATGGGGCCATGGTCCTGGTTGACCATACATTCCGATATTATGGCCTGCCCCGTGCCATAAGACCGCGACCGTTTAACGGTTTCCGCGAACTACCTCGACCTTCCCGTCTCTGATGGTCCAGTGGTACCCTACAACCATACTGCACATGGCCAACTTGACTACACCTCCAACATGTAGGTTCACTGAAAGAATCATAATTATTATCCTCGTCAGTGCTGGAGAGTGGTGGTTGACCGTCATGTGGCGGTTGACCCCCTGGCTGCTGCTCACTGTGTGGCGCTGGTGGCCCCCGACTGCCTCCTCCGCGTGGGTGAAAATTGAATTGCCCCCGGCCCCTCTGCTGCTGGCTGTGTTGCTGAAAAAACACCTGAGTCTGTTCTCGCTGTGAAAGCTTTAATTGGTTGATGTCAGTTTGCATGTTCTTGTCAAGGTCATTACCAAGGTCAGGAATGATCGAGACAAATTGTCTCCCCTATTATCATATGAACCAAGTATACTTCAATTGTTATGACGTTATGGCCAATATAGTTTGATAAGACGAACGAAAAGTGGTAACAATGCAGTTGAAGTGTAAGGGATAGGCTAGAGTAGATAAGGGTTGTTTTACAATCATGATACATTGAGCTTAAACCCATATTATGGCCTATTTAATTCCACACAATACATGTATACATCAATGCCATCATTCCAAAATGGTGGCCCCTATTACACCTGTCAGTCACAACAAAAAAATTATTTGAAACATATTTTTTTTCTTCAAAATAGGTAATTATGTGCCATTTATTGATAAAAACGCAGTCTCATCTAAATTTTGTGCATGTTTGAGCAGATACACCAATCACATTTGGAACCTTAAGACACTCTTGACAACATAGAACTAATGACTTAACATGTTGTGTTCAAATAAAAAAAAACCTGTAAGGTTATGTCAATTTTTGTTCTCGTGAGCTTGCATGGAAGACAGGAGGGTCATTTCCGTCAAAAAATGTCCTCTCCGAATAGGGCATGGTAAACCCACTGTTAAACATGAGTCAGGTAAAAAAAAACATGTCACAAATAACACTCGTCTATTGCCCATATAAAACCAACAATCATTTATTCTCTGTCCATGCAAGATTTTTGAAGCCAGATGCTCGAATGCTGCCAATTGGGGATTCCGTCAAAATCTGTCCTTTCCGAAAAACACGTTATTTGCTCATTACTCCTCAACAAACATAAATATGTAAACTCTTATTAGTGCCAATAGTAGTACATACCATGTTGAATATTTGGCATGTTGTATGTCTTGTTGATCATTGATTTTTCACCTTGGAATACTATGTCAAACAAATTGTCCTTTCCGAAAAAAAAGGGTGAGCTTCATGATCATACATAAGTGGTATAAATATGCAGAGTTTCTCAAGATATCAACTGTTTATTTTGGTCTGTGTATACTATAGTATGAAAAGTAATAATTTTCTTTACCATGCAGGTAGCTGATGTATTTTTAATACAGTTCAAACTGTCAAAAATATATTGTACCATTAAATTTAATAATACATTGACATAAAAACATAATTTTTCATTGCCTTTTTTCCATTCTGATGAATATATACACTGCATATGCACTTCTAACCCTCCAAATGCTGCATAGGACATACACTAGTCTTACCAAATCATGATTCTGAGCTCAATACCTTGAAATGTCAGAAAGGACAAATAATTTGACACATTCATCTTTGTTCTTCAAAGCTATATGTGCTTGTCTGTTGTATATACTGGTAGGCTTAGATGATCTAGTACTCAAAGCTAATTTGGTGGTGGTTCTGCTTATTACTGCAGGATAAAGAGTGCAATCTGGTGGTAGAAATGCTCCTTTTTTTACTTTGAGAAAGAAGTAAATTGGTGAGCATTTGAGAACCAGATAAAGATGCACACTTGATGCTGCATTAATAATTCTTTCTTTCTAGATATTAGCTGCATCACTAACATTTGTGTAGAACGTCAGAAATACTAATGGTAAATGTTCCCTTCAATCTGAGAAAGCGAAAGACTGTGGCTACTAAAGCAGACAACAAAAGCCAAAGTACAGACAAAATGTAAGACTAACAAACCCAGCATGTTACAAACAAATGCAAGTGAAGGACAGAGAAAGGAAAGAACGAAAATATAAACATGTGGCAGATTTAAACCCAGACGAAGCAATCAAACAAAGGCAAAAATGGAAACATGACAAGCAAGTCCAACGATCAGCAAATGCATCTAAAGATGAACCGCCAAAGAAGCTTAAGCTGATGACAGACAATGAATGAAAAGAGTACAACCGTCAGTAAAAGAAAATAGAGATAGAAGGAACAGCCAGAAGAAAGCACATGATAAAATGATGGACAGAAGTAGGAAACAGATGACTATTAACAATAAAAAATCAGACATAAACCGTGCATCAAGTCGGGCAAAACACTTTAGACGCGCCAAGATAATCCAACAGGAACTGCCACATTCACCACGGTCCTATGCTACAGTGATAGACAGAGTCATTAGCCGCGCGAGTCCACAAAAGCAAGAGGAGTTGGAGAAACGAGGGGTGAAGAGAAAATTGGATGAGTCAATGTGTGCAGCCACATCTTCAATCCAAGAAAAGATAGATGAACTTCCAAGGACGAATGGACAAAAAAGCAAAGTAACACTATAAGATTTTGGCTCATGCTGCATGTCATGCAACAGCAAAATACCCACGAATGAAGAAGAAGGTTGCTTCTCTACTGGGCATAGGAGGTTGTGTACTCCGACAGAAACGGTTTGAACGAAAACAAAGAAAAGAAATTCTGCCACAATCAACCGAAGATCTAGTAACAGATACTGGAAAGGTGAAGCTATCTCGAGGGAAGTACCCTTGAAGAAGAGGGTTAAGAAGGGAAAGCCACCCTTTTTTCTAGAATCCTTATATATAGAAGCATATCGACGGATCAATTCCAGTCATCCAACAGTAAAGATAGGCTACTGCAAATTCATCCAATGCAAACCAAATAATGTCACGCATATGAAATCAATGGAACGCATAGTATGCTGCTGCATAAAATGCGAGAATGTTAAACTAAAAGTTGAAGCCCTCAACCGGGAAGTTAAAAGGATGAAGTCCTCGGAGCTCCAGATAAAGCATATAGATGATCTGGCTGCCAAAACCGTATGCCCTTCTATATTATAAATTCCAATTCCACTTATTTCAAAACTGAACAGCATGACTACATGTATAATGTACAACAAAGCTTATGGTTGTTGTTTGTGATGCTAGTGTGATTGGTTAGAATTATTGTAGACTAGATCGATAAAAATATAAAAATCTTTGAAGTAGCCCCGTCTGCGTGTAGACTCCCTGAGGCTTGTACCTCTATGTCAGAAAAGCGGACGTTAAACCCTATTCACTCACTCACTCACTTTGAAGTAGTTTATGGAAACTATTCTACAATAATGGTAATACTGTAGTAACTTTACAACCCCACCAACAACACAAACAATCAAACAGTGAAGCTTTTTGTGCATGAACAATATATGGTGGAATGTATACTCACCTGTATTCATGGCACGGAGCATCTGATACTAGTACAGTGACAAATTGACAATTTAATGTGGCCGTCAAAAATATTGTCCTTTCCGAATGACCACAACACTTTCAAAAGTAGCAATTTACTTGTGAATTTGCAGTTCAAATGCATTTAAATATGTACGTTATTAACCATAGTCATGTAATGTGTGCAACTGCAATAGAAATAAGCGCATTGCATACATGGAGTGGTAGTCAGTATTGGGTAAATCATGAAGGTAACACTTGCCAAGCTATATAAAGTGTCCGTTACAAAAACCAAATATGCAAAATAGATAAAAATGTGGTTTACAGACTTCATTCATCATCAATTTCGCCAATCCATATAAAAATATTAATCGGAGTCATGGGCATATAGTTATTTTAGTATGTCAAAAAAATTGTCCTTTCCGACTGAAATAAGTCGGAAAAGACACCTTTTTTTGACATCAAATATCTAGTTTACCGTAACGGATATAGTTTCCAAAATTGGCATGTAAATGCAGCCTGTGTATGCTTAACTGTAAATTATAAAACAGCTAATGTTACTTTTTCATGTAATGCAGTAGACACAACTTCATGTAGTCAATTTCTATGTATCAGCAATTAAAATATTGCAATTTAGTTTTACACCAACAAATAACGTATGTAATTGGAAATCAATGTTGCATTTTTATTTTATAGTATCTGCAGTACAAATCATACCAACACGATGTTGAGTAGAATGTTATTTGAATGATTACAAGCAGGACTGCAAAAGGTTATGTTATTATACGAGTTTATGATTTTTCACAAGTAAAATCTCATATTTTTTGTTTGTGTTATATGAGTGCCTCAAATTGTTCAAATATCGAACATTTGATGTATCCACTATAAAAAATAAACCATATTGATCAAAACAAAACACATCTATTTTTGACCCCCTGTGAGACTATTTGATGTACCATGATTGTAAAACAACCCATAAGTACACGTAGTCACTTAATCACTTATAATGTACACTATATTACATGGGGAACACACAGGAATACATGATACATTGATATGCGAACATCACTGTACTGTGCATGATACTATTCAATTACTACAAGGTTGTAAGCCAATTGACTGTTATACTTTAACGTAACTTAAAAGCTATAGACGAATAAACTCGGTATGTGGTATCTCAATGGTCCCGTAGTGGACAATAGTATGAATGCACAAGTACTTTGCTGATCGCTAATCAAAGTAAAATAACATACAAGTATAACATGGCAGAACGAACATTGGAGGACAAATGACAATCATCTGAGCTACCCCAGTGCTGGCGTATCTCAATAGATAGTGGTAACCTCTGAGTATCAAGGTCCCAAGGTCTGCCTCACCCGCAATATGAGGTCTAGTCACCAATATGGCTATTATCCAACTTCAAGTGGATTAATCCATACACAATATATGTAGTCTTACTACAATCCCTTAGCCATGATATGCCATGATAGGAGTATTACCATACACTATCAAAGTATACATATGTATTGCCTATGCAATATATTTCCAAAGTATGAATGTCAAAGTCAAAGCCGGATGTGGTTACATCACATGATAGTCAATAACGATAATGTTCCGAAAGCTGGTACCGGAAGTAAAGTTCCCAAGGTAGTATTATTTCCGGAAATGGTGGACCAGAGGTAAAGTTCCTATGGTATCACTCGACTGTAGCAACCCGGATGTGGTAGACCGGATGTAAAGTATCCATGGTGAATCAATGGCTTGTAATACCGGAAGTGGTAGACCGGATGTAAAGTTCCGATATAATACAAAAATGGCGATTATCACGATGGCTAAGATGCCTGGAAAAGTTTCACTTAGGTGACATTCAACTCGGTGGTAGTATAATGATATGATATGTGTGTATGGCGTTTCACTTCACTAAACTATGGCTGTGACTGTCTGCTGAACGCGATGTAGCTATCACACACTGCTCTATACAGGCCTGTACCCGGAGCTGCTACACACACTGCGCCAGACAGACGTACGGACACTCGGACGACCTTGTACTCTGCACTGACTGGGGTCTGCCCTCAACGAGTGGACCAAAACGTCCAATGTTGCCCGCTGGAGCGATCTCAAGAGGCTACAAAAATGAAATGAGTCTCCAATTACTGGACGAATACGCACAGACAGACAGACAGAATGCACAACGGACTAAAACGGGAATCGAACAACGGCAAATCACAGCTGAAATAAAATGTTGTAGGTACATACCAAAATCCTCCGTGTCACTGGTGAATACAGTACTAGTCTTCTGTAACCAAAAAATATGTGTCCCGCCAACACATAGCGAGACATCGCTTATATACGCACCAGTGAAACCATGCACGGAATAATGAATATGCCTACCCCTCGTTCGACATCTCACATAAATACTACAAAACCATGGCTTTTGCCATTTCACCCGTGGGTTATATTTGGCATAAATATATGTTCCCACGCCATAAATTCAACCAAACTAGTGTACAGCCCTTGTATAATAAATACCATCCAACATGGTATATCCCACACTACCATAAATCTGCACACTACAGACCCAGATCTCATAATCCGAAGTCTACTCGACTGGTCTCGACAATGCGAAGGTCGCTTTTTGGCCCCACCAAACCCCTCCATATCGGTCCTACGGCTATACACGCAAATGAGAGTGTAGCACATTCTAAGCTCAAATATCGTGGTCATTTACGGAAATATCATGACACAAAGCATCACCAGTATGGGATCTGATATATCCGTGTTGGCCAGTACCAGGCTATGCTGAAACACTAACCCGTAGCATGCATAACAGGGCAGACCATGGTATGGTCTGCGCTATATACTTGCTTCACCTACAGAAGATCCCTTATATGGTGAACAACTGAGACGCGGACAAACTCGGCTGGCACGGACAGTGGACATCCGTAATACTAAAAGGTCTTCTCCCTAGCGAAACCAGCACACGCAGTCAACGAGTTCTCTACCACACACATGCATAGTCTGTGGCAAATATGGCGTGACATCAGTAAAACATTGCTCATAAAATAGACGTATATTTAAATCTGAAAAAATGACACGCATAAACGTATTTCCACCAATACAACATAAGCCCCGTTATTACACGCACATTGTACATGGCAAACGTACATGCTAAATCACAGGTATGTAAAAATCACAGGTGTGTGAAATCACAGGTATGTGGAATCACAGGTATGTGAAATCAATAGTACGCACAACAATACAACACAGTACCACACATCACAAATATACAATTATACGGAAATCCTGAATGTACAAGAATGCACGTGTCACGCGACAGTTCTTCATCATGTTAGTCAGCTTATCAACCGCAGCATCACGGAGGTCTTTCTCTACCGGCATTATTGCATTACACTGGGTAGTCTGCTTGCATTCAAGCTCCAGTCTCCTCAGCTGCACTCGCAGTGTATCAAAGTTTAAACAAGTCTCAAATTTGAACCCTGCAAGTACCCTGAGGTCGTGGTGGACTCCAACCTGCAAAGCAGAAATAAGCATTTCATTTCTCTGTCCCGGATGGACCTTACCCAGCTGGATGGCTTGGTTGCAGAGTTGTTCCAACCTGTTAGTGAAAGAGGCTACATCTTCATCCTTGCTCTGGCGAGCATTATTAAATGCTGCCAACAAAGTCTGGCCTTCCTGTAAAGCAAGAATCAAATGTCTGTAAAATGTCTCCAACGCTAACAGAGAGACCCATCTGCATGAGGACACGCGCCGCATCGCCTTTCACCGAACGTCTAATTGCCTGTAAAATAGAGCTCTCAGGGTATAAGTTGTCACTGGCTAGACCCTGTACCTCATATTTCCAGAGGTCGTAGTCAGTGTCTTCCTTCGTACCAGAAAAATATGAAAGTTTCGGAGTAAAGGCAGGTGGGACTGGCAGCACATGTGAAGGTACCACCTTCGGAGTCAACAATCCGCTGGCTACTAAGTCACTCATCCACTTCTTGAGTGCCTCTGGAGTGTCAGCTTTAGGCTTCACTCCCACTGCCCTGAAATAATCAAGAAGAGCTTTCACTTCTTCCTCACTGTAGTCCAAAGTCGCTTCCGCTTCCGCCATTGCAGTTCTGTGCTATAAACAATTGAAGAAAATGTAAACAATCAGTCACAGGAACCTAAGTACAAGTGTCTAAAACATAAATATCAACACAAAAATATATAGGAACTGCAATATCAGAAGACAAATTGACAATGTCCAATTACATGTCACAGGGCGAGAAAGATGCATATCCGACCTGAGGCTCGAACCGGGGACCTCTGGATTACCGTACCATCGCTCTAACCGACTGAACTAGCCGGGCACGAATACACACTTCCTCCCCTCAGTGAGTTACGTACCGCGACATACTTCCCCGCCAAATTGGAATTCGTCCCCGAATTCTATATTTAATTCGTCTCTGAATTCCATATATTTGGTACATTTTGGGTAGTATATATATCAGTCACGGTCCCTCGTTGGGCGCCAAATGTTACAGGGTGAGAAAAATGTGCTCCGGCCCGGGGCTCGAACCCGGGACCTCTGGTTTACCGTACCATCGCTCTAGCCGACTGAGCTAGCCGGGCACGAATACACACTTCCTCCCCTCAGTGAGTTACGTACCGCGACATACCTCCCCGCCAAATTGGAATTCGTCCCCGAATCTATATTTAATTCGTCTCTGAAAATAGAACAAGTGGAGTTAGTGACAGGGAAAGAGAACTAGAATATCCACGTGAGTCATCTAGACAGAACAGTGCTACTAAAGGTATATTTGATAATGAAGCACTATTATCAACTGGCGGTGACATAACTATTCCAAAGGAAAGACAAAGTGAAAGGAATCGATCACTAACCGACCAGCAGGAAAGTGAAACTAGTAAACTGAAGCGAGAACTGGAAGTTCAGTTGAAAAGTTTGATAGAAATAGAAAATAGACTGAAAGAACTGAAATTAAAAGAGACAGATATACAGTTGGAGAGTGAGAAAACAGGTGTAAGGACTACGACAACAACATATAGAAAGAGTTCCGTGAATAGACAGTTGGAAATGGAACGAGAATCATTGCTGTGTGAACGAAAACTTCAAAGTGAAACATTGAAAGAAGTCAATGCATTAGATAAACAAATGGAAATGGTAAGGCGAGGAGAACAAGAGTTATACAGGCAAGAGATAGAACGAAGACAGACAATTATGTCGTTAGAACAGACATGACAGGAAATGCTAGCTATAGTGAAAGAACAGCAGGTTGAAGTGTATAGAAAGCCAGCCAGTGTTTCTGATAGTATTGAAAATAACACTGCCATAAAGGAAGTTTATTCTATTATACAAAAATAGGAAAGAAGAAAAGAAGGTGATGAGAACCAAAGTTTTGAGTATAAGAACAGGGATAGACAGTACGATTGGAAGGAGAACCATAGGCAGGAAACTTTACAGCCAAGACAACAAGAGAAGTCAAACAGAATTAATGAGTTCCAAACCGAACATCGCGGATTGCTGCCTGTATATACGCAAGCCGATGTCAGAAAGCGTGAAGTATTACTTGAAACAAATGAAGAAAGGATATACCGACGTGAAATGGAGTTACACACGAAGGAAATAGAGATGGAGGAACTGGAACAGCTAATGATTGAACAACAAAGAACTGAACAGGTAGAGCAAATGTTAGTTATAAGAGAACAGCGAATGGACAGTAAGATGAAAGAATTAGCAGAGCGAGAGGTAGCAGAACTAGAACGGAGAGAAACGGCCCTACAACATCGGACGTCATGGATGAACGAACCTGGTAAAACAGATAGTACACCAGTCGCAATGGGGAGCCGTGGACAATAGAGCATGTATCCGAAATTTACAACATTCTCTGGGGAGGAACCTCGACCGAAGATAGAAGCAACATTCGAGGAATGGCTGTATGAAGTCAAATGTGCAAGACAATACAACACATACCCGGATTTTGTATTATCACAAGCAGTCAAGAAATCCTTACGGGGACAGGCAAAGCGGGTACTGCTGCCAATGGGTACTACTGCTACTTTAGACGACATGCTAACGAAGTGTTTGAAGGAGTCTTCGGTAACGTAGCAGCTGCAGAGAGTGTACTGCAAGAGTTCTACACAACGTCACAACTACCAGATGAAACCGTTACCACATGGGGACTCCGACTAGAGGAAATACTCCAAACGGCAGTTGATAAAGGATATGTGCGTGAAAACAACAGGAATGAAATGCTCCGAACAAGATTCTGGGGGGGGGGTGCTCAGAAATGAAAAGTTGAAGCTATCTACTAGAGTCCACTACGAAACCATCAAGAATTTTGAACATTTGCGTCGAGAGATCCGGGCAGAGGAACAGGAAATGAAGGCCGGTTCTGGGATTCAGCATCGCCCAATGCAAGCCGCAACGCAAGACGACACCAAATTCGAGCAGATGATGAACAAGATAACATCACTAGAGAAGCAGATAAAACAGCTGTCTCGTGGAAGACGTAAACCAACTGAACAAACACAGACGAGAAACCAGATGGGGGAGACCACAAAGAGTGACACACAGCCGAAACGTTTAAACTAAAAGAGACCTTCATCGCAGGGCAGATGACAGGTGACACGGAGAAGCGCCCTAAAAAGGAACATCTCTTTTCAAGACTCGTCGGGCATGCCAACGAATCCACCATTATATTTGCTGGATATACAACTTCAGCACTGATAGACAGCGGATCCATGGTGACTACAGTCTCTGAGGAGTTCTACCGATCCATAGCACCGGCACCAACTTTGAAAAGTTTGGATGAGCTGGGACTTAGAGTACAGGGACCAGACGGATCAGAGCTACCGTATCTTGGATACATAGAAGCATCCATAGAGACGGAGTTTCTGAAGGGCCGCCCGATGGACGTACCAGTACTGGTTGTACCTTCGACGGACTATGGTTTGAATGTGCCCGTAGTGGTAGGAACGAACATCATCAGGATGTGTAAAGAGACTTGTGATGAGAGTACAACAGTGCCAGAGGAATGGAACACCGCATTCATATCGTTACAAACTGGATTTGTTGGAACGGTCAAGGCAACAAATAAAAAAACCGTAGAAGTAAAGCCCTTTGAAACGATCACTATCACCGGGTTTGCTAGGAAGGTTTGAAATGTTGACACGGCTGTGACAGAAGACACTAAAAGTGTGTCATCCAGAATTGGGATTTGTCCAAGGGTGGTATCTCTAACAAAAGCTGGAAATACCCAACGCATACCAGTTAGAATATTCAATATGTCCGCCAAGACGATACATATTCGTCCCCAAGACCATCTATGTGAGCTGCATGAAATGAAACTGCTACGGAATGTAGATCCGGTTGACACTGTCAAAGAAACCACACACATAATATGTCAGAACGCGACAACTCAGAAAACAGAACCGAAATGCCCGGATGGTATCACTTTAGACCACACTGATTTGACAAATGACCAGAAACAGACAGTCACCATGTTACTCCACAAGTGGGAGCACGTATTCTCAAGAGGCCGTATAGATATTGGTCATACGAAATTTGTGGAACATCGCACCAACTTGGATAATGAACAACCATTCAAGGATCCACACAGGAAAATTCCGCCTGCATTGATTGAAGAGATACGTGAACATCTGAAAGAGATGCTAAATACAGGTGCCATTAGAGACAGCGAAAGTCCCTATTCATCCAACGTGGTGATTGTAAGAAAGAAAGACGGTACCATCAGATTTTGCGTGGATTACCGGAAATTAAACAACTGGACAGTGAAAGATGCTTACGCCATTCGACGAATAGAGGACACTTTACACCTACTCGCCGGAGCCAAATATTTTTCCACGCTTGATCTACGAAGCGGCTACTGGCAGGTGGAAATGGACGAAAAAGACAAACGCAAGACAGCATTCAAAATAGGCACACTAGGCTTCTATGAATTCAATAGAATGCCGTTCGGCCTCTGCAATGCGCCAGCAACATTTCAAAGATTGATGGAAACATGCATGGGACATATGAATTTGAGAGATTGCCTCATCTACCTCGATGACATCATCATCTTTTCATCAACCTTTGATCAACACTTGGAAAGACTCGAAGCTGTGTTCAAGCGTCTGCAAGACAACAACCTAAAACTTAAGGCCTTTAAATGTGAACTGTTTAAACGAGAAGTTGCATACTTGGGACATGTCGTCTCTGAAGAAGGGATTAAGACAAACCCGGACAAGACAGAAGCTGTACGAGCATGGTCGATCCAAAGGTCGACAAAGGAAGTGTGCAAATTATTGGGCTTCTCCGGATATTACAGACGATTTGTGGAGAACTATGCGTCTATCGCCCGTCCATTGAATGATCTCTTAGTAGGACATTGCACCAACGGGATAGCAAAGAAAGGACGGAAGCCCAAGACGAAAGCTACACCGTTCACTTGTAGAACAGAACAACAGCAAGCCTTCGACACCCTAAAAAAACGTCTCACGGAACCACCCGTCCTGGCATATGCGGACTATAGCTTACCATTCCAGCTACATACGGATGCATCTGGGAGTGGACATGGAGCCGTACTCTATCAGCTACAGGACGGGGTGAATAGGGTAATCGCGTATGCCAGCAGAAGCTTAAAGCCAGCAGAGAAGCGATATCCTGCTCACAAATTGGAGTTCCTGGCGTTGAAATGGGCGGTCGTCGAAAAGTTCCACAATTATTTGTATGGTGCGAAGTTTGTGGCTGTGACAGACAACAATCCGTTGACCTACGTATTGACTTCCGCAAAGTTAGACGCTACGGGTCAACGTTGGATTGCTGATCTGTCCAACTACAACTTCACCATCAAATACCGAAGCGGAAAGCCGAATACCGACGCGGATGCCTTGTCTAGACAACACCAGGAGGAGATAGAGGACGCCAACTTTAACGAAGTATTAAAGGCCATCTTCTACTCAGTTTCTGCAAGTGTTGAGGAACACCCTCTGGTTGAAAGCATCGCGATAGCAGGATCAACTATCGTAGACGATGAGGTGATACCGGATGACCGACTAGAAGCAACATCACTAAAAACACATGACTGGCACACAGCACAACAAAAAGACTCGACCATTTCCTGCATCATTGACTGTATCAACATGGAACGACGACCGGACGCTCAGCAGGTTGCTGTCTTTAATGTTGATCGCCGATACATCAGGGAATGGAACAACTTGCTTGTGCGTGATGAAGTTTTATACCGGAGCGCCAAAATGAACAGTCAGGAGTGTGAACAGCTGGTATTGTGTGACTCACTGAGAGAGCTCGTATTCAAGTCATACCATGACTCGTGTAGTCAGCCGATTCCTGTCCGGATGAGCAGAGTTCAGGACTGCTCGCCTGACAATGGGCTAGTCTAACGTCTGGCGGTGATTTATGTACTTCCAGGTCGAAATTTGTGTTTCTTTCTTGAGTATCTGACCTTCCATCATCGCTACTATCTGACGAGGATATGTCGACTTGTTCCGTCTGCGTTGGGTTTTTTCGTGTTCCAAAAGACGGCAGGCTCATGAATGGCAACAACATATTCCTGTGCAGCATCCGACTCTTGGCATTCGAGTTCTCTTGGCGAACTTCATACACGGGTATGTCTGTCATCGGTTGCCTCTTGACTAGGTAGGGCTCGGCTTCCCATGTATCTGCCAATTTGTGCTTGCCTTTCAATCCCACGTTCTTCACTAGCACACGATCCCCAGGATCTAAGTGGGATTGTCGCACCTTGAGGTCGTAATACCACTTCGAACGGTTCGCACTTTGTTTCGCCTCTTCTGATGCTAAGTCATATGCCTCTTGAAGTCTTGTCTTTAGCTTGGCGGCGTAGTCATCTCGACTCTGAGTCGTGCCGTTCCTGGTGTTACTCCCAGGAAGGCATCGATGGATAGTCGAGGGTGACGCCCGAACATTAGGTAGAAGGGTGCAAATCCTGTGGAGTCGTGGATAGTGGCGTTGTACGCATGCGTCAGAGTAGAGACATGGGACTTCCAGTCTGACTTCTGTTTCTCTGATAAGGTGCCCAGCATGTTGAGCAGCGTCTTATTGAAGCGCTCAACCATGCCGTTCCCCATCGGATGATACAGAGTCGTCCTCATCTTCTTCATCCCCGTTATTTTGCACAGGTTGCGGATCACCTTTGACTCAAAGTTGGCGCCTTTGTCGCTATGCAGTTTGGCAGGGAATCCGTAATGTACGAAGAAGGAATCATACAGGACTCTAGCAGTTGTCTGTGCTGTCTGGTTTCTAGTTGGGATCGCTTGTGCATACCGACTGAAATGGTCCGTGATCATGAGTATGTTCTCATACCCTCCATTCGACACCTCCAGCGATAAATAGTCGATACAGACTAATTCCATGGGTGTCGATGAGGATATGGGAACACGTGTCGCTGCCTTCTTGGGTGCTGTTTTTCTTCTGATGCACCGGCCACATTGACGAACCATCCCGACAATGTACTTGTCCAGCCCTGGAGAGAAGAAACGCTGTTTAATCAAAGAGGTCGTCCAATCTCTTCCCTGGTGACCCAGATCGTCATGGTATGTATATATATTTCCAGTACCTAAAATTCCAATGAGCTTGTATTATAAGTACTAATCTACATTCTTTGATGGTATGACTTGGGAACATCATATATATGTCATTTCCGGCGGAAGTATACATTCAATTCCTGTGAGCCAGTTTCTTTGTCGGACGAATTTCCGGCGGAAAACTTGGTTTACTAAACGCTGATTGGTTGGTGAAGGTCATCAAATCAAGTTCGTTAGTATTCACAATTTACAATACCTTAGGACGTATTAGCAGTAGCATCAGATCGACTTGGAACCTTATGGATGAATGATATTCGCTAAATATATGAAGATTAAATGATTAATTGATATATTTTAATGCAAGCTGTTTAAGTTATATGCCAGAAAATGCTGTTAATACCCAAATTTCTTAAGAATTAGTGTTCAGTTCGCAATAATAGTTGTTGTTGTTGTTTACCGGAAGTGTTTATTGCAATAGTAGTTTCTCGTTTTATTGTCAACAACTAAAATTCGGTGAAAAGGCAAACGTTTATTCGAAATAACTTTGTTATCAGACGGGATTTTCTTGAAATAAAAAGTAGGCTCATTTCTAAGAAATAGTTTTACATTGTTTTATATAAAACAATAAGCAGCTTGGAGTGTTTTTATAGCAAAAATTCTTGGGCAGCATTTCGTAGAACAGACAGTAGTAGTGTGCACGGTTATCGCTCCTGATATCAGTGTGGAAATTTACGTCTGATATAAATGTATATTAATGCCAATCAATACGTGGGGTAATGGTGAATGAATGTTTATTTTGCAAGAAAATGTCGCTTATGATGTCTTATACAAAGAACAGTTTGTGCCTACTGAGTGGGCATGTACCTTTACTAACACATGTTTAACTAATGGCACAATTCGGAAAGACGTTCATATGTATTAATACCTTTCCTTAAGCAGTTGAGTATTGGTCACTAAATAAAAAAATTAGTTTTATCATCAGTCACTGCTCTATGATTCTCATACGTCAATAGCAATTTACATTTATTCGTTTGATTTTCGTTCCTTTCATTTTAGTGTTCAAGTATTTCCTTTTGAAAATATACCGGTGTACCGATTACTTGTGTCATTGTTGTTAGTGGTTCTGATATATAGTAATTGCATTGTATTTGTAAAGTTGGAAATTATTTGTAAACGTGCGACCTATTGTATTCGCCATTTATATCACTACTGCTAAGAACCAGTGGGCCCCGGATCATCAAATGATTCATGCATACTTGCTTCGTAAATGTGATGGGATATATTATGTGCATAACATACATGTGGACATTGTCTTCTTACTATATCCTACACAGTGCATGGAGTTGACATGAAGGCCATCTTTGGGTCGCACAAGCCATCGGCCAGTTTTACCTCTTATTGCGTTTCACACATACCATTAATAATATGACAAACACATGAATATGGTGCAACATGATGGGGATCCATCAGACTACAGCGTGATATGCCTTGTTTTCATCAAATTTATATATAATGTCTGATATCTGAAGGGTGTGGTGTGTTGACCCTTTGATAACATGTTTGAGAATTCAGTAAAGACTGTGTAACAGTAAGGACAATACACAGTGCTGTAGATATATACCTGTATTACCATACATACTGCATCGATTCCATTGACTTGTAAGCAGTTATTTGCGTGTATTTTCACTACTGTCTACTTGCCTGCTATGTCTGCTATGCCTGCTATGCGAGTAAATACGGATGTTACCTATGTCAGATGTACTTCTAATACTAGACAGTGCATCAGTTTGACATATTACTGTGTGGCTGGATTAGTTTAGTAAGGCAAATGCGTTTAATTTGTTTAATGTTTTCTCAATAACTCATTAACTCCTTCACCAATTTCAATAATATTGGCCCACGAACTCTACGGATGCTGCTTTATTTCACACATGACCCATGCCCGGACGCCCCCCGCCCCCCAAGGTCAATGTCACTGGGGACGTATGTTCACCTTGTTTGTTAGGCAAATACGTTTAAGTTTTTAAGTTTTTCTCAATTACTCCTTAACTCCTTCACAAATTTCAATAATATTTGCGCACAATGTCTGTCTAAGGATGGTGCGTTGTTTCGCATATGACCTACGCCCCAACACCGACGGTCAATGTCACTACGAACGTATGTTCACCTTGTACCTTGTTTGTAAGGCAAATGCTTTTAAATTTTTAATCTTCTCTCAATAACTCCACCAATTTCAATAATATTTGCCCACGATGTCTGTCTAGGGATTAGCTTCTTAATAACGATGCACTTTTACTACCAAGGCTGCAAGGCACACATTTTCTAGTTTAAAAATAAAGTCAAAAGTTGACACAATATTCAGAGTATATGCGGAATATAACAACAAAAATCAACTTTTGACGCCATTTACGAAACATATTCAGTATTGTAAATTGTGTAAGCGTATTTCATACGCAGATGTTCGAAGGTACAGACGCACATGGAGTGTCCCATATTCGCATGTTGAATGAGTGAACTGTTGTGTTTGTGATGGCAACATATACATATATCGTGTAATTTCTGTTTGTTCTAGGGAGGTGGATATGCAGACAGGTTACAAAACCAAAACTATTCTGTGTATGCCGATTTACATCAGGGGCAGGTAAGCTATCACCCTTATTGTTATGATGCATGGTATTGTAATCGGTCATTTAGCTGCTTACCATTTGGGGCACGTTTATAATGAGGATCACTTACTGGCCAATGGCAACAGTGTATGTCCACAGAATGGGGGTTCCAGAATTGCGTGTACATATAATAACCAGGGGTATTGTTGGCGTTTTCATTTCAATTGCATTCCATATAAAACTTGACAAAAAAATCTGGCGACACCTGGGTTTGCTGGAAATGTTAAAGGAAGTAATTAATTGTCCAAATGAACTTGCTATGAAATGATCATGCTGTATAATAGTTCGATAACAGTACAGATTCCGGCTACCCAGTTAAACCTTCCAACTAAATAACTTGGAGTGGACTGTGATATGTTCACTTTCCCACCAATACAATCGTCACAAACAGCTGGGGATAGCTTCACTAAACGTTATACGACTAAAATGTTCGTAAGTGCAAATTTACGATCGCCTGGAAATTTCAATAGATGGATTTACATTTATTGAGCTTAGGCTGAATATGCAGCCTATGCTCAATAAATGTATATCCAGTAATTGTTTACAAAAAAACACTCTGTTAATGTGAAATTTACACACTATCATAATTTTGCACTTACAAACAGTTTAGTCGTACGAAGGTTAATGAAACAGGCCCCTGATTTTCAGTCTAGTCCATTTATAAACAAATATATTTTCTGAAACAAAATATAAAAATTAATTGCAAACTGTGCCCATCTTTGTGAGACTGATATGGACCTACACTGTTTGAAAACACTGCTATAAATATATGTAGTGTTGAAAACGTTAAGTGATGTAATATATTTGTAATTTAAAAAATGCATTACTTAAAGTTGCATAAAGTTAATCGGGCAAAACTACTAGGTACACAATGCATTTTACGTTTCAACGTAATAATTACACAGCTAAGTAATTGTTCCCTATATAAAATGGTTGACCCGATCCGAGGGCACTTGCATGTATACTAATATAATATGTTCCTGTATGTTGTAGTATTATCGGAGTGGTACAAATGGTGAATAAGCTGAACGGAGTGTTTTCCAAATCAGATGAAGAATCCTTTGAAACGTTTGCAATATATTGTGGCCTGGCATTACATCATGCGAAGGTAAGCAGATTATAATTATATAAATGTGCACATAGTTATTAACAACATGTTTGGGACGCTAATCTTTGTCAAGTTAGGGCTGTAATTATGTGGTGACGTTGCGTTGCGCCGACGTGTGCTCACATATGTACATGTATGATCAATGGGACTGGATGGCATGGAAGGATTCATATAAAATAATTTAAATTTGGTTTAAATGTTTTTATAAAGCACAATTCTTTTATATTTCAAACTGTTGTTTCGTTGACCTTCATTTTGTAAAACGGGAATATATGATATTTGGGATTTTTTCACTTGCACAAGAATCAGTATGATGTGCAAATTTAGAATTCGTGTGCTTGGGTCACGGATTTGTTGGTTGTGGACTGTCACTGTTTGCATTCGTCCCAAGTTTCACCAATGCAATCATTATTGCATCCACTGCATCAAATGACATACACACCATTTTTCATATCACATGACATTGACATTGACTGGAAAATGTTAAATGTTTTTCCACAATTAAATTCGAACGTGCTACCTTCTATTATATGCGATACATAGATTACAGTTGCATTAATTGGTGTGGTAGAAAATTATGTGGGTGGATGTTTACTTTGTATCCTGTCCGAAAATTCGTTGTATGCGATTATCTTGATACATAATTGGCTTTTAATAACATTGAACACGTCCGAGCTTTTAGGATTGTACATGTATGTTGAAACAAATTGGATAACTATTTATGTAATCTTCTTGTTATTGCTCGCAGTTTGTAGATATTTATTCGCATTGCTTTCTCAATTCCATTGTTTATTATGTTTGTTTGGTTGTTCTGTTTGCGTAGAAATACTTTTAATTCTTCGATACGTTTATCTAAGGTACCCTCGTACTTGTTCTTAATCTGCGCATTAGTGAAAATGTGGTATTGACGTTTATATACATGTATATATAATTATAATAACACAGCAATGCGAAGCAGGTCCGTGATTTTAAAACTTTCTTAATCTTTTGAACGTCTTCGAAATCGTTCCGTTTATTGTGCGAAGTTGAGTACATGTCAGTATCAAACAATCAGTTGCGTTTATTGCGCGAAGTTGAGTACAGGTCAGTCTCAAACAATCAGTTGCGTTTATTGTGCGAAGTTGAGTACAGGTCAGTCTCAAACAATCAGTTGCGTTTATTGTGCGAAGTTTTAGTACATGTCAGTCTCAAACATTCAGTTGCGTTTATTGTGCGAAGTTGAGTACATGTCAGTCTTAAACAATCAGTTGCGTTTATTGTGCGAAGTTGAGTACAGGTCAGTCTCAAACAATCAGATCCGTTTATTGTGCGAAGTTGAATACATGTCAGTCTGAAACAATCAGTTCCGTTTATTGTCCGAAGTTGAGTGCATGTCAGTCTCAAATAATCAGATCCGTTTTTTGTGCGTAGTTGAGTACAGGTCAATCTCAAACAATCAGTTGCGTTTATTGTGCGAAGTTGAGTACAGGTCAGTCTCAAACAATCAGTTCCGTTTATTGTCGGAAGTTGAGTACAGGTCAGTCTCAAACAAAAAGTTCCGTTTATTGTCGGAATTTGATTACAGGTCAGTCTCAAACAATCAGTTGCGTTTATTGTCGGAGGTTGAGTACAGATCAGTCTCAAACAATCAGTTGCATTTATTGTGCGACGTTGAGTACAAGTCAGTCTCAAACAATCAGTTCCGTTTATTGTCGGAAGTTGAGTACAGGTCAGTCTCAAACAATTAGTTGCGTTTATTGCGCGAAGTTGAGTACAGGTCAGTCTCAAACAATCAAACATCCTGATTTCGAGCACGAACGCCGCATTCAATCTGAAAACGTTTGTATCATCACGGCCCTATGAATGGTATCTAAATCTTACTGACGTAATTGGTATCGACAGGACTTCACAAAGAAGGTATCTGCAATACGGCCCACTGTGAAAACCAGCTTAACTATCAACATGCAAGATGTATGTTTTTTCCAGCAGGCCGGATTTGCTCCTGGTTCGAACGTTTATCTATCGTATGCACAAAGTTTTTACATAGTTTTCATTGTTATGCTCCCCGAAACATTTTTTTCGGGGGAGCATATAGTTACCGTTTAGTCCGGCGTCCGGCGTATGGCGTCCGGCGTCCGCCGTCAGAGTT
This sequence comes from Conchocele bisecta, assembly GCA_029237695.1. NCBI lineage: Eukaryota > Metazoa > Mollusca > Bivalvia > Lucinida > Thyasiridae > Conchocele > Conchocele bisecta. Next base: position 759,822 of record CM055268.1, on the reverse strand, counting down.
CTACGTTAAAGTTTTTCAAATTGCTATATCTCTGTGATAGCTTGGGATATCAACTTGAAACTTCATATACACATTGATCACCATCCATATTTTCATTGTATACCCGTGCTGCCCAGTAGCCCAAGGTCAAGGTCAAATGACTTAAAACTTATTTTTATTGTTTTTTTCTTTAAAGTTTTTCAAATTGCTATATCTCTGTGACGGCTTTGGATATCAACTTGAAACATCATATACACACATTGATCACCATCCATATTTTCATTGTATACCTACGAATGCTGCCCAGGAGCCTAGGGTCAAGGTCAAATGACTTTAAACTTTTTTTAAAGTTTTACGTTAAAGTTTTTCAAATTGCTATATCTCTGTGACTGCTTGGGATATCAACTTGAAACTTCATATACAAATTGATCACCATCCATATTTTCATTGTATGCCCTACCCACGCAGCTCAGGGCCCCAAGTTCAAGGTCAAAGACTTAGAATTTTGTTTGTTAAAGCTTACGTTAATATTTTTTTCTTCAAATTGCTATATCTCTGTGACCGCTTGCGATATCAACTTGAAACATCATATACACATCGATCACCACTTATTGTATTTCATAAACATACTACACCAATACCCAGGGTCAAGGACTTTGAATTTTAATCCAGGCGTCATCGGGGAGCATTTGTCGGATTTACCATCTAGTTATACCCCCACAAACAAAGTTTGTTGGGGGTATATAGGAGTCAGCTTGTCGGTCTGTCGGTCGGTCTGTTGGAAATTCCCTTCCGCTCTATATCTTCTACACCCATGCATGGATTATCAAATGGCTTGGCTCAAATGTTTCTCATGATGGGAAGGTGTGTCGCGATCAATAACCACGCACATACGTCCAAGGTCAAGGTCACAGTTGAAGGTCAAAGGTCAAACCTTTTGAAATTCCCTTCCGCTCTATATCTTCTACACCCATGCCTGGATTATCAAATGGCTTGGCACAAATGTTTCTCATGATGAGAAGGTGTGTCGTGATCAATAACCACACACCTACGTCCAAGGTCAAGGTCACAGTTGAAGGTCAAATGTCAAACCTATTGAAATTCCCTTCCGCTCTATATCTTCTACACCAATGCATGGATTATCACACTATGCCCGGGGTCAATGTCACAGACTAGTTGCGTAACACTCGGCTAAATGGCTTATAATCAAAAATGCCTCGTTTTCTTTGGCTGCCAGTGGGGGTATTCGTGTGCCGACAGGCCACATTTCTAGTTTTATTTAGTTTAAACAATATTGATTTCATACAATACATGGTACATCAATTACATGTGAAATGTACATGGATTTGGATTAGTTATAGTTTCCATTATTTGTTTTTAACAAAAGTATGTACATGGTGTAGGTACATGTATATGAAATATATTTGGTATATTATGTTGATTGTTTATTTTTTTATTATCAAACGATGTTTCCGTTGGTTTAAACGATTTACAAAGACATCATTAAAACCAACACAAATCAAAATGATGCGTTGAAAGAAACGACAGTTGTTTCAATAGTTGAAAGCCGGGTATTTAAGGGAATCTTCGTTGTTGTATGCTGTGACATCCTATTATGCAGTATTACATGTATACTGTCGTATACTTTTATATACGATTTTCATTTGTTAAAGCTTTACGAGAAGATCCGAAGGTCCGAACAGAAGTACAAAGTGGCATTGGAGGTGTTATCATACCACAGCACTAGCTCAGAAGATGAGTTTAACGCACTGAAAAAGCAGCAGTTGCCAGACAGGATACCGTATATTACACAGTAAGTATTCGTAGTAATTTTTTAAAAATACGTCCCTACAGTGTCCAGTAACCGTTGCCGTTCGATACACGATACATCTAAATAGGAATTAATTTCTTCCATGCTACCCCTCTCTGTTTGGCCAAGCGTATACAGGCGTTCACATCTAACTCTGCAATACTGACAACGTATATATGCTTTGGCGGTACATATACTAAAACTGGAACAATACAGGGAACAATATGTCATGATTATCAGATTATCTATCCTACACAGATTCAGCATTCAGTTTATTCGTAAACCTTTGCCTATCGCTATGTGTGCTTTTAGAGCACATTCTACAGTATGCGTTACCATTAGAGTGAAGACGGTATCCGTATCGAATGCCAGTCATAATCTTAAAACTCATTGTCTAAATTGTATGTTCTATCTGCAGCTATCATTTCTCGCCCTGGGCTGTGACTGCCATGGAGAAGCCACTGCACGTGCTATATATGTTCAAAGATCTGTTTACAGGCGTCGTCAGGTACGTCTATAGATACACGCCGTTAACAATATAATGCCCAATTCAAGTGAATATTAAATAGAACATGTCCAGTACCGTGCATTTCAAACGTGTGTAAAATTGCTCGCATGTCAAATCATTATCCATATTATACATTCGTGAGAACCATCAACTAAGTAGTTCAAATGGTGATGCAGTTAAAGTGACATTGTGATTACACATTATTGAAATAGGAATTTAAATACAGATTTTTTTAAGAGCATGCTAATGAAATATTTAAGTGACGCCTATGATAACAAACAGGTTCTGCTTTCTAGAAACACCATCCTCGTGGACACTTCCTTTGGAGGTATTCTCATCGGCGTGGATATATTTCTTTCACCGTTAAATCTTTTTGTGATGGTTCAGATGGTTAATTGGTTACACACATAACATAATTAAATGGCGAAATAAGATAATGATCAATTGCTTTTTGCATACATATACTTCCTCAAAATGTGGTGTAGAAATATGAGAATGAATTTCGTTTACGTAGCTCCTGAAAACTATCACTTTACCTGCGAAATGTAACATTTCAGTATATTTCATTTTAATTGGGCATCATATTTCTCTCTGCATGCGTATTTTTATCTTGTTTCTTCAATAAGTGTATATTTTTATTTTGATATTTATTCATTTCACACAAACGGCTTTACGAATGATATGTACTCCTCTGCATCAGCAATTCGCGTTTTATATTTTACTATATGTGTGGTTGAGACTGACGAAATGGGGCTTATATGATTTGTGACGAATGTAGCTCCTGATCAAATAGCACACTCATGTAGCCTGATAACGATATATGTTAATTGGCAGAAGCATGTCGGGTTGATGGAACGGCGAACAGTGCAGATCTGTACAAGCTGATATGGATCAACACTGGTAGCAAACCCCATACATCCAATTTCTCCAGCCACAGCCACATTATGTAATGTTTGCCTGAAATATAGAACTGGCCAGTACATTGTCTCGGACAATGCATTATTTGTATACGTGTATCAGCAAACAAGTGTTTCTCTTCATTCGTATCAAATACATTCACAACCATAGTACTCATATTATAATGCATTACCACCGGGGGATGATGAGTTACATTCAAACAAACTATTCACCTGAAACAGCAGGACGTGTATGCTTTCGATATAGAAACGCACGTTGGACACACAGACATTTCTATCGAATAAATAAACTTTATTTTAAATAGAGTACTGATAAGATGCGTTTTATTTTTCATTATAATACTGAACGCATGTATACTAAAGATCACATTTGACCACCGTTGCCTTTGAATCTCACTTGGTGGATGGTATTTCCCACACACGTTTGTGAAAATTTAAAACATTGAACATGAGGAAAAAGTCAATGAAGTTGGCACGGCAGTTGCTACGATATTTACATTCAGCAGGGTTTTATTTGTCAATGAGCTCACTCATATTACTTTATAGTTTGTACCTGACATGTTTGCTGATACACGTTTTGTTTGTTTTACATATACATTATTTGAAGGTTGAATTGTTTGAAGATGTATATCTCTCCGGCTGGGAGATATACCGCTTCTATAATCGGCCTTCAGATATGTTTTGCTTCAATTATAACCCGCACTTGCACGTGTTAGTGTGGGTCACACATTTTGCCGTTTTGCCTTCGTTTGCACTGTTATTTATGTGTATATATTTTGATAAGTGCCTTAGTGATTTGCAAATAAGCATGTATACCATTTTCAATCCCCTAGATCGATTTGCAATGTTGGTGTACCAATATCATGAATATGATGAAACGCACACCTATAAATGAATTTATACTGGTATAAAATAAATGCTGGTACTTGGGTTCTGCGATTATCATTGTTCGCTTGGCTTCGTCTTGAAATGGTAGTGACTAAGTTGATGCACCCAGTGTAACACAATGATAAATATATGGTTCGAAAATGTCCAGCCGTGGGTAAACTTTTGCCGTGGCACGAGGGAACTGTTTGAACCACAAGGCCGCAGGCTGGACATGGTCGAACGTTATTGTTACATTTCCGTCGGAAATAGCATGCAATTGCAGCATATATATGTAGTACTTTCGGTACTTTGATAATCTGCTCCATTCAAACAGTTGATTTGCATATGCATATTCCGGGGCAGCAGTACACGTCGCGTGATGCAGCTGCGCCAATTTCAAAAGTTCAGTGCGATCGTTGTTAACTGGTCTGATGACGTAATGGCGCATTCTAGTAACGTCACGATATACATGCATTACGCAGGTGTTGTCTTGTGCCCGGAATGAGCATTGTCTACAGCCATGGTCAAACAGCACGCGCTGTACGTTTGAACACGGTTCTGAGCGGTGACGAGCAACAGCAGTCATGTAACAATGTCAGATTATAGTAACACTGTTTTCTATGTTCTTCTTACAGTGTTAGAGAAAATGAGAAGAGGTATTAATTCTTTCTCCTTAATAACACATGTGTGTTTAGAAATAGCACTAGTTTATGTACGGTACGGGGACAATTATCTCACATTAAGTTTTCAGGGGTTATGGTTATTGTCAACTTTTATTTCCTCTATATGCGACCTCTCGTTCACTTGTTAGTGATGTTCATCTCAAGGCATTAATAGCAGCATACATTGTGTTCCTAACAATCACTGTGTTCATTACTCAATACACAATTTATTAAGACGTGTATGTTAAATACTTAATTACCGTTATTTGGCACGCATCAATGCATCTCTGTTCACCGCGTTACCCGATCGTTAGACAATTCCGTATCATCTACCACGCTCCCACACTGCGATAATGATGGCGAATACGTCATATGCATTTCTCTCTCGTATGCTGAATAACCTAAATATGTTATTCACTAATGGTTTCTATCAACCAAATTGTGTTATAATGCAAATAATATTATGTTATCCACATTTTGATAATGAGTTGTATACTTGTAAGTATATGCTTTTAGCAAATGTATACATATTAGCTGCAACATATATATGTTAGCCTTTCTGCATAGTACTCTCTCACTAGAGCAATGTAAGCGCGTTATAGACATGCCACTGAAGAGCAGTACCAACATGTGTTTTAAGCATCGGAAGAGAGTACCTCAGTGCAAACTATTAACACAATAAAACTTCAAAGAAACGTGACTGATTGGAGTCTTCTTGCTCTTCTTCGAAACAAATATGCTACGTACGCTATCCACCGTCTGGAAATTCCATGTTTTATTTGAATTTTATTGAATACTGATTTGACGTATTTATCGCTCTGGTGCTTCTTCTTTCTGCCTAGAAAGGTTATAGCATATTTCTCATTTTCTGCATATATTCTTGTATATAACACTGCCAATGTATCCATTCCTTTCCACTATTATTTGCTTACTTACTGCTCCCTCGCCTCACATGTACATGCGTGTATATGTTATTAGAATGATGTTTCATAGGTAACGAACTATGCATTCGACGTAATACCTATTGATTGATGACGGATGTTCGTGCTCGTCATTGACTAGGTACGCATGGCCGTGTCGCAACGAATACAGAACTACTTTCGATGATGCTCATTGATCAAATGACGTCAGTGGCATGAGGCAACATATGCAAGTCCGCGTTCGTTTCAACGAAACACACATTTAACTATGTCAACTATGTGATTGTGCATCTAAGAATATGTGTGAGTTTTTCATGAAAGCTATTTACAGAAACTGTGATATTTTCTGCAATTAACGTCCGAAGTTGACGCAATTTTCATAGCAAATACAGAATTTTAATGAAAATATCTTAAATTTTGTAACTCTTTTCCACGAGATATCGCACATCTTCTTAGATACAAACTTGCACGGTTTTCTCATATGTCAACAGGTCGTGTAATATAAAATTATACTGGATAAATACAATTACCATGTTGGCGTCTTTTGATAACAAGTGTATCAGGATCGAGCCCGTTGTCCCGACCTTACATGACCTTAGCTGTTGATAGGCCGTTAAACATCAATAAACAGGCTCCACTTGTAAACGGTAGGAATTCTTACGCGTGTTCACACCTCTCTCGACAAACTTTATCTCAAACGAAACTAGCCTGTTCGTTTCTATAAGGTTAAGTAAGTATGTCAATGCCGGAACATAGTTTCCGATCGTATTAGTTTGTCGATGTTGCCCATCATGCGTGTTGTGTTATCAAATTGCTTTTTCTAGAAATGAAGTAACAACTTTAATGCACATGTTGCTTAAACTATGCTCGCTTGTCCATAACGTGCATATACACTTATCGGTAGATGCATTGGTTCGTGTCGTGTAATAATCTAATAAAACTGAATAATAATGCTAGTTTGTTATCTCACGGAATTTGCAGTTTGTGTGTATCTAAATATGATATATGTTTTAACATGCATGTATCAGCAATGGATAGCACATACAACGCATTACCTTACGTACGTACACCACTGACATATAGGCTAAAATACAGTACCATATCTTTAAATCTACGAACAATGTGATGCATATACATGTCACTAATTGTTGGTTTTCCAAATGCGACTCTGTCGAATATTCTGAAGTAACATAATCGTCTGCTGACTCCTGGAGTTATGGTTTCTTTCATTTCTCCTTTCTCTTGATACTGTGTGTGACTCCTTCATTTCCTCACATTTTGCATTATCTGTTTTATATATATTTTGTATACTCATACATGTATATGCGTTATTGCTATATTATTATGAAAAACGCAAACATGTGTCGATTTTACAGACGTTGATGGAATTGGAATACTTACAGAGAACGTGAAGTGCAACGGTAGTGCATTAGAACTTCAAGATACATCAAATACATATGCATTGACGTTTTAGTATGTGTATTATCTATCATGTTTAAACGCATTTGGAATATTTATTGTCTGTTTCAGTGAAATGGTTGCTATCGCCCACCTCAATATATTGTACATAACTGTATATACTGACTTAAACGCACTATCAGCTACTACTCAGTTGCTATCCTACCATGTAGATGTATTGATGTTCAAATGTGGTTGTCCGCTTTACGAGCTATAACTAACATGTTTCAACCAAGCGTTTTATTTCAAAATAATGTAACTTAATACACACTGAAACCTGGTCATATAATAATACTTAGTATTAATGTATTGCCCTTTCAACCATGGATATCCAACATTGGTTGTTTCATATTATGTTCTTTATTATTCTATTAATTACAAACTATGGTGTTTAAAGGTGATTAACAGTGACACAAATGTAGCCGGTTCATCGGCATCTACAGTGTTTGCACATCGTGGCCCATTGGCCTGTATGGCTAGGTATGGAAATGGCAGTACACTATACCAATAATGCCACCACTCTCCCCATGTTGCTCACCGGTATGCGTCTCTTTAAACAATATGTATTCAGTAATATATTACAATAAATACAAGTCCATATAAATCATTGGATTTGACCGAAAAAATAACCTGTGGTCATTCCCATCTGTTTGCAGGTATGACCCAGATGACCTGATCCGCTTCACACTGACCGTCCGGAAGAACTACCGCAACGTACCCTACCACAACTGGGACCACGCCTTCTCCGTCGCCCAGGCCGTCTATACGGTCGTCAAAACCGCGAAACAAAAGTTTACTCCGCTCGAGGTAACACCACATTAGTCGTTATCACATCCTCACCACAATGATGAAGACCGCGAAACAAAAGTTTACCCCGCTCCGGGTATGACATGGTAGTTTCGTTGTCTCTTTTCAGTCTATTACAAGCCATGTCATCAGTAGCCGATTTTACCAACATTTCTAAGCTAATTTCTAGCTAAGTACACTTTGAGGAGTAATCATGTATTTTTCCAGAAATGCATTATTTCATATAGAACTAACGACTGCATATATTTGATGATTAAAAGTATGCATACTTATTATACAGAATGTATTACATTATCACAGCCAAAATGGCTGTGATAATGTAAGAAATTCAGTATCATACCATTCATTTTTGGTGAAATCGGCTACTGGATATACAGTGCTTGTCTGTATTACGTCCACGGCAGATACTCAGTGGTGAAATGGTGAAACGTTATATTTACTTGCAGTGCCTATCATTGTTCGTTGCTTGCTTGTGCCATGACTTGGACCACCGGGGAAAGACCAACGCATTTATGGTAAAAAGTGCGTCGCCTTTGGCGGCTATATATTCCACGTCAACGATGGAGCATCACCACTTCAACCAGACAGTGACCATCCTGCAAGTAAGAAGATCTACATAATCATTTATTTTCCCTAAAATGCATTATTTCATATAGAACTAACGACTGCATATATTTGATGAGTAAAAGTATGCAGACTCATTCTACTGAATTTATTACATTATCACAGCTAAAATGGCTGTGATAATGTAATAAATTCAGTAAAATAAAATGTAATAAAGTTATCCTTACATTGAAAATTTCTCCGTCAAAGTGTACTTACCAATATAGGTATACTTTGCAAAATTTGGTGAAATAGGCTACATGTTGTAGTCGTGTCGAGGAAGGTATATACGTGGCTGTGGCTGGAGAAATTGGGCTTTCGGAATGTGTGACCAGTGTAGCTCCTGATTGCTTGTCAGAAACATGGTGAGTGATTAATTGACCGAATGACGAACAGTGAAGATCCTCATCAGACTATGTGGTTGCACAAGCTGAGATCTGGATCCACAGCGGTTGCAAAACCCATAAACCCAATTTCTCCAGTAACAGCCACATATACAGGAGTATGTCAATGTTTCCCTTTAGCATACCGTGGTTGTTCCGAATCTCTGGAATATCCACTCTCATTAATTAACATGTACAATACAGTATTCCTTTATTCACTCAGTACATACAAATGACAACATGAGGTGCATAGTGTCAACAATGTGAACACGGCTTCAGGAAATAGCGTGTACATGTGGTATGCGTACTGCATACAGTGCATCATAACAAGACAATCCATGCTACAATTGTACCGAACAGTGTAGATGCGGATCAGAGTGTACTGCATGCAGTGCATCATAGCGAGACAACCCATGCATAATAACGAGACAAGCCATGCTACAATTGTACCGAACAGTGTAGATGCGGATCAGAGTGCACTTTGTGCAATCCGACAGGAATTTAGATGCCAATATATCATTATTCACCTAATTAGTTCCTAGAGTAACTCCGGCTATCGGGAAAATTAATTATATGTCGTCATACTGCACCACATACAAGTACCTCCAGTGAGTATATGAATTTATATGTTGTGTATGCATTATATATCTAAGTGCAATCGAAATAATTTAATTATGGTGTCACACATCTTGACCATGGTGTTCACTGTAGACGTGTGTGAGTGCTAGGATGCGTTTGTTTCGTATATCACCGTGTGAATACGTGTACACTGTTACACAGATATGCACACAACAATCAAAGGAAATCGCAGACATAAACGAGAGACACATGATAACCGCTGAACATGACTACCAGAAATAATTATATACAATGTATTGCCAGTATGGTTTTATTGTTTGTGTTCATTTTATTATCATCGGACATGGTATATTGTCACATTCGATGACACACAGGCCTATTATTAATCCGCACTGAAACTGTATATGTTTTCTGGTAATCATGTTCGGCGATTAGTAAGGCAGTCTCGACGTTGTATTGTATGAAAGATCAGTAATTAATACAAAGCCACTTCCTTTATTCAGTTACTCGCTGTGATTCAGTTGTTTTAAAACACCGCCCGCAGCGCACTGAAAATTTGAGCCCATTAATTGTTCAACGATGCTGCGTGATTTCTATACTCAACAAAACTAGAAACGTCCCTGTTTTATAGCCGGTGTAGCTCTGTCTATGTATGTACCACATGTTCAAAGTACATGTATTTTAAACCGTGGCGATGTTCAGAATACGATCGTGTAGAGTTTAGCCGATACACACGGTTTACATAGCGGCCAGTGACCGGAATGTTGATTTCCACTTTTTGCACGTGCACGCTATACTTGTCATCGATAAGGTGATTCAGTTCATGTCGTACCATTCATGCGATAGGGGCTATTCGGAAAATTAAAAAACTTTTTTAATTTTTCACTGTTTTCGATATGCCACGGCTTTCCGAAAACGAGCGAAATCAGGCAATTGGGATGCTTGCGGGTGGGATGGCCGCCAGGGCGGTCGCGCCTCGGTTTGGTTGCTGTCGGAAGACGATTGATCGTCTTGCAGCCCGGTACCAGCAGACTGGGGCTGTTCACGACCGGCAGCGACCTGGTAGGCCTCGTGTAACGACGGCTAGAGCCGATCGTTACATTACGTTGACGCACTTACGTCAACGTCGATTGGCAGCCACAGTCACTGCTAGGCGATACGGTGTCTCAGGGCAGACCATTCGCAACCGGTTACGTCGTAACGCCCAACCAATCCGGACACGCCGCCCGTACACTGGTCAGATAATGACCCAACGTCACCGTGCTGCCAGACTGTTATGGGCGCGACGTCATCTGAACTGGAGAAGGGCTGACTGGAACCGAGTTTTGTTCACCGATGAATCTCGGTTCACAGTTAGTCATGCTGACGGAAGATTACGGGTATACAGGCGTAAAAATGAAAGATTCACCGATTGTTGCATTGTTGAGAAGAACAGGTTTGGGGGAGGGAGCGTAATGGTCTGGGGTGGGATCATGGGAAACCGGAAGACAGATTTGGTTGTTGTACAGGGCAACATCAATGCACAACGTTATGTTGGAGATGTGCTAAATGCACATGCCTTACCATTTATCCGTCAGCATGGTCCTGGTGTGACATTGATGCACGACAATGCCCGCCCTCACGTAGCCAGGGTCACCACTCAATACTTACAGCAAAACAACGTCGACGTCATGCCATGGCCCGCGGTCTCCCCGGATCTCAATCCCATTGAGCACATATGGGATGAGCTTGGCCGCAAAGCACGAGCTAACCATCAGATTGACAATGTTCGCGATCTTACACGGGCGTTACAACGGGAATTGAGGAATTTGCCCAACGCACTGGTATTGCGTTACGTCACGTCGATGCGGCGTAGGATCATTGCATGCATTCATGCAAATGGTGGCCACACTCGGTACTAACGAGATTTACTAAATTTGCCACATTACTTATTGAAATTCCATCTCTAAACATTAAGTAACACATTTCTGAGTTTTTGTGATTTTTGATTTTGACCCCTACCGCCCTTGGCAGGTTATCTCTCGAATATTTAACAAGATATCCAAATGCAATTTATTGGCTTTCATACAGAAATGAATGAACTTGTTTTTCCATTTTGATTTTTAAAAGTAACCCTTTTGGTTTTTCATGAATCTTTCCTTAAACATGGAGGGACGTTTCTAGTTTTGCTCAGTATAATACTAATTTGGAGACAAACAAATTATTTTCGACAATATTTCTGATTCCATTATATTTAGGTCTGAAAACGTTTTTACACGGATTAAACTTTTAGTTACGTTGTCTTACATTTAAACCGCTTTATTATTTCATTTCAGAATGAAGGTCACAACATATTCAAATATATGTCCTCCTCTGATTACAAGAAGGTGAGATATTTTCTAATCCATGTATTTACGTACGCGAATGACAAAGATGGAAGCAACATACATGTATATACATATGAACGAATATGATCATCTAATCATCTCCATCTGTGTTAACTCATATGATTTGGTTTAATTATTTTCATTTTCATGTTCGTGGAATAGCTGTGTGAATATGACATGATATTCAATATACATATTATATACTTATGTATTGCTTACAATTGCTGCACAATTAATACACTATGTTTCCATGTATGGTAGGTAGTATAAGATTATAGGGCATAACCGTTTTCCAAGGAATACATGTACAACATATGTGGGATATCTAACAATATTTTCACCACAAACTATCGTTTCGTACCTGATCTCAAACATCTATGCGCATGTTTAGTCTCAATACATGAGTTTACCGAGTGGACAATTTACAAGACCTATTCAAAAATCTTCCACCTACCTTTGTTACTGTATTATCAGTCTTCAATAGAAAATAATTAACATTTTATACATTACGAGAACATAAAATGTGTGAAGCATCCACTCTACATTTATCAGATGATTGCTTGAAGATGAGGTTGGCTATTACCTGTTTGCAGATGCTAAGTGATATTAGAAATTGCATCTTGGCGACGGACCTGGCACTTTTCTTTGGCAACAAGGCAAAGTTGAAAGATATAGCAGATAGAGAGGAACTGTCCTGGGAAGATAACGATCACAGGTAATGGCATTTAAAAGAGATAAACTACATACAAATGAAAACATACGGCAGACGACAATCATAACAACAATACAACAATATATGTATTGTCATCTGTTGTATGGTATGTGTTCATTTATATGTTAGTTAACAAATACAAACGTTTGACATCATTATGCGCTGTCAAAACATGTGCTCATCAAAATACATTTACAAAAATAAATAAACGGCAGACGTTACCAAATTATTTCAGAGATGTAAGAGTTAAACATGAATGAGTTGAAGTTAAAGTTAAATTTCCCATTCATTTGGAGTTTTAAGTTGCAAATTGTGCAGAAATAGTGGGACCAACTCGGCACTTGAATAATTAGATCTTGACAAATGAGTTCTTAATTCAGAACTTGAAAAAAGGTCGAATTTTCAATATAAACAATATTTATACGATATATTTAATCCATTATTCACTACGTTCGATTTGCATTTAATTTATCTTCAATCGGTGTTTTGAGGGGTTTGTGTCATTGACTGTGACAAAACTTGCACAATAACACTGTCGCAATCGGTGAAACAAATAAAACAAATAATAAGACTGCAATTGTATTTTTTTCTGATAGCAATGTTCCGTATTTATAATAATATCTCTCACTTTTTAATGTGTTTTCTCACCACCTATATCGGCATATTCAACTGTTAACTTAAAATGATAATATTACTAACCATGTGTTAAATATCTTGTCTTTTGATGATGCCTCATATTTTATGTTGTCATCATTTGGTAAATAGACTGCTATAACCGTCCTGACATGTCCATTTTGGCAGTGTTATCACTGATACTTATCAATGCACTGGAAAAGCTACCACCGCAATTATGATACATGTAATCACATGACTCAAACGCTTCCTAGCACCGACGTAGAAGCGGAAAGTAACTACATTTGCTGACGGATGCTCGTCGTCCCAGTCACGTTTATATTGTACTTGAATCATCCCTCTTACTGTGCACTCCGCCTAAAATGTGGGTTTACATTTACATTTTTCAATTGTTACTCTGCTTCTGATTACTGGTTAAATATGACAAAATCACATTGTAATAATGATTTAAAGGTTGTATTCCTAACGAAGAATACATTTTACTCGGATATATGTTCATGCTATGTAGCAAATGCAGCATCTTATGAAAGCCAATGTATGGGAATTCCAGTATCGAGTAAGATTTGTTTTGGTACGTATATGAACAAATGAACTGTAATAAATAATTGTGTTCAGCATTTGGCACATTGTAATGTTGTGTCTAATTGAAATACCAACCATTAAATGCTAAATATGACATTTATTTGAGAAACACGTGAACATGTATTTCAATAGAGGTATCTAACTGTAAAGGTAAATTTACACGTTGAGAATGTTGAATTAAATTCATAATAACTATATCGTACATGCATGCGAAATGTATGGAAATCTGTATCGGCTAGGATACGCATTTATCTATAAGATGCTGTGTTCTACAAATTATATATTTCTAGTCATTTTAGTTATTGCGATATATTGTTTAACTGTATTGTATAATGTTTAATTTTGTATTTTCTATCCATGTACATGCACACATATTAAACGTCTTGCATTTTATTAGGTACAAACTCTGCATCGATCAGCTACATGATGCCTAGTAATAAGTCACTGTGCTATGCAATGACGATGCTGTAGTTACATGTGCTGTGTCATTCCGTTTGTATTCATTGAATAACGTCAGATTCACGATGGCACCCGGCGTCCATTTTATTAACAACACAATGTTTGCTTACCAGATAAAGCCAGTGTGTTATGATTGTATGTATCAAGTTTCGGAATGTCAACGCGATGCTGTTCGACATTACCATACAAATTCAAGCTATCTATGATCATTGCCAAACGCGACTACCATAATAAAATACATGACAAATGCGGCTGCTCCTTCATTTATATCATGGATAGCACCAATGCTGTCAAAGTCAACATCAACCCCTCCTAACATGCTATTATCGACAATGTGTCCATATTTTCTCAATATGTCAGTGGTAATTTCTAATGATACAACATATAGCATTTCCAGTTACTAAGATGTGTAATATGTATTTGGCATGTTATTAACATCGAAATCAGCCTCTTCCAACTAACTGTTGTACATGTTGTAATGTTTAGAAAAGAGCTCCACTTTATGATACATTTAATTATTATATCACGTGATAATGTGTTACCAAACAAATTGTAAACTTGTGGCCTGAATTGTTAGAGATTATGTACGATGCTCATGCGAATGCATGCTAATGAAGCCGTTATGAAAGAATGGTCATCACGGGTTAATGCACACTGATTTCGACAACATTTTTTAATAAACGTCATACTCATAGGACACTCATAGGACATAAAGGTTGCGTGTATTTGTAATATATATGTACATATCTAGTAGAAATATATTTCTATTTTAAACATGTCGAACGACATTATATAACAAACAACACGCGTATTTGCAAGAATATGGCTATACTTTAACATCAATTGCCAATTTCATTTGAGTATATTGTGTGTCACCGACACAAGGAGCTATCACAGCCCTACCAAATTCCACCGTTTTGCTATAAACGTGTTGCAATTTAACATCGCTGTGCAGTAAACGCACTATATTTACACCTTTCATAAATTCATAGTGCAAATGTAGCCTAATGTTTGCATTATTGCATTAGTTCCATGTGACATCGCGACGCGTTATTGATTTGTTAAGGTATGTTTGATGTCATTGTTCTCCACGAAGTCTTCAATAACGGCGACGTTTTGACCGGTAACGTCGTTGTTCCATGAATTGCGACGAAATGATGTAAAAGGTGATGATGCTCTAACGCCATATCCATTGTGTCATTGTGGTTATCAAAACAGTTGGTCTGTTTACGGTTTGCGACGAGTCCAATGCACTTTAAACAGATCAAATGTTTGTGTACCACACTAACTACAACATACATGGGTATATTCCCTTAAATACGAACAGAAGAGAAATGTATACATATTCCGTCATGTTAATTTTGCTCATTGCATCTCAAAACATTAATTGGTAGGATATTCGTGTGTAACCTTTAACAATTTGACAAAAATATTGCCAATGATTTGAACTATCAGACATTAGTGGTAATACATTTGTAAAGTGGAGGTCTTATAGTAATTTCACACATCACATTCATTTCCCTGTCACATTAACCTCTAGACAATTAGTAGTGATCCATGTAATATACGACTAGTGTTAATTATTTTTGAGCGGCAGGGGTTGCTGTATCAACACTTAGATGTTTATTGTGTATGTCTTCTGCTACATATGTTCTGTAGACACACAACTATTTAGTATTTTCACGCTTGTTTACAATTATACTGTTCGGATCAGAATCACATCTTGTATCACAACATTTTCCTGTACAATATTACTATTTTTTTATAGTTTGCCGACTAATACAAACTTCAGTGGCAGCTAATTTTTAATACATATTTATCTATGTAAGGTTTACATAGATTAAGATATAATCTGATAAATTTACAGTGAGATTTGCAATGATGCTCGTTTAGATTTGAATTATTTTTTATATTTTACCTTTCCTATTAATTGGTGAATTTTATGCGGCCTGCTTGTTGTTGCATTATAGTAAATGTTTCATTTTAGCACGGTTATGTTGCATTACTGCTTCACCCAGTGACTCACCTTTCATCTAATGAACTATCAATTCTATTGGCTCTGTCAGATAACTGAAACACAATCATTATAATTACTTGCATATATGCACACTACTCAACTCAAAATTATCATCTAAAGAGGGCAATAAGCGGGCAATGAAATAAAACAGTTTACTCGACTGAATCCACTTTACAAGTAATTATGCTCCCTGTGCGATATTCCGCCTATTCCGCCGGGCATATTCCGCCGGGCATACTCCGTTGCTCTTGAGGTTTCATGTGTAAGAGTTTCTCCATCATGTAATATCTTCAATATTACTTGAAGGATTGCTTTAATAATTTGGACGCTTCACTCACCTGAATATTTGCGACGCAATCACACAACCAATGACATGACATGACATTTACCTATATCAAACAGTTGTTTACCACGCGATATACGTCAACGATGTTGTTTTACTATGTTATTATGACAAAACTATTGTTTGATTTGAGTTTCAATTATTATTTCAATTACCTGCCAATTATCCTCTTTAAACAAATGTATATATCGGATGGATAAATAAATGTTATTGTAAAATATTTTTGAGATACTGGAAGATAGTTCCGACTAATTCCCTTTTGTGTCCATCTATATGTAAATGTATGACTAACACGTTTGCTATTTTGCTCCGATCCCAGTGTGTGTAACCTGCCTCCAATACATGTCATCCGGGACAAGTTTCTCCATATCGTCACACTTGTCATCACATATATGTACGGAATTATTATTTTTGGAATGTGCCAAAGATAAATACTGCTTTCGAATCTTATAATTGTATAGCATGTATGTATTATAATTAGACCTATAACCAACATGTCTGACAAAATAGCATTCCTTTTAATAGAGAATTGTGCGTATCCATATACGTATATGCAGGGTGAATATGGTTTAACTTGCTCCTATAGTGACATGCTGGTAAACTCACAATAACTCATACGTATGGTCCATGTAGCACTTGTTTATTTACTGGTAGTAATTTCCACCTCTGTTTACTAATTGATTCTCCAGAAAACTAGTTCATACAATAGTTATGACGGGGTGTGACTTGGTTGCCAGTGCAAAGCCCTGGAAAATGCAACTGGATACAGTGAAGTATATATTTGAGGAGTTTTACGAACAGGTACTAATATAGCATGCATATGGATATGGTGGGTCAGATATTTGAACACATGTGTATACTGTATATCAACTAATGATACAATGTATAATATCAACCAGTTTTATATCAAGCTTTATAAACTAAAAACTAGACTGATGAATACAATTTACTGGATAAAATAATAATGACTAGTAATACATTTGTAACAGACACATCATCAGACGAGCGATATATTAGGCTGTTGCAATGTCTTCTATATCAATTGGCATGTGTTTCCGAATCGATTACATTTGTATTGCACCAGTCTTTCTCGTGTGTAATAACGACTATTCATACGTATATTGCTCATGCCATATGCCATGGGATGTTATAAATGACACATTAACTTCTCTAATTAATAAACACATATAGTATACGCATGGATGATTTCCAAATGTGTGACGGCACCTCACTTGTTATTCTCCTGTACTTTACTAACCAGTCTGCGGTTTAGTGCTCTAATGCTGTATACTGTAACTGCATCACATGGGCGTCTCGTTGAACACAGAATAATGGTGAATAACTCACGATAACCTTTACAATGCTAAAATAAACAATGTCATCTGCTGTTCTTTTTTGTTTCTATCTTGGTTTGACAAAAACCTAGTTTTACATCACTTTAGAATCGTTTCCAATGGGAATGATTTTAAGGTGATATCAAACCATGATTTTATTGAGACACGAAGACAAAGTTTCGTTTCCCGCATTCTAAGGGTTAACTGTGCATTCATATATGAGACATGCCATGTAATGATGTACCTTCAGACTTCTGCGTAATTTCATGAAATGTGTTTACAAAAGTTATAATATTTTCCCATATGGATGACATGTTCCGCATGTACTCTGAATATTTTGTAAACTTTTGACTTTATTTATGAACAAATAATGCAAATTGTGTACGCGTATTCAATGAAATTACGCAGATGTCCGAAGGTACAAAAACACATGCCGTGTCTCATATTTCTTTAATTCTATTATGTTGCATACATGTAATTGTATTCGGCATTACAGCCTGTCGCCCATGTATGCTTTCCCGTCCCATATGCTACAAAGCTTGCAGGTATATGTATGTGTACATGCATGACTGTATAATATATATGGGCTCATGGTCATATTGCCGCAACGTCTATACGTGTAACTAGAATGATGCTAATTTCGTAACATGTCTCTGTTAACTGACAAAAACTAAACGACATACACATATTAGATTGATAAACGTTTAATTATACGATCTGGAATTAAACACCAGTTTGTAATATGTTAACTGCAAGTTAGACGTGTAATATGTTAACTGCAAGTTAGACGTGTAATATGTTAACTTCAAGTTAGACGAATCAGACACTTATGACCATGAGCATTAAACCTTAGAATGCAGGAAACAACAATTGTCGTATTTCATATTTTATTTTTTTCTCAATAAAAACATGTTTTTGCAGAACTTTAGGATCATTTACAGTGCATATGATCTAAAGTGTTGTTAAATCATGTTTTTGATGAGTAAAATTGATATTACAAAATAAACTGTAGACGACAAAATTGAGTTCAGCATTGTAAGTGTTAATATAACTGACTTAATGTGACATGAAAGCATGGCTATGTCTATGTGTGCTACACGTGAACAGTATATACTCTGTTCAATCTGCTGCCGTTGTCTGTTGATTTGTTTGTAATACTGTGTTACAAGAACGGACATACTTAATGTTATCCTGCATGCTGATTAATGTGGCTGTGACAAGAGATTATGGGGCTCATGGAATTTGGGACAAGTTTAGATCAATATCAAAATATATAGCCCACAGATGAAGAATCTGCACTGTTCGATTTATGAAGTGAACCACTCGGCATATTTCAAACAAGGTGTAAAGGTCCTTGTCAGGCTACACGATTCCACTAGAAAAGCAGAAATTATACAAACATGGCATAGGCCCAATTACTCTGGTCACGGTCACATCTGAGTTTAGACTTGTGGCACATGGAGTACATTGGCTAGCCTGTTTCATGTGACATACCCGTGTGATGAGTCATTAGTAATTCGGATTCCGTGCCTTCCACAGAAGTCTGGTTATGAGTATAGCAATGACCGGCTCTGACTTGTGTTCTATGTACAAAGACTGGGACACGCAACTGGATTTGGTCTTTGTCATCATGGAGGAATTCTGGCTACAGGTAACACGCGAAACTGTTTGTTGTGCACTCTTCTACACACTGTCAATTTTATTTATCATTCACACATGTTGTTGTTGTTGATTGTTTTTCTTTTTCTATTTTCACGAACATTAGTATACTTAAAGGTGCTCGAAATGATCTCCGGATGAACTGTATGAGTAAAACGTATATTGACAATATGTTCATTCATTGCTACACTCCAAGTAGTTATTGTCATGAGTTTCACTGTGAAAGAAAACCCGTAATCAACTATTTATAAATCATACACAGTGGTACATACAGTTATGAAGTCAAATATAATATATATTATGTAGTTCAATGTAACAACTGTGTAATTTTGGAGTTTAAAAGTTATCAGGACGTCAAGTTTGACAAAAAACAACTCGAGTGTCAATATGCGGCAAAACAAGTCGTCCGTGTCTATGTTTTGGCAAAGTACAATTCATTGATATAAATGCAATACATAAACAAACGTGTCTATCAAAGTTGAGGTATAATAAATAGCCTAATGAGATTCCATAGTACACGTTTAAATAGCGGGAAATAATGTGATCGTATACATCGGCGTCCGTGTTAACAACTCGTTCATTGCACTCACTCGGTGTGTACGCGTAAGCCGACGGACACCCGTGAATGATTTTCCGCTATTCAATATGTACGATGAAATATATTTACTCCATCGCAAACAATGGATGTGACAGCTGACTTGGCTGAAACAATGTGCATGCACGTGCCCGTCAAACTACAGTATTATATATTCATCAAATAAGTATATAATTAAAATATTACGTTAGAAACCATCGTTTAGTGCACCTTTACACGTGTATACATGTTTGAATCATTTGTTAGCCCGGCAATCTATGCGCACGCTTAATATATTGCTAATAGACAAGCTAGTGCGTCCCATTCCCACCCCCACACACCATCCCCGTGTTTATACAATCAGTACAGTTTACATTCCGCCGATCTCGTGTGCAGTTGTAAATCACAACGTCTAGTGCGTATAGTATTGGTCAGTCGTTTTTCAATAATTGGCAGTGATCACTGAGATGCAATTGTTGTCTAAACCGAGTGAACTCCATGTCCACGTGCGTGTCACGTGTATCGTAAAAGTACGTGTATCATAATTATACGACCCGACTCACGTATATACAGATAATACATGCTGCAGAACTAGTGTCTATTGATAGATAGTTTATCCTAAGATGCTAGTAATCTTACATGTACGGAGCCCCGCAGGGGACGTAGAATTCTTTTTTGTATTAATTCGTTCCCACGAAATAACAATTCGTTCCCACGAAATAACAATTAATTCCCTCAATTTAACAATTAATTCCCTCAAATTAACAATTCGTTCCCACGATATAACAATTCGTTCCCTCAATTTAGCAATTCGTTCCACGAAATAACAATTAATTCCCTCAATTTAACAATTCGTTCCCTCGAATTAACAATTCGTTCCCACGATATAACAATTCGTTCCCTCAATTTAACAATTCGTTCCCACGAAATAACACCGCGGGAACGAATTGTTAATTCGTGGGAAAGAATTGTTACATCGTGGTAACGAATTGTTAATTCGTGGGAACGAATTGTTAAATTGAGGGAACGAATTGTTATTTCGTGGGAACGAATTGTTATTTCGTGGGAACGAATTAATAAAAAAAAAATCTACGTCCCCTGCGGAGCTCCGTATGATACAGCAGTTTCGTACGTGAATTCGGTCCACGCGTAAAGCAATGGTGCTGCACTCCGCACCTACGTAAAATGGTCCACGTGGAAAAATGCACCGGTTTCATGACGAAATGCCACTCAGCTCTACTAAGAGCTATCGGATAAACGCATTGGTCGTCTTGTAACCGGTGCGAATTTCTGGCGCCGGCTACTAGACGACAATGTGTTTATACAGTACCTTCAGCAAGTAGCTAAATGGGAATTCGTCAGGAATCCGGTGCCTATTTGGATGTGGAACATTTTACACCGGCGCCGAGTGCGGCACCAGTTTAGAGACCTGGGACCCGTTTCACTAAACTCCGTACGACTAAAATGTTCGTAAATGCAAACTTATGATAGTCTGTCGATGTCATAGGCATTCTGTGTGTTTCGGCTTTCATCGGTATAACTTATATATGAACCAAATAGCATTATTCAACAAATGGCGTTATTTAATATCAAGGGAAGTAATCATTGTAATGTATTCAGCATTACCAGCGCCGTTCAATAATAGCAGTACCGACGAAAGCCGAAACACGCCGAATGCCTGTGGTCAATTTCACATTAGCAATATTTTCTTGTCAACAATTATTTTAGTCATAGTTATTGAGCACAAGCTGCATATGCAACATATGCTCAAGAAATGTAAATTCATCAATTGACATTTCCAGACGATCCGAAAGTTGCACTAACGAACATTTTAGTCGTACGAAGTTTTGTGAAATGGGCCCCGGATAAAAGTTACCACCCGGATCTGGTATTATTGACATTGAATGCGAAAATTAAAATTAATATTTACTTCCAAAATGGTGGTTAAGTTAGATGTCTAGATAGATATACGAATAATGCGCTATGCGTTCGTTGGCTTGCTTGTTCATATTCACAGAGTGTCACTGTTTCCACTTTCTCCATTTGTTCTGTACAAATTCATTACATCCTAACCATTATTATCTGCTCGTCGATAGGTAAGCGGATATCTAGGGTTAGTTCACGTACGTCTGTCTGCAAACTGTTTGTATCATTTAAAAACAGGTAGTGGGTGACAGGTGCGAGCATGCGATGGGTAATTTAACGATCGGAGTTCATCCTTAACGGAGTTCCGAATGGAGACCTGGTTTGGCCCTCACATACGTCTTTGGCATGTTTTATGCAACAGTTAAATCTGGTTATACCACTTATGTGAGTATTACGATTGTCCTATTTTAGGGGAAGGGGCCCAGTGACTTTGGTGTTGTATGGACCTGGCACTCGGTGAGGTTATTCTAACTTCAGGGCTGAATATATATTGTCTCGATGATGTAAATACATGTATTCCGTTCTGATTTTGGGATTTTCCCCCCCAATGCAGCAGGTTACAACGGGATCGAACCCGTTTGCCCGGCATTACATGACCTTAGCTGTTGATAGGCCGTTAAACACCAATACACAAATAAACACACAAACATCAAAACAGGTAAAGTTTAACGGTACGGTTACGGGGAATTTTCTACATTATTTTATAGGTTTTCGTTGGCTTGTTCCCAAGATCCATACAAAACCTGATGACAAACCGAGCTTCCGTCATTTCCGTTGTGCCCGCCATTTATATTTATACCCCACGCAACGAGTTGTGAGGGGGGTGGTATACTGGAGTCAGGTTGTCCGTCCGTCCGTCCGTCCGTCCGTCCGTCCGTCCGTCCGTGCGTCCGTAAACTTAACATCAGATAAATATTGTTATATCTTCTATTTCCTTCATCTAAAATGCTTAGTATTTCACACATGCATTCCTGTTAGGCTCTACTATCATTATGTGCCAAATCCACGACCGTCCAACTCCCGCTCACCCCAAGGTCAAGGTCAAATGCTTAGTCTCTTTACAAAACTTAACATACATCAGAGAAATATGTTATAACTTCTATTTCCTTCATCTAAAATGCTTAATATTTCACACATGCATTCCTGTAAGGCTCTACTACCATGCTGTGCCAAATCCACGACCGCCCAACCCCCGCTCACCCCAAGGTCAAGGTCAAATGCTTAGTCTCTTTACAAAACTTAACATCAGAGAAAAAAGTTATAACTTCTATTTCCTTCATTGAAAATTTTTAATATTTCACTTGTGCCTTCCTGTAAGGTTATACTATCATGCTGTAACAAATCTACGACCGTCCAACCCCACTGATCCCAAGGTCAATGTCACATACTTAGTCTCTTTACAAAACTTAACATAAGAGAAATATGTTATAACTTCTTATATCTTTCATAGAAAATTCTTAATATTTCATGCATGCATTCCTCTACGGCTCTAATATCATGCTGTGACAAATCCTAGCTGATCTCGAGATCAAGCTCACATACTTCGTCTGTTTACAAAACTTAACATCAGAGAAATCGGTTATAACTTTTATTTCCTTGCTCGGATCTGCTTCAAATTTCACACACTCATTGCTCCAATGGACCTCTACCACCCTGTGACAAATTCACGTTCATGCCGCTCCCGCTAAGCCCAGTGTCAAGGTCACAAGCCCACACACTTGGACATTTTTACATATTTTAGGGGTTCCTGGCCCCACGCGGGGGGTATTCCGTAACCCTCGCTTACTGACCAATCTAGTTGCAAATTGCTTTTTCGTTATACGTTACGTTATACTTTAGTACCGCCGATTTGTGCGAAAATTGCGCACTTTCTGGCACAAGTATGAAACTTTGCATACTGGTAGAGTTTAACATACTGATCATTTTGTGATATGGACGCAAGCAAAAAAAACTCAAAATGGCCGCCATTTTCAAGATGGCCGCCATCTCACTTCTTTCTTACATATATTTCTTATTAATGTGTTTTTTCGAGAGTTTCAGCTAGCAAATAATTATAAACGACATAGTTCTGATTGCAGATTATTTTATGATGATATGTGATATGACAACATTCAAAATGGCGGAGATTTTAAAGATGGCCGTCAAAATATGATTATTTTACGGCATTTAGTTATGAATTTCATGAGACAAACAAGCGGTCAAAGTGCAATGGTTTATTCTGGTAAAAATGATAACACTGGGTCTACATATGATTTAATATGTAGAACAGCTTGAAATTATTCAAGATGACACTCATTTAAAGATGGCCGCCACACTCGGATGTTTCATAAAATTACTTTTCGACGTTTATTTTCTGCTGCGTTGTATTTTGGACCACAAATTACCAATGTCACGGAGTAAAGTACCTTGATGTAGTTGTCCTCGATTCTAACTCTGAAAGTCGTCTTTACATTGTAAAGTAAAAGTGTTTTGTGGGATCAGCTTGTTTTCTCTACAGTCGTCCTATCAGATTGATTACTCACGTTCACAGTCACCGCCACATTTGCGGAGAGCTGTGCATTTCAGACATGCCTTGACACACTTACAATGCCCACTGCACCCTTTGGCAGGCTGACAACCACATGTGATGAGTTGGTGGCACACTTTTGATGCTTCAGGAAGTGTGGTCCAAACTGGTTCCCATACCAGTGCACTCAGTCGGGTCTAACCCCATTCCGATGGAGATGGAAGCACGGGACATGGTGATAGTGTTTGTCCCCAGCAATGACCCGCCTGATAAACCGCCCTCTTATCATGTTCATACAACGCGGCAGCGGTTGGTGGAATAGCGTCCATCAACCTTCCTTTCCTAGTGAACAAGTCTTTGCGAGTTTCATTCACCGTCATGCAGGTACTTGTTATGTCATACAACAATACGACAAAACGCTCAATGGATCTGCTGCTCTACCATGTATATGGTAGGGACATTACTCATTGTCATGAATGCGCCTGTGATCTCATTGTCAAGCTTCCACGTTTCCCATGCAGTTCTCTTTCCTCTTCCGGCAAAGGATGACGTCTGGTCACAACCAGTAAACGCATGGAAAACTGGTAGCGCTTTACATTTATCATGTCACAAAACGTCAGCTATACCATGGATAGGAATGTACCTAAACTTCTTGCCGACACCATATGCTATCCACAGTTCCGTAGCAGCCAATTTTCGAAACATGGCTGTTGCCAACACAATAACATCGGTGTCTACTGTTCTAAGCATCACACGCTTGTACCCATACCGGACGCAATCCGCTGCATGCAGCAGTAGTCTAGTGTCGGCTTCTTCTTGTGTACATGGCGACAAATTGCGAATATCTCTGTCATGGTTACACAGTACAGAATCTCCATAAGTGGAAATAACTTGCTTATTGCGATTTCCGATCGTCATGGACACATCTGCCAGATACTTGAAGAGTTCTGTCTTGTTCTCAGATAGTTTCAGGAATGAGTCCCAATTGCCAGGTAATGTATTGTCCGGATGGACTCGCCGTCGGGTGCCACTTCCTCGTTTTGCACGTGCCGTCGCTTTCAAACTGTCGGGGTTGTAGGAATCCCAGATAATGTCGATTCTCCTAACATGCTGCAGCTGTGAGTTGACATACTTTACGAATACATCATGTTCGTATGATTGAAATGTCTTCGCAGCACCGGGCTTCAACATGTGTACAACAGCGGCGCCATCCAGAAGTAAGGCTTCAACCCCAGGTGTATCTTCTTCGGCATCAACCAGTGTTTCCAAACAGTGTACAAGATCAGACTTCGTGCCCGTGCGTAATTGTCCAAATTGTGAAATGGATGGTGGACATGCCTGGTTCTCATGACTAAAAAACTCATCAAGGTCACCACCGCGGACCTGGCATGCGATGTATAATTGCGAGAACAAGGAACAGTTCTTTTTCAGGGACATAAGCTGTTGCTTTTCTTTTGATACAGTTCGTGTCGGTAGAGAGCCAAACAGCGCGAATTTGTTTCTCGTGATTGGCTGAAACAGTGACGTAGATCTTTTGTCAAGACGACTGTCGAAGAAACTCTGGAATTTCTTTGTTCCTTCCTGTTGAATGTTCCGGACTGTGTTTATGACTTCTGAATCCACTATGTCTCGCGTATCTAGTACTAAAAGATCGCAACTGTCATCCATGAATGGATTGCCCATTTTCTCTATCACAGAACAAAGCGCAGTCACCTGTCTTTGAAATGCTGTCTGAGTACTCTTTACTTGTTCGTGATGGTGTAGATTGGGACCGTGGCTCTGATCGGGTTTGACATGTTCTAGAGATGCTTGAAACTCACCGACCACTCTGGCCATCTCTGGTCCTGATACCATCCACCTCAGAAGCTCAGCCGAATTCTCCGTAAGCCCCACAGCTCCCCCATCACCCTTAACACATGTGTTGTTTTGCTCGTGAGCGTGGTCGATGGCTATGGCAGAAAATTATCTGCGTGACTTGTGAACAACAAAGTGTCCCGTTTCAAACTCCTTTACCAAACTTGGGTGCGATTTGGGGAGATACATCATGTCACGAAGGTGGACTGGGAGCCATCGCGAATAGTGCGTATGGTCCAGCGCAAAGAACCAGGGTATCAGTTTGGTTAATGCTTCTCTGTACAAATGAAAATTGCCACTGCGAATGGACTGAACAAACACCAACACAGTCAGCTCGAAATCAAGTGTAATGGACCAGTACAGAAACTGTGGACTCTTTGCAGCTCGTTTCGCTCTCCATTCATCAAATGTTAGCGGATGTTCCTCCGTTGTCAAGCCGGTCACGTACTTCTTGTATGCTTCGTTCATCAATAATATGTACAAACTGCTTGCTGTTACTTGGTGTGCATGTCGGGTTCGCGTCACATGTACTGCTTGATAAATGAATCTGCGGAGCCAGAAGATGCAATGTTTGCATCTGCAATAGCAGCAGTCCATCCACTATCTTGTAGCCAGTCTCCAAGTGTTTTCAGTGCGGCCATTTCTATGTGCAGGCCACCAAACATGATCAAATATCGACCTTCCCCATGCGTATCTGGCCAATTCCATTGTATGATTTTGGCGACAGCATACAGTGGCTGATCACAAGCCATGACAGGTATTTGGCCGGGGTTAAGAAACTTTGTGGCGCGGCGTATCACATCCATTGCATGACGTATCATGGCAGGTGACTTCGCCTGTTCTTGAAATAGGGGCAACAGAACACTAATGTCCACAGGTATCTCACCGCATGCAGTGTGCTTCTCTGTTTCAGACGATTGGTATGCGGCCCATGAAACAGTCATGTCCTGGTCAGCACCTGCCAGTTGACATACATTTTTCGTATGGTCTAGCCACTCATACTGCTGTTTCAAACATACCGTCATGCTTGCACACTCTTCGATTAAGGATCCATGACCCTCAGGTACATATGGTTCTTTCTCAAGTAATATAACAGGCATTATACTCGTGTAGGTCTCTGGTAATGCTGATATAGATTTTCGATTTTGAGTTTCCTTCTCATCAATGACGATCACCCCTCTATCCTCTCCACCACACTCTGAAGTGGGATGTTGAAATATGGATATTCCTGTTCCGTATAAGGCACCCTGTGCTGTTGTGGATGTCGGGTTATGATCAATGTTATCAACAGCACTGGTAGTGAAAATGCCTTTACGAAGTTTCGGCGGACACACAAGCGAGTCCTTCTCATATTGCTTGCAGACACTATTTCCCATTTCTGTGGATATATCCAGTACTCTGTCATAGGAAATAGAAAGACCCAAGTCATACAACTTGTCTATGAGACCACGCTTTCTAGTTTCGACGTGTACAAGTAGACCTGTATATATTGGAAGTGGAGGTTCTCGAGATTTCCTGTGATATGACGCAGTTGAGCCTTCACGTCGTCGAATCGTGCAATTATATTGCAACAGCTGAGCTATAGTGAGGGATGCTTGAGCCTCAGGTACGTTACCAGATTTGGTGTTGATATTCGGTCCACGTAAGATCATGTCAACCAGTGTTGTGAGTGACTGTGGAACCGACTTTTGCTGGCAACTGTTATCGAACGAACCAGTAAAAACTGACTTTTCTTTGCTAAATATGTCTCGGCGGACAATTGTGGCTGCTTTAGCAAGAATAATGCCATCGTCGTCAAAATCCCTGTCATAAGCTGTTTTTAGGGCAATACCAATGTCCTTATTGAATGCAAGCAAAACGTCCCGACCATGCTTGTGCGCTTCCATGTCCGGAAAGTGAGCCAGAAGTCTGTTTTTGAAATGTGTAGTCTGTAGCCTACCCGATACATCAACACCGAGTTGATGTAATCGTGACGTGTACATCTTTGCCAAATCTGCTAGTTTCAATACTAATGGGACGTCACCACTCTCTGTTCTAGCGTCATCTATATATGTTACAAGCTCTGCAAGGACAATGCCGTGTGTCCTTTTATCCTGGTATTCTTCTGCATCATCGGTACTCACATTTGCTGCCTTCTTGTACAGTAAGGATAGGCAGTTGACATGATACACAGCATCTTGTGCCATCATGTCACCTGCACTAAGCTTACCCAACAGCATGCTATCATTTAAGATTTCAGCACACTGTTTTATACGTTTGTGTAAACGAAAAATTGATGCTTTCCTAAGATCACCTGATTCCGACCCTGCATCACAGAAGAAGCAAGTGCTACACTTCTCTTGCACTGTACCAGAGGTAGATCGCGTTACCTTCGACTGACATTGGCTACTACTTCCAGGTTTACTATCATCGTCGGGGTATCGTCTCTTTTTTGCTCGTTGTAGATTTCTGTTATCAACTGTGTTGCGACATGTTTTGTGCCACTTTGCTCTATGCCGTGTGAATGAGTCCACTAGCCCATCTGGATGAGATAAGCTAGCGACGTCAATATCAGCTGGTAAGCATACAAGCTGCTTAAACTCTTCAAGGTTCCGTGCCAATGATTCTTATCCAGCACCGGCATTTGCTCTCTTTGTGTCAGCCGGGCACTGAAGAACATCGCGTGTTGCGTGTTGACACAAAATACACAGTTCCCAGTCAATTGGGCGATCAGGTTTATGCTGATCACCACCAACTACATTCGTTCGATCTTCGGTAAGTTCAGTATCAGCCATGATACGTTCGATTATCGACGAATTCGCGCGACAAATTCAATTATCGTTTTCTTTGCGTTTCTTAACAACGCTGTAATTTATAACGACGAGGTAGTTGCTAAGAGACCTATAATAAACAATAATACACCGCAAACCAGCAACAGGCCGAGGGTTTATCCTTTTACCACCTGGTTACGACACTGCGACAAATGTTTTTAATTTACAAAGCTAAATTAAAAATATAGTTATGTATAGATCTGCTCTGGTATTATTCGTCGGTGATGCAATACAACGTGTTTACGTCTTGGCAGTCTGAGGTTGACTGCAACGATTTGGTACCAAGTACATTCGACTTGCATAATATAGCTGTTTATTGGCTTTATCAATATTAACACCGCTGTGATATTTTTACTCTGACGCGCTGTGATATTTTTACTCTGACGTCATACCTGTCAGATTGGTGTCAGTATTAACAACACTGTGCTTTTTCTGTACTCATTACGTTCTAACTGATTGTTGTCGAGAATAACAACGCTGTGTTTTATACCTCGTACGCTGCAATTGATTTATTTGAAATACATGTACACCCCGGAGATACCAAATCAGCGATTCGTGTGGGCGGCCGACGATATGGTGGGCGGCCGACAAAAGATAACTAACTACATACTCGCGGGGGGGGGGATATTGTGGGCGGCCGGCCCGCCGGTCACGCAGCGGTGTTAAAACAGCTTCCAACGACATACTATACGTCAAGTTAGCGTATCCATGAACAATGGGCTTATGTGCTTGTTATCAAGCTATGTCTTAATTTCGCTACCACATGCATGTATATTGTACTTTGATAATGTCATACACGGTCTGCAAGATGCATTAAATCAATGGTGAATGTATACATAAAAGCGTCATTGACGGTGAATACGTAGGGTTAAAATTAGGCACACAATCGGCTCGCTTTCCAATGAAAATGTTAAAATATGGAGCAATTTTACCGAAAAATGTCTATTACTAGGCGGCCATCTTGGATTTCGCGGCCATCTTGCTTTTTTATTGATTTTTCGGATTTTGTTTCCAATGCTACGATTCAAATTTACCATTTTATCTTTATCTCAAAGGAAATTTACATAGAAGAGCCTATATCGACAGACAATACAGCATGGCGGCCATTTTGAATATGGCGGCCATCTTGACTTTTTTCGATTGCGTCCATATCCAAAAATATTCAGTGCATCATGTTTTATCATTTTGCCAAGTTTCATGCTTGTGACACGAAGTGCGCAATTTCGTGAAAAGTATTCACAAATCGGCTGTACTATTTGGCGATTTTGCCATATTATTTGTTTATATGTGAGACAATAAACAATACATTATTATTGTGTGAAAAAAAATGTCGTTCGTCGGTTATTAGTTACTATCGTGTAATTCAACTGTTCATTATCTTTATCAGAGTAGCGCACTTAGTGATTGTTGCAGTTTCCAGTAGTGCATATTTCATTGTCATATTGTAAATAATAAACCTCTGAGAGATAAAGTACTCGTTATGTTTAGCAACCTTCGTTTGTACGTGCCCACGCATGTGTGCTTAACACAGTTTATTGTGTAATAACTTATGAACCATTTCACCGAATTTAATAAAAGTTTGGCCACAATATGTGTCCAAGGATGGTGCTTTGTTTCGATTACATCGCAATTACATCACACGTCGGAACACCCAAGTCCAATGCCACTGAGGACTTATGTTCATGTTATGAGCAATGCTGCCAGCAAGGGGATTAGCTTCGTAATAACGGGACGCTTGTTGATAAAATAATGGATATATTTCTGCATAGAATAAGTTAATAAATATGAGATTCACTTGTTGCCGTCTAGCACATATTGCTTGTGTCAGGATCCGCCCATCTATCATGTATATAGCTTATACAAGGTGTATGATCACGTGCTTACAACAACAAGTACAGAAACTTTCAGCAGCCCTCCGATTCAAAGTACGTATTCTTTTATTTTTTCATTATTGTGTAACGGATTTTGATTTTTGCGCATCAAACGCGTCTTGTTAAGCTGAATTGAGTGGTCTCGGTACTTTGGCCCAAACTTCTGTCGTTTTTGCGAGGAATCGATTTCCGTGTCTACTGACAATTAAATCGATTCTTCGCATACATGACATAAGTATGTGCCGAACTCCCGGGACCACCAAATGCAGCTCATGAAGACGCGTTTGCTGCGCCATATTTCAGCACTTTCGGCCATTGTTGATGTTGTTCTAACCACGTGATCATGCACCTTGATAAAGGCCCATGTTCATGTGTAACCCATATTCAAATTTGTTCTTTTCCATGCATATGTCGAATTATGTGTATCTTCTGTATCGCAACATTGAATCCAATATGTTGTCATATATTGTGATTACATGGTTTTTAGCTCGCCTGAACGAAGTACAGAAGAGCTTATGGCATACCCCCGGCGTCGTCGGCGTCGGCGTCGGCGTCGGCGTGTCGGCATCGGCGTCGGCGTCGGCGTCGGCGTCGTTCACAAACTTAACGTTGGGGTGAATGTCTTATAACTTCTGTTTCCTTTCACGGAACACCTTCTTATTTCATACATGTATTCCTCAGATGACCCTCTATCATGCTGTAGCAAATCCATGAACCAGCACCCAACCATTACCCCCAAGGTCAATGTCACAAACTTAGCACATTCATAAACTTAACGTTGGGTAATTTCTTATAACATCTGTTTCCTTTGATGGAACGCCTTGATATTTCATACATGCATTCCTCAGATGACCCTCTATCATGCTGTAGCAAATCCATGACCCACCACCAAGTCTTACCCCAGGGTCAAGGTCACAAACTTAGCACATTCACAAACTTAACGTTGGGGTAAATGTCTTGTAACTTCTGTTTCATTTCATAGAACACCTTGTTATTTCATACATGCATTCCTCAGATGACGCTATATCATGATGTAGCAAATGCATGACCCACCATCCAACCCTTACCCCAAGGTCAAGGTCACAACCTTAACACATTCATAAATTTAACTTTGGGGTAAATGTCTTATAACATCTGTGTTCCACCCCCACCCCTTTCCCCAAGGTCACAAACATAGCACATTCATAAACTTAACGATGGGGTAAATGTCTTATAACATTTGTTTACTTTCACGGAACGCCTTGATATTTCATACATGCATTCATCTGTTGATACTCTATCATGCTATAGCAAATCCATCACCCACCGCTCACCCATTACCCCATGATCAAGGTTACAAAATTAGCACATTCATAAACTTAACTTTGGGGTAAATGTCTTATAATATATGTTTCCTTTCATGGAACGCCTTGATATTTCATACATGCATTCCTCAGATGACCCTCTATCATGCTGTAGCAAATCCAGAACCCACCATCCAACCCTTACCCAAAGGTCAAGGTCACACACTTAGCATGTTCATACACTTATCGTTGGGGTAAATGTTGTGTAACTTCTGTTTCGTTACAGGGAACGCTTTGATATTTCATACATGCATTCATCTGATGATCCTCTATCGTGCAACAGCATATCCATGACCACCCCCCCCCCACCCCCACCCCTTTCCCCAAGATCAACATCATAAACTTAACGTTGGAGTAAATGTCTTTTTATAACTTCTGTTTCTTTACAGGGAACGCCTTGATATTTCATACATGCATTCATCTGATGATAATCTATCGTGCTATAGCAAATCCATGACCCACCTCCCACCCCTTTCCCCAAGGTCAATGTCACAAGCTTAGCAGATTTATAAACTTAACGTTGGGGTAAATGTCTTATATAACATCTGTTTCCTTTCATGGAACGCCTTGATATTTCATACATGCATTCATCTGATGATACTTTATTGTGCTATAGCAAATCCATGACCCACTCCTTACCTCAAGGTCAAGGTCACAAACTTAGCACATTCATAAACTTAACGTTGGGGTAAACGTTTTATAACATCTGTTTCCTTTCTTGAAACGCCTTGATATTTCATACATGCATTCATCTGCTGATACCCTATCTTACTATCGCAAATCCATGACCACCGCCCACCCTTTACCCCAAGGTCAAGGTCACAAACTTTGCACATTCATACATTTAACTTTGGGGTAAATGTCTTATAACATATGTTCCCTCCCCCATACCCCTTTCCACAAGGTCACAAACATAGCACATTCATAAACTTAACGGTGGGATAAATGTCTTATAGCATCTGTTTCCTTTCATGGAACGCCTTGATATTTCATACATGCATTCATCTGATGATACTCTATCATGATATAGCAAATCCATGACCCACCGCCCACTCCTTACCCCAGGATGAAGGTCACAAACTTAGCACATTCATAAACTTAACTTTGGGGTACATGTCTTATAACATCTGTTTCCTTTTCATGGAACTCCTTGTTATTTCATACATGCATTCCTCGGATGACCCTCTATCATGCTGTAGCAAATCCAGAACCCACCACCCAACCCTTACCCAAAGGTCAAGGTCACACACTTAGCTTTTTCATAAACTTAACGTTGGGGTAAATGTTGTGTAACTTCTGTTTCGTTACAGGGAACGCTTTGATATTTCATGCATGCATTCATCTGATGATCCTCTATTGTGCTACAGCAAATCCATGACCCCCTTCCCGCCCCCCCCCCCCCACACACACACCTCTTTCCCCAAGAGCAACATCATAAACTTAACGTTGGAGTAAATGTATTTTTATAACTTCTGTTTCTTTACAGGGAACGCCTTGATATTTCATATATGCATTCATATGATGATACTCTATCGTGCTATAGCAAATCCAACACCCACCGCCCACCCCTTACCCCAGGGTCAAGGTCACAAACTTAGCACATTCATAAACTTAACGTTGGGGTAAATGTCTTATAACATCTGTTTCCTTTCATGGAACGCCTTGATATTTCATACATGCATTCATCTTAATATGCTATAGCAAACCCACGACCCACCTTGCACCACTGACCCCAATGTCAAGGTCCACTGCAAGCCCCTTAACCCAAGGTCCAGTTATATAATATTCATGTTTGTTTATGCAACTGTGCCAAGTTTGAGTGAAGGCTGCCAACAGGCGCAGTTGTCTTCTGACAACTCTTGTTCCCAGTGTTTCCACGCTAATTCCCGCATTGTGTTGTCTTTATCACTCACGTCTTCGGTATTAACAACACATGACCGCACGATTTAAAAATACTAGAACTAGTCTAATCTGCACATAAACATGATGCATGTAGTAACAGTTGTACACATTAACGTATTTACCCGTTCTCTTGGAAGTGTATGAAAGAGTTTTGACTTCATATGACTGTATTTCCATGGTAACGTTAGTTGTATTACATGTAACAACATACAATTATTGCCTTTTTGTGAGGTCAATACGTGGTTTTATCGACCCTATACAAGTTGTATCGACCGAGGACGAAGTCCGACGTTGATATCACTTCGATAGAGTTGATAAAACCACGTATTGACAGAAAAAAGACAATCATTATTTTATTATAAATTGATGTTTTCATGTACGCGATTGGCCAGATGAAAAAGTGTACATATTTACCAGCAATAGAATATTTCGACATGAACATATTTTAGTTGTTTTGTTTAATTTTTGAAAACCCTACATGAAATGTAGAAATAATGTATTCTTGGTTGGTAAGAACGCATGTGGATTGTAACAGAAAATGCGATTGACTGAAATGTTTCGCACGTCAAGAATCAGTTTGGCCCTTCGAAAATCCACGCGTTTAGGATGGGATGATCGACCCCTATGTCAATATTACTGTTAGATATGCTTTTCTCAGGTCAATATCATTTTTTATTTAAAATCACGTTTCCATCTGGCAAATCACGTACATGGAAATGTTTCAATTTATAATAATAGTATATACATGTATTAACTCACAATCAGTAACGCTCTTTTTCTTCCACATATGCAAAGTGAATACCAAAGTCATAACCGACTTTACAGTAACCGACTGGACGTAGTTCGATTAACACGCATATGTAAACATGTCTAACATACACCTAATGGCCAGCATAATTTGACCCTTTCAACACCATTGGCCTGTATAGTGGTATTGGCAAACAGTGTAGATCCAGATGAGCCGGCTCGTGATTAGCCGTCTCATCAGGATCTGCACTTTTTGCAAGTAATTTTCATATATTTGAGAAATAAACGCCTTTTTTCATAAATGGACTAGTCAAAAAAATCATTTTGTGACGATTGGATTGGTCCGGAATCACATTCTATTCCAGGGGCCCGTTTCAGTAAACTTCGTACGACTAAAATATTCGTAAATACAAATTTAGGATCGTGATGAAATTTACGGACATAATCATGTATCATAATTTTGCACTTACGAACATCTTAGTCGTACGAAGTTTAGTGAAACGGGCCCCAGTTACTTAGGGGTGAAAGGGTTAAATCACTTCCTTGAATCATCGTTTATCTCATCTACTCCATGGTTCACTGATTCATGCTTCGTCCCATAAACCACTCCAAGAAAATAAAGTTGAAACGATCGTTTTTCATCATATGGACATGTATTATTGTCTCGCAACCATGTTATTGTCGCGCCCGCTTGCGGAAAGCGCGATATAGTCGGCACTTTGGCGTACGTACGTACGTGTGTCCGGTTAAAGTTTTTGGTTAAGATTTTTGGTTAAGTTTTTTGGTTAAAGTTTTTAGTTAAGTTTTTTGGTTAAGTATTTTGGTTAAAGTTTTTGGTTAAGTTTTTTGGTTAAGTTTTTTGGTTAAAGTTTTTCGTTACACTATATCTCTGCAACTGCTTTGCCCATTACCTTGAAACTTCACATGGGTGTTTATCATCATCTGTATTTTCATTCTACCCCCCTCCTGTGCGGCCCCTGTGCCCACTGTCAAGGTCAAATTACTTTGAAGTTTTTGGTTAAGTTTTTTGGTTAACGTTTTTCGTTGTACTATATCTCTGCAACTGCTTTGCCCATTACCTTGAAACTTCACATGGGTGTTTATCATCATCTATATTTTCATTCTACCACCCTCCCGTGCGGACTCTGTGCCCAATTTCAAGGTCTAATTACTTTGAACTTTTTGGTTAAAATCTTTGGTTAAATTTTTTTGCTTAAACTTTTTCGTGTGTCCGGTTAAAGTTTTTGGTTAAGTTTTTTGGTTAAGTTCTTTGGTTAAAGTTTTTCGTTATACTACATCTCTGCAACTGCGCCTGTGCCCAATGTCAAGGTCTAATTAAGGTCCATGGTTCACTGATTCATGCTTCGTCCCAAAAACTACACCAAGAAAATAAAGTTTTTTTGTTAAAGTTTTTCGTTATACTATTTCTCTGCAACTGTTTTGCCCATTACCTTGCAACTTCACATGGGTGTTTATCATCATCTATATTTTCATTCTACCACCCTCCCGTGCGGACTCTGTGCCCAATTTCAAGGTCTAATTACTTTGAACTTTTTGGTTAAAATCTTTGGTTAAATTTTTTTGCTTAAACTTTTTCGTGTGTCCGGTTAAAGTTTTTGGTTAAGTTTTTTGGTTAAGTTCTTTGGTTAAAGTTTTTCGTTATACTACATCTCTGCAACTGCGCCTGTGCCCAATGTCAAGGTCTAATTAAGGTCCATGGTTCACTGATTCATGCTTCGTCCCAAAAACTACACCAAGAAAATAAAGTTTTTTTGTTAAAGTTTTTCGTTATACTATTTCTCTGCAACTGTTTTGCCCATTACCTTGCAACTTCACATGGGTGTTTATCATCATCTATATTTTCATTCTACCCCCTCCCTGTGCCAAATGTCAAGGTCAAATTACTTTCAAGTTTTTGGTTAAGGTTTTTGGTTAAGTTTTTTGGTTAAAGTTTTTCGTTATACTATATCTCTGCAACTGCTTTCCCCATTACCTTGAAACTTCACATGGGTGTTTATCATCATCTATATTTTCATTCTACCCCCCTCCAGTGCGGCCCCTGTGCCCAATGTCAAGGTCTAATTACTTTGAACTGTTTGGTTAAAATGTTTGGTTAAATGTTTTGCTTAAACTTTTTCGTGTATCAGGTTACTGTTTTTGGTTAAGTTTTTTTGGTTAAGTTGTTTGGTTAAAGTTTTTAGTTAAGTTTTTTGGTTAAGTTTTTTGGTTAAAGTTTTTGGTTAAGTTTTTTGGTTAAAGTTTTGGTTAATTTTTTGGTTAAGTTTTTTGGTTAAAGTTTTTCGTTACACTATATCTCTGCAACTGCTTTGCCCATTACCTTGAAACTGCACATGGGTGTTTATCATCATCTGTATTTTCATTCTACCCCCCTCCCGTGCGGCCCCTGTGCCCACTGTCAAGGTCAAATTACTTTAAAGTTTTTGGTTAAGTTTTTTGGTTAAAGTTTTTCTTTGTACTATATCTCTGCAACTGCTTTGCCCATTACCTTGAAACTTCACATGGGTGTTTATCATCATCTATATTTTCATTCTACCCCCCTCCAGTGCGGCCCCTGTGCCCAATGTCAAGGTCTAATTACTTTGAACTGTTTGGTTAAAATGTTTGGTTAAATGTTTTGCTTAAACTTTTTCGTGTATCAGGTTACTGTTTTTGGTTAAGTTTTTTTGGCTAAGTTGTTTGGTTAATGTTTTTAGTTAAGTTTTTTGGTTAAGTTTTTTGGTTAAAGTTTTTGGTTAAGTTTTTTGGTTAAAGTTTTGGTTAATTTTTTGGTTAAGTTTTTTGGTTAAAGTTTTTCGTTACACTATATCTCTGCAACTGCTTTGCCCATTACCTTGAAACTGCACATGGGTGTTTATCATCATCTGTATTTTCATTCTACCCCCCTCCCGTGCGGCCCCTGTGCCCACTGTCAAGGTCAAATTACTTTAAAGTTTTTGGTTAAGTTTTTTGGTTGAAGTTTTTCTTTGTACTATATCTCTGCAACTGCTTTGCCCATTACCTTGAAACTTCACATGGGTGTTTATCATCATCTATATTTTCATTCTACCCCCCTCCCGTGCGGCCCCTGTGCCCAGTGTCAAGGTCTAATTACTTTGAACTTTTTGGTTAAAATCTTTGGTTAAATTGTTTTGCTTAAACTTTTTCGTGTGTCCGGTTAAAGTTTTTGGTTAAGTTTTTTGGTTAAGTTCTTTGGTTAATGTTTTTCGCTATACTACATCTCTGCAACTGTTTTGCCCATTACCTTGAAACTTCACATGGGTGTTTACCATTATCTATATTTTCATTCTACCCCCCTCCCGTGCGGCGCCTGTGCCCAATGTCAAGGTCTAATTAAGGTCCATGGTTCACTGATTCATGCTTCGTCCCAAAAACCACACCAAGAAAATAAAGTTGAAACGATCGTTTTTCATCATATGGACATGTATTATAGTCTCGCAACCATTTTATTGTGGCGCCCGCTTGTGGAAAGCGCGATATAGTCGGCACTTTGGCGTACGTCCGTACGTACGTACGTACGTACGTACGTGTGTCCGGTTAAAGTTTTTGGTTAAGTTTTTTGGTGAAAGGTTTTGGTTAAGTTTTTTGGTTAAAGTTTTTGGCTAATGTTTTTGGTTAAGTTTTTTGGTTCAGTTTTTTGTTTAAGTTTTTTGGTTAAAGTATTTCGTTATACTATATCTCTGCAACTGCTTTGCCCATTACCTTGAAACTTCACATGGGTGTTTATCATCATCTATATGTTCATTCTACCCCCTAACCGTGCAGCCCCTGTGCCAAATGTCAAGGTCAAATTACTTTGAAGTTTTTGGTTCAGTCTTTTGGTTAAATTCTTTGGTTAAAGTTTTTCGTTATACTATATCTCTGCAACTGCTTTCCCCATTACCTTGAAACTTCACATGGGTGTTTATCATCATCTATATTTTCATTCTACCCCCCCCCCCCCTCCCGTGCGGCCCGTGTGCCCGATGTCAAGGTATAATTATTTTGAACTTTTTGGTTAAAGTTTTTGGTTAAACTTTTTGTCGCGCCAGCTTGCGGAAAGCGCGATATAGTCGGCACTTTGGCGTACGTACGTTTGAACTGTTCGGTTAAAATGTTTGGTTAAAGTTTTTTGCTTAAACTTTTTCGTGTGTCCGGTTATAGTTTTTGGTTAAGTTTTGTGGTTTAGTTCTTTGGTTAAAGTATTTCGTTATACTACATCTCTGCAAATGCTTTGCCCATTACCTTGAAGTTTCACATGGGGGTTTATCATTATCTATATTTTCATTCTACCCCCCCCCCCCTCCCGTGCGGCCCCTGTGCCCAATGTCAAGGTCTAATTAAGGTCTATGGTTCACTGATTCATGCTCCGTCCCAAAAACCACACCAAGAAAATAAAGTTGAAACGATCGTTTTTCATCATATGGACATGTATTATAGTCTCGCAAACATTTTATTGTTTCGCCCGCGTGCGGAAAGCGCGATATAGTCGGCACTTTGGCGTACGTCCGTACGTGTGTCCGGTTAAAGTTTTTGGTTAAGTTTTTTGGTTAAGTTTTTTGGTTAAAGTTTTTGGTTAAGTTTTTTGGTTAAAGTTTTTGGTTAAGTTTTTTGGTTAAGTTTGTTGGTTAAGTTTTTTGGTTAAAATTGTTCGTTATACTATATCTCTGCAACTGCTTTGCCCATTACCTTGAAACTTCAGATGGGTGTTTATCATCATCTATACGTTCATTTTATCCCCTAACCGTGCGGCCCATGTGCCCAATGTCAATGTCTAATTACTTTGAACATTTTGGTTAAACTTTTTTGCTTAAACTTTTTCGTGTGTCCGATTAAAGTTTTTGGTTAAGTTTTTTGGTTAAAGTTTTTCATTATACTACATCTCTGCAACAGCTTTGCCCATTACCTTGAAACTTCACATGGGTGTTTATCATCATCTATATTTTCATTCGAATTTCTACTCCCCTACCGTGCGGCCCCTGTGCCCAATGTCAAGGTATAATTACTTTGAACTTTTTGGTTAAAGTTTTTGGTTAAACTTTTTGTCGCGCCCGCTTGCGGAAAGCGCGATATAGTCGGCACTTTGGCGTACGTACGTACGTACGTACTACGTACGTACGTACGTACGTGTGTCTGGTTAAATTTGTTGGTTAAAGTGTTTTGTTAAAGTTTTTTTGTTAAAGTTTTTCGTTGTACTATATCTCTTTTTTTAGTGTCCATGCCTCGTCCCCAAGGCGGGACATGCAGGACGCGGACATCTAGTTATATATAACTCGTCTATGTTTCCACACAGGTTGAAGTAACGGACCAATGTCTATACATACATTAAATATTCCTAAAAGTATCAATAATTGAGAAAACAAATACAATTGTTTTATTCCCTGTTACATGTATAACACATTACCAATGTGCCTATGTTTTTAATGGGCCGTACTTGGACGGCTTCGAGACAACGGAATATCACCAAACGGCAGCCGATTTATATCATGTTAGCCTGTTGCAGAAATTATTAAAATGTTGGCCCTCCGCATCGATGTATTCCCCGATGCGCTATGTCAACACATTTTCGAGATATGAACAAAATTCGGCATTTTTCTCTAGTCGGAAGACTTCGAGCACATTTATTTGGGCCAATACTACTATATGGCAACGCAAACATCTGCTTCAAGATAGAACATTATGTCGTCCGGGTCCGTAAATAAACATTTTGCATCGAGCACACATTGTTTCCAAGAACATGTGATCAAACCTATAGCACATGTATACCGTTCCAATGCGTCACGACAGACAATTCAATCGCACGGACATTTAATTTAATGTTTATTCTCTTTGCTGCATGTACATATGCAAAAACAAGATATACAAACAGTTCTCTGTCTCTGAGACATTTCGCTTCACTGTTCCATTAGCACCCATTCCGTCACAGAACTACAGACAATTAACGCGCGTTCTGAGATTCCTAATACATGTACATAGTGTATATCATGTAATACGAATTGAAGGGGTCAGACGGTGACAGTGGAAGAAAAGGGTTAACCCCTTTATTCCACAGACCGCTATGAGGGATCGTGGATAGTTATCTCCCGTTGAATTTACTTATATAAATCCGGTCCAATTTGAGTACTTTAGGGCCGTATTTTGTTTACAAAGAGCGAATGTAGCATGCTTTGTTGTGAAAAGGAGTCGCTATAGTGACTTCGACTATGGTTGATCCAGGTCATCCTATATATCTGTACAATCTTATCCGGGGCTGTGTTATTTGCCAGATTCATATTTTTACACTTATTAATTTTCTTGCAGACAGTGTATACTCAGATCAGACTGCACATATGTGCAGTCTGATCTGGGTCGACTCTGTTCGCAAAACTCAATGTATGTGCTATTCAGCATAGGACCGGATATCTATAAATATATTTGCAAAGGGAAGTAACTAGCTACGATCCCTCATTGTCCTGCATCATCCATAAATCCCGTCGGTTATTCTAATGCATATGCAGTGTATAATTGAATGTAATATACTGTTTGACTCGTGCCATGCCATTACTCATACCATATCGCCTGTAACCCAGGGTGATGAAGAGAAGGGGAAAGGCATAACCCCGATGCCTATGATGGACCGTGAGAAGAAACACGAACTTCCCCAGCTCGAGGTTAGTATCCAACCCCGTGTACAGTGCAACCTATCTAAACCGAACACAAGAAAACATCTGTGCTCTTATTTTTCATGAGATTCTTGGTCATTTATATAGGGGGAAAATGTCTGTTTGTGATCGTTTAGCACACAGCTATGGCTCAGAATGATCAAATTCATGATTTACAGCGAAACCTCTCTAAACCGGACACCATGAGGACCGCCCAGCCGTGGGGACCTCTCCGGGTGTCCGGTTTAGAGAGGTTTCACTGTATGAGATATGAGGGAGACCATGTGAGTTTGTACCTAAGAAGATATGAGGCATGTCATAAAAACATTAAAATTCACGACATTTTATGTAAATACTGTGAAGTGATGACAAAACAGAATAAAATTCTCGCATTTGCTATGACGATATGAAAATATCACGGTTTTTGTAAATATGTTTCATCGTGTAAAATCGTACATCTTCAAAGGTACAAAATCTCATGGCCTGGCCCGGATACAACAGTTGGAGACATTGGTGAGCTGCATAGTCGCCGATTACGATGAGAATCCCATGAAACTGACATACTTTTCAGTGACTGAACGTCGTACATCTGTAGCCGATTTCACCAAAATTGCTAAGCATACTTATCTAGCCAAGTATACTTTGAGGGAGTAATCATTTATTTTCCCGCAATGCATTATTTCATATAGAACTAACAACTACATATATTTGATGATTAAAAGTATGCATAATTATTATACTTCATTTATTACATTATCGCAGCCGAAATGGCTGTGATAATTCAATAAATTTAGTATAATAATTTGGTCAGCAAATTTTTTTCATTAAATACACATTAATAAATGTGTCCTTAAATTGAAAATTTCTCCCTCAAAGTGTATTTTGCAATTTGATGAAATCGGCTACTGCGCAGATTACGCGGACTACAACGGTCGCTACACGTAGTACGGTCTCGGTCGTCCAATTATGCCCCAGTCACAAATACATCGTAAGCGGATAGGGCGCCCGTACGACGTGTGTTGTTGAAGATGTCCCACGGCAATCGGAGTTATCCTACGGACGTCGCTGAGTTTTTATGCAGATGTTTGTGCATCGTAGGGGTCACTGGCAACTTTCAACGCTGAATTTTTTGAAGACCGTATGATTGTGAAAATCGGGAACTCACCGCAGGGATACCGATATAAAAGCCGCTCGATTTAAAAGCCGCTCCGCTCGATATAAAAGCCGCTCGATTCCCGGAGGGACTCCGTGAGAGATCATACGAAGCCCGTAGGACATCCGCAAGGCATCCTTACAATGTCTGTACAATGTCGGCGACATCGTGCGGCATTGTGCGGTGACCTTGCGGTGATCGTAATGTCACCTTACGATGTATTATGTACTAACGATTTGACCGCCTGAAAAATGTTATCAGCCCTTAGGGGCACCATACGCACGTAATATGACAGTGGCTCAGAATTTTTTTAGAACCATACTATTCTTCCCCTATGCCGGGGATGCCGGGATTATCCCCCCCCCCCCCCATCCCCCCCTCCCCCCCCCCCTCCCCCCCCCCTCCCCCCCCCCCCCCCCAGATCACATATGTTTTCGGCTTAGTGAGGTTCCACTGTATTTGTATGAAGCGACCTTCCACTAGCCTATATTTCATAGTGATATACTATTGTTGAAAGGTACAATGTAGGTATGCATTACAGCCCTACATGCTCGTCACCTCATCGACAATTGGACATATACATATACATGTAGCAACGTAGGTGTGCTCACAGGCCTTCGGCAGGTTTCGGCTTTCATCGGTATAACTATATATATATATATATATATATATATAAATAAGGCTTCT
This sequence comes from Conchocele bisecta, assembly GCA_029237695.1. Classification (NCBI taxonomy): domain Eukaryota; kingdom Metazoa; phylum Mollusca; class Bivalvia; order Lucinida; family Thyasiridae; genus Conchocele; species Conchocele bisecta. The sequence goes on along the minus strand of CM055268.1, from coordinate 716,213 downwards.
AACTTTGGTCGGACACGACCTCGTATCATATCAAAATAACATGTTTAAAATTGTAATTTTCTATGCATTCTATGTACTTATGCAGGATAACGATAATTCTCAAATGATCATGTGAACTTGCCACGTTGACGTTACAGCCGTAAACACATTATTTCATTTGTTATGATACAAGGTTGTGTCCGACCTAGAAAAAGCAGCTGTAATTCGATATTCTTCGCATAATTATGTTCTAACTATGGTATGTTAGCAAGATAACAATAATTATCAAATGAACATGTGCACTTCCGCTAAAATATTTACATTAGCGTTAATGAAATCGCAGAATTTGTTATGATTCGAGTCCGACCAAAGTTAGAAGCCTTGTTCGTGTTTATAGAGTTATACCGATGAAAGCCGAAACACGCCGAATGCCTGTGGGTATGATAATCATAACATCTATACTGGTGAATGGCTACATAGCTTGTGCCCGTAGATAACCTAACAATGAGGGGATTACTTGAAATGATGTCACGCAATATGATTGTTTCATCTGTTTACAGGTGGGATTCCTGGTCGGCATATGCCTACCTTGCTACGATCTGATGGCGCAGGTGTTACCCGAGACGATACCCATGAAGGAAGGAGCTCTGTAAGTGTCAGTCGTCGTCACGAAATGATGTCAACATCACGAATTGATGAAACAAAATTAACATATAATATATGTTAATTTTGTTTCATCAATTCGTGATGTTGACATCGATATTATCTTTACTGATTGCCGAAACTCCAAATGTTGACGCTTGGTTAAATGCTGTGTTTCCACAATCAGATGGTTTAAAAACCATTATTCAGGAGTTCAAACTGATACAGTATCAGTAGTTTTCTGTTCGCATAATTAGTATTACAGGTATTTGTAAAATACACATGGACAAGTGAAATTAGATATCAATGACAGTGAAGCCGACGTTCTGATTTTATTTATTGGTGTTTGACGGCCGCTTCCCCTAAAAGTAATACCGGTAGGACGGGTACAACCAAATTCAAATATCACATGCAAGAACGCCAAAGAAGTACCTGGGGCCGTTTCATTAAACTTCGTACGACTAAATTGTGCGTAAGTGCTAAATTTATGATAGTCTCTAAATTTGACATTAACAATGTTTTCTTGTAAATCCATCAATTTAAATTTCCAGACGATTCTAAATTTGCACTTACGAACATTTTAGTCGTACGAAGCTTAGTGAAACGGGCCCCTGAGGTTCAAACTGAGTATCTGGTCGGGATTCCGGTAAGGATGAGTAGTATATAAGAGTCACAATGATACCATCACCTCTGGAAGGCACCGGCTACGCGCGGCACCTTCCACCGCATTATGGTATCATTTGTGACTCTTGTATACTACTACCGCGAGACCATATATTTATGACATGAGAAGATACACCCTATTAGAGATAAAAATCCCTATGTTATACTCAGTATATATATACAACATAATGGTTCTAGTTAAGTGTGCGTGGTTGAAGACAGGTAGTCACGAGAGGTGTCATCGCACCGGTATTTACGAATATTGCAAACATCACCGTGCATGGATGCGAAGAGGTTCCGTTTCACCTCGCACATGTCGGCATTGTGGGGTAGGGACCAAAGCCGAGTCATTGCTATGTCCACCATGCGGTGGCACTCAGGCTACTCATCGAATGGTTAACAAGGGATTACCGGCTCGCAAGTATTATCGTTTAGTAATAATTCAAATCGGAAAGTCAGTTAGAAAGATAGAATCGATCTAATAAGTCACGGTGTTTCTACAGCATTAAAACACTGTAAAAAACATTATCAAACTAATTTTATAAAATTGGAAAATTGAACAGAAAAAACAAGTACCAATATTATTAGAGAAAATGGATAATACAATACAATTGGAATTGAAAGTTTTTAATGCCTGTGTTGAAGAAGTTGACGAAGAATACGGGGGTTATGGTCCTATATATAAATTCTATAAAATGAGAACACTAGGCGATATCGAATACATGAAATACCAGCGTAATTTATTACACTCCGATAAAAACGTTGCATTTACAATATTATACCGGCAATTATGTCAACTATACAAGAGGCAAATACAAACATTAAGACGGATAATGCGTATCGGATATGAAACTAAGGTGTATTATATAAAATTATTAAAACCCAACGATTCGTTTACGAATGTACATTTCTACGATATCGCTTATAAAGATATGTATATTATTGAACAGAACTAATTAATTTATGTTGTAATCACAACACCAAGCAGACGACAATGTTCCAATTACACGCGTTATGAAAATGTAAATTAGGTGTCCCACCTTACACGTATATTAAGTGTCCATTTATAGAGAGGTTTACACGATTACGTCTTCCGGGATGGAAAATAAACACACTGTAATATATATTACACACACGGTTATTTATACCCTTATCAATGGTATGTAAACGGACTATCGATTTACACAGGTGGTGTGTACACAGTTTATAAACACTTAGTAAGTTTATATTGTTCACGAATTTCCGGGATAGTTCGTTATTTAATTTTGTAAAAATATTTATAATTTAAAGCTAACCCTATCCCATATAGAAAACATATTAATTAATATAATAAAATAATTAATTAATAATAAATAACATTTTTTTTTATTTCACCAGCAAAGTTAGGTTTACATACGAGAAATAAACACAGTTCAGTGTCGGGACGCCGGCATTAATATCTCAACAGTGAGATAAGCCACATGTATTTCACTCTGGCCGCTCTGCACATTATAGCGGATGGAGGTAACGATGAGGTGGGGTCCGCGGTATCGGTCCAATTATGGGGTGTAGGAGATGTGAGTGTAACACACCTCGCTAAGCCGAAAAAATAAAAAAAATAGAAGAAATTTAAGCGAAGGCTTAGCGGGGTGGACCCAGAAGGGTTTTGCTGGCGCTGGTTCGAGCCTTTTTTTCTTTTTTTTTCTTTTTAAATTGTTAATAATTTTCCTAAAATTAATTAATAAATTGTTTACTGCACCAATATAATTAATTTTATAATTAATTTAAAGAAAATTATAAAATTAATTATTTAATAAAAATATTAATTTCCTCCGACTTTATCTCCAAGTTTTACCCTAAAGTTATCCCAATCAGTACACTCAAGCTTTGGCATGGTGGCGCGTGCTTTGATTCTAATATCATTTTTTAATTTTTCATATCTCCCCATTTCTTCCACTACGGATTCAAACTTTAAATTTGATATTTTCTTATCGACCAATGCTTTGGACACTATAACGTCGATGCTATTTTTCTTAGACCTGGCGAGAATGGATATTCTACCATGTTTTCTACATTTTTTCTCGAGTTTTCCACCCGACGCCCTAATTACCATACAAAGTATTCCAGATAAAACGGTAATTCCACTCAAAACCCCTGCAAGTGGAACCGTTGCAATTGTAGATAGCGTTACAGCAGTTCCCGCACCACTCATTACAGATAAACTTGCCAGAACCGTACTAGATGCTTCAGCTATATTCGCCGCGCGCTTATATTTTTTAGCGTATCTTTTTCTATTTCTATATTCTCTGACTAAAATATCCTGCATAGCGACGATATTATTCAACCTAAAATCTGAACTTTTTTCGTTAATTGTACACAGTGTTGATGGAGTGGTATTGACAATTGGATACCGTGTTGATGGAGTGGTATTGACAATTGGAAGCGGTGATTCGTTCATGATTTTCAATATATTAGTATTTACAAATTAAGTTCAATTAACAATGAGACAATAGTGGAAGAACTCTCTGGTCACCAATTTTCGTAACAAAGTTAATAACACTACCTTGGGAAAGTCTAATTCGATCATAACCGGAGAACGAAACCAGCGTCGAACTATCTCCAGCGATTATAGTGACTCCAACCCCCCGTTCTTCCCCATCTACTACAAGATTTATCGCGACCGCGCCCACAGGTTTACCACTAGCATTAACCGAGCAGACCGCCATTCGGATAACTTCACCTGCAGTTGTCATGGCGTATCCCCCACATTTATTACTCGCTTTGGCACCGAAAGAATATTCATAGTGCCCCTCAACCAATGGGCCCCGCTTCTCAGCCCAAACTGTTATGGCACGTTTTGGCGTTTTTATTGTTTGCACCAATCCGGTAAGCCCCTCGAGAGAGATATGGGTCTCAGTACGAATCTAATAAGAGGCCTCCTCAAGAGCTTTGGTCGCGGCTATACGATCATGTTTCAGTTTATCGGAAACTTCGGTTATCTTTCCGTCTAGTTCGGTAAGTGCCGCTTCTCTGCTGAGAGAGTCCTCTAAGCGCAACGCATCATAAGCCTCCGTGATAGTCGCCTGGTAGCCTTCTAGGGCTTTCTCAATACCCGACCGGGCCTCTTTTGGAAATTCGGTTATTTTCCCGTCTAGTTCAGCAACCGCCGCTTCTCTGATAGAGAGTCCTCTGAACGAAACACCTCATAAGCCTTCGCAAGGGCTGCCTGTTGGTCTTCTCGGGCTTTCTCAATACCCCTTTGGACCCCCTCAACCCCCAACCGGGCCTCCTTTCGAAATTCGGTTATTTTTTCGTCTAGTTCAATAAGTGCCGCTTCTCTGTTGAGAGAGTCCTCTGAGCGCAACCCCCCATAAGCCTCCGCAATGGCCTCCTTGTGGTCTTCTCGGACCCCCTCAACCCCCGACCTGGTCTTTTTCAGAAATTCGGCTATTTTCCCGTCTAGTTCAGTAAGTGTCGCTTCTTTACTGAGAGAGTCCTCTAAGCGCAACGCATCATAAGCCTCCGCAATGGCCTCCACAAGGTCACCTGGTGATCTTCTCGGACTTTATCAATACCCGACCGGGTCTCTTTTCGAAATTTGGTTATTTTTTTGTCTAGTTAGGTAACCGCCGCTTCTCTGATGAGAGAGTCCTCTGAGCGCAACACCTCATAAGCCTCCGTAAGGTCCGCCTGGTGGTCTTCTCGGGCTTTCTCAATACCCGACGTGGCCTCTTTTCGAAATTTGGTTATTTTTTCGTCTAGTTCGGTAAGTACCGCATCTCTGATGAGAGAGTCCTCTAAGCGCAACGTGTCATAGCCCTCCGTAAGGGCCGTCTGGTGGTCTTCTCGGATTTTATCAATATCCGACCTGCTCTCTTTTTGAAATTTGGTTATTTTCCCGTCTAGTTCGGTAAGTGTCGCTTCACCGATGAGAGAGTCCTCTAAGCGCAACGCATTATAAGCCTCCGTAAGGTCCGCCTGGTGGTCTTCTCGGACTTTATCAATCCCCAACCGGGCCTCTTTTCGAAATTTGTTTATTTTTTCACCTAGTTCGTTTAGTTCCGTATGCGTTTCTTCACGACTTTGTGTATTCACAGCCAGGGCATATTCTCTAAGTTGTGATAGTAGACTCTTGTGAATCTCTTCCGTGGCCACCGATATAGTTCTATTGATCAAGGCCTTTGTTTTTTGGGTAGTTAAAAAGTCACCCGCTGTCGGGATGAATCCCCCTTCTCTCGGTTCCAAATTCTTTGAATTTGTCACCCAATCGGAAGAACTACCTGGTCCGTATATACTCATTTTCAATAATGTTGATAATATATATATATAAATTACGAACATGCGTTTAATTCTAAATAATTTTCTTAAAATTAATTAATTTGAAATTTCTAGGACGACCGAAATCGGGTAATCGTTCTTCAACTCTCGCCCTTTATCATCAAGAATAGAAATCTTCAACTCGTGGATGTGTCCCGATTCCAAAACTTTCATCTCGGGGTGTGGAAAGTCTAAGGTCAGGGTCTCACCAAAGAAACAGTCGCTGGCGGGCACGGTTTTCAGTAATGTGCTGAGAGTGCCGTCTACCGTGTTGTACGATGTGTTCACCCGATCCAGGTGCACCCCGAGGGTTTTCGTGGAGGTGAATTCCACCGGATTATCACCAACGTGAATGCCCATTTTAAACTTCTTAAAACCCTCGTAGGAAGGGTATGTTATTTTAAATCCTAACATTGAGCCCAACCCAGCGGACATCTGTATTTCTTTATCAACAGACAATGTCGCAAGCCCCGTGGCTTTTGAGATTGAGAGAGTGGCCAAACGAGGAAGACGCGTCGCGATTAAAGCTTGGACATCTCTGGAACCCCAAAGGCCAGGACGTAATACGGTACTTGCTTCCTGAAGGCGTCTAAGCACTTCTGCATTACTACCGGAGCCCCCTGTAGGTGTAGGCTCTGAGGCTATGATAGTATAGCCCGTTTCAACGTTTTTCCACCCGACCGTGAACGTGATTGATCTAAGGCCTACCCGGCGTTGTCCGCAACAGTTGTCTATTAATTTTTGAAGTTCACAACGCCCTTTTTGAACATTAGTGATAGTAGCAAACATAATAATATCTTTCAATGAATACCAAAGCATTTAGCTTTAATTATAATGCAAAGTACGCGGTCGGAGGAAAATACAAGCAAAAAGACGTTGTTACACCTTGTACACCCAACCGTAACGGTTAGACCGGACAGTGGCTTTGCCACCAATTTCCCTAACATCTTTGAACAATATAGACTGCCCAAGATTACTACGATGGAGGCGGTAAACTGGTGGAAAGCAACACCGATGCTGTTTTGGCAGAACCAAATAAATTTCGCTGTATGGTGCGCAACAGCCGGGTGTGGAGTTTCACATAAAGACCATCTAACATCCAAGAATGTCATGCTCCGAAGTGTCTACAACTTTCACGCGTATTATACTATTAGGGGGATTCTCAAAGAACTAGGTATTTCACTACCTCAAGACGACGCTTGGGATCCCATTTCCAACGCATACGACCGTATGGCGTTTGAAAGACTGTGTAACGAATTTAACGTTTCAAAAGATGCGGACTGGAGACAGAAAGCATTTCCTACCAGCATCGGCCTCGGGGACGTTCTCATTCGGGCCAGTCCGGGAATTGGACACAGACTGATTTTAGACACGATCACTCCGGTGACCACATCGTCAGTCGGAACGCCGGGAATTTTGACCCCGCGACTATGACTTTCGGGTCGGAAGTGTCTGGAGGTCGGCACTGTGGCGTGTTTTCTTGTAAAATGTTACCTCCGAAACGGGCTCACGTCGATTACATACAGCAGGCTGCTGAGGTTCAGGACGTGTGGGGGTTACATTTATGTTAGATACGGGTCTAGGGTTCACGCAGGCCGGGGTTACTCGCGTCAACGACTCCATTCGCACGTACGTCTGGGCCATCCTCGGCGCACAGAAGCAAACTCGCAGTTCTATACTGGGCACGGGAACAGCGTTTGATGCACACAAACAATTATTGGCACTTGTAGAGGACGCCATCTCAGCTAGGGTGGACCTGGAGAAGGCGATCCAGAATTATCAAGACGTTTTGCAGAATGCCAGCACTCCAGTAGACTATGTATTTGGAATAGGTCTTTATATGGCGCCGAGCAATATGATACTACGAGACGACCCGGTTGGCGGTTACAATAATCAGATCGTAATCGCCACCGCCAATCAAAAAATCGGCCACAAACGGTAACGTGAACACGGATATCATCAAGCGTACCCCCAACATGATCGGGCGCGGAGTTGTAAGTGGAACCGATTTCATAAAACCCCCAAAACACAAAATGGATACACATCCCTCAACACAATCGGGATTGAAGTTGAACCCAGTACCCCCAATTAGTAAATTTGATGCACCATCGAGTTCCCCCAATCCAATCATCAACAATGTTGAAACAGGAGCGGAAACACCAATCGAGATTGGAAGCACAACACACGAGGAGGAGAAATTAGTGCTCGTCGTCGCCCTCGTGGCGATCGGACTATTTACGCTTTGGTTTTGGGAACTCTCTGGCGAAGAATAGTAGGAGACCGGCGATCGCCACGATTAAAGCTCAAGCATTCTCGGCGAGCCATCCGACCGTTTTTGATAATATAGATAACAAGAAGGAGAGGAGACCTATCAACCCAGGCAGCGCGGCAGCCACCTTTCCTGCTAATTTAGCCAGGAGACTGGCGAGGGCTTTTAGTTGTTTTTTTACCCACTCCTTGGCTCCGCCGGATGGTGCGGGTGCTGGTGCGGGTGCTGGTGCGGGTGCTGGTGCGGCACCAGCATTGACAGCTACAAATAGAGACGATATAGATAGAATTAGGGTCGATATAATCATGCTGAAAGCTGCGATGATGGTTACTATCGTGACGCCCTTCTCTCTGAACAGAGTGCGAAGACGCTCACCGAGTGTCGTGTCCTCGTGCAGGACCCTCGAGATTGTTTCGTGGCTCCGACTTAATTGGCCGGAAAGTGCCTCACGGCTAGTCGAGACAACGTCCAAGCGAGCTTCTCTTTCGTCCCGCAACGACCGCAGGAGTTTTTTGATCCGCTCGGTAGATTCTCTATCGTCACGGACTTCCCCAAGTTTTCTTTCTTCTAGCGCGATATGTTCGTCCAGCACCGTGAGTTTGGAGAGGTTATTGACCAGTTCGCTCCGGACCGTTTGCAGAACCTTATCGAGTCCCAGGAGTTCGCGAAGAGGTAATGGTGGGTCATACTTAGTGCCGTTTATTTCGTTGACCGTAGTTTCCACTGTGTTAATAGCGTCGGTGGCTATACGAGGGACCTCGCTGATATCGCTCGTTTCTATAGCGGCGACCGTCTTCACCAGCGTTTCGTCGGTAGACTGTAGGGTTTTTACCATTTGTTGAGGCAGCTGCGCCCGATCATCGATCACTCCGAGAGCTCGAGCGAAGAGTACTCCATATCGGTTCAAGGGAAAGTGGGTTGGCTCTGAGGAACCGGGTCGGGTCGTTCTTGTACGTCAGCAACTTCCAGCTATTACCCCCATTTAACCCACAAGTCTCCTCTTTTAGTGCTGCGGAACTCCAACGTGGCATTGATGCCGTGTTTAGACACCTCACTCTCCCACCGTTTCACCCGAGACTCCGTTTCCGTGAGAGGCGCCAGCTCATCCTTGGAGATCCCCGCAGGAATATCGGCACCGCCCGCCCATGCCGGAGTCTCGGGTGAGGCCTCCCACATAGGGACACCAGCAGATGAAGTTCCTGGTGCGTCTGGAACAAACAAAGATGCGCCTGGATCAACCAAAGGTGTATTTCGTGGTTCGCCTGGAACAAACAAAGGTGTATTTTGGGGTGCTGGCGTCTCTATGAAGGTCGTTTCGTCATAGTTATCGATGTCATCATCGATGTCATCATCATCGTGGAAATCATCTCTGCCGATTTCATCCATGTCAATATCGTAATCAGCCATATTAATTATGTATTAAAGACAAAACCATACGGGTTTAATATAGTTTTACTAAATTATGTCTTCGAGTCAATACGGTCGCAAACTCAATCCATACCGCAGACTGCCTGAGCCCCTCGGGGCAAAAGGCGTGAGACAGAGTGTCGTTATTACGAACAACCCATCGACGATCGACCAGAACCAGCAGCTCTTGGTCCGCTTCCCCAACCTCGGAGCTAACGACGTCATTGTGCCGGGGACTGTTCGCCTCGCTTTCACTATTTCGCTGACGTCGACGGACGAGGACCGAACCGTCGTTCAGAACCTGGGTCGCGCCACAGTCAAGAAGACCATGATAAAGATTTCTGGTAATGAGGTGATGTCGATTGATGACAGTGACGACTACCATTGTTATCAGGACCTATGGAAGACGGCGCAAGAGCGCGAAAACGCTGTCTATCAGGGTATTGACACCAGCAAAAATAAGAACGTAACCAAACTTAGAATCGGGGCTGGTAACAAGGCAGATAACAACGCGAGCGACAACGCGGTCGCGGGCGCTTACGGCAACCGCTTCTACATCCCGCTCGACTTTGAGTTGCTGGAGAGTCACATGCCCTACTATCAGAGCGCTTTGGCTGACAGCCTCGAATACGAACTAACGTTCAACGACTACGGCCGAGTTCTCATAGCCACCGACATGTTATCGACGTATACGATCGACAATGTTTCGCTGGAGTACGACATGGTCACGATGCCCGAACTCGCGCGATTGATCAGAACCCATTACGCCGGGCGCGTTGCCATACTTTAAGACCGAGTTCTTCGCCATCGCAAGATGACGAAAGACAAAGGCGACACATTGTGGAATATTAACGTCAACGTACCTGCCCACACGATGAAAGGTATACTGATGCTGTTCGAGGATGCTCGGTTAGCGCTCGGTGCTAGAAAAACCGACAGATTCTATAACCCCAAAATCACGAAGGTAGAGGTGACGATCGAGGGAGTCCCCAAACAACTCTACAGCGCGGGTTTTCGCGTGCACCAGCAGTGGGACGAAGTAAGAAAGCAGTTTGCTGCCGGCTGTAAGCGCTCTCCGGAGGTTGCCGCGGTTGCCAAAGACCTGCAGCTCTCGGCCGTCTCCCTCGCGGAGTTCCTGAATACCAAATACGCGTTATGGTTAGACATGCGAGCCAGCGACGACGACCAAATACACGGCAGCGGACGCCAAGTTGAGAACGCTAGTGAGGGTGTGACGATCCAGATAACCAAAGAGGCGGATGGAAATGGGCCATTGAACGTGTACTTATATATAATTACAGACGCACAACTCAACATCGAAGATGGTCGATACGTCTCAGCACTCTACTGATTTAATAAAAAAAACATCTAACGATTTATTAATTAATAAATTTGAAAAAATGAAGAAAATTAGCAATCAATACCAATTCACGATTGGAGATGCCCACTCTGCCATAATATGTGGGCAGACAGGATGTGAAAAAACGGTTTTCATCCTAGACATGCTCGAGGGCTCCTACCGCGATGCCTTTCGTCACATTGTGATCCTGTGTCCCACTGTGCGGCACATCGATACTTATATGAGCCCACCCTATACGTGATTGACGATTGCTCAGCCAAGGCGGCGATGACCAAAAAGAAGGACATGCTCTCCGAGCTCGCATTTTATGGCCGCCATGCTAGGCAAAGCGTATGGATATCCACTCAAAAGTACAACGCCGTCCTCAAGGATCTGCGCGAGCAAGCGAAATGGGTCGCCCTCTTTCACTGCAAGGACCGAGACTCATTCGATGACTGTCTTCGAGAGAATGACGTTATCCCAACGCGCGAGGAGCGCCTGGAGGTTCGACAGATGCTTTCGGAAACTGAGCACGCCAAGCTTTTGCTAAAGACTGATCAACCAACTGCTTACGAAGTTATCAATTAATTTTATAATGAATTAGCAATTACTTAACGCTCGTTAGTAATTACCGAGTAAATGCTTAACAATACTTAGCAATTACTGAACAATGCTGAACAAATGCTGAACAATGCTGAACAAATGCTTAACAAATGTTGAAAAAATGCTGAACAATGGTTAACAATGTTAACAATTTTGTGCTCCGCTGCGAGCTTTGTTGCGAGCATAATGGTGATCATAAGTATCGGGTGGTGCGCTTGGCAATATGTTAAAGTGATGAGACTTGTTAGAATAGTTAAATTAATTTTAAGAAAATTAGTAATAATGAACTGCGACGAACATCTCGATCAGCTAATGGAAGAAACCTCAAATCCGACTGCCAACACCCTGAAAGATAATGAAACATCAACTCCGACAGAGCAATCGGGATCAACTCCAACTCCAACGGCGGTTGGTATTGGGTTGAGTGCAACGACTCCGAATGAAAATGAAAATGCGGCGCGACGAGAGCGGCTAGCTGCGCTGGTTGCTGGGGGACAATCGGAGCATTATCTCGGTAGGCGTCTCTCAGTTTTTCAGGTGGATAAGATGTCAGATGCGGAGATCGATAAAATGTATGCGCGATACGAATCTAGGTTAGGTGCGGTGATGACAAAAACTCTTGGATCGGCGGCTATTCATTTGTACGCAACCGCCGTTAGTATACTTCTCCCTATACCAAACACCGCGGGATTGATTGACGATCTAGAGACTGACCCTTTTATAGGTCACACTCTTAGAACAGCCTGCTGCTCAATGTATCACAAGTTTGGAATGTACTTAGCTCCGCTGACAACCGCGTTGACCACGGGTAAACACTGTCAATTTGTACATATATGACCACGAACTGTAAGCCCTAATATTAATATCATAAATGATGACACAAGACACACCCGCGAGAGTGACGGAACAGCAATCTCCAACAGCGTTGGGGATTGCTCCAACCCAATCGAACCCGATTGCAGCACTTCCAACTCTGATTGATCCTCCAACCCAATCGCGATTGGAGTTGGGGGTTGGGGGTTGCACGACATAAAAACCCAAAAAGGCAGGCAGCTGGGAGGGCGGCGGCTGCCACCCGAAAAGTTAAACAAGATAAAATACTCGCCGAGCTTCGAGAGGCTAAGCAGTCGTTGCCATCGGGGACGGAGACAGCAAAACATCTGAAGACAGAGTTGAGTACAACAACACCCCCAATTCACGAATTGGAAGCACACTCAACACCCAATCGAGGTTGGGCGAATCCGATTGAACCCCAATTCGTGAATTGGAGTTGGGTTGTTGGTGGTTGTCTGGCAGTTGTTGGTGCCCTGTGCGTGTGGAAATACCCCCTATTGCACCAATCATTATCGAAAAAACAACCAGCCAGTGTTCAGAAGAAAGTTACGAAACACCAATCGCGATTGGATGCGCCCCATTTAAACATTGATCGCGACCCCTTTTATATGCAGTAATTATAATGGCTGAACAAGATGGTAAAATGTTAGTGAATGCGCTTTATCACGCCATGGTGATATCGCGTTTCAGTATCGGGTATGCTCGACTATCAAAGATGGCCCTAGGAGGGTCCGCTCCCAAATTGGACTTTACTGTGAGAGACGTAGGGCTCGCGACCTTAGATGTAGCGGCCGCAGTTTGGACCCGAGATTATCTAGTTAAAGCTGGAATTCTACCCGTTAATATATGGAAATAAATGGCTTCAATCGCAGTAATAGTAGGTGGTGCGCTTGTAAACGCATTGGCGTTCAGCGGTAGCAACTTTATATTCTCTAAAATGAGAAGTTCGAACGTGGATGAGGAGCGTAAGCGTCACTATTTAGCTGTAGAACAACTCAATAGCGCAAAGGAAGCGTGGTCGAAAAAACGAACCGCCCATCTGGACTGGGTCAATGAAGAGCTTCGCCGCGAAAATCACGCCGCACAAACTTGTCAGAACGTTGAAGAAGCCAACCGCGAGTACGCGCTGGCATATCCGTAGAAAAGTCTCACGCCGCTGGATCGCAAGCCCCAACTTTCAGATTTCTATGTACCGTCAGAGCCCCAAAAAGACCGCGAGATCGCGTTCATCGTCGTGGGAATGGGTGTGGTGGGTCTCGTCGGCTATTATATTCAATCGAGATTTTAAATTAATTATTTTAAATAATTTTTTTTATGAATATATATATATATATAGAACGATGTCAGTTGACGAACTTTATTTTGCTATGATTGATGTAGGCTACACTGCCCTTAAACACCGCATAGCTGGCGCAGGGGGTATGATTCGTCTGGCCCGAGATTCTCTCGAGACGTGGCGCGAGGATGAAAAAGCGGCCACACTTTTCGCAAAGCGGATGTTATATTCCTCCACCAATCCTGGGGGATTGGATTTTCCCAAGTTCCTTCAAAACTTAACCCCCAATCGCGATTGTACTTCCAACAAAGGTTTATTATTATCGACGCAGTAACCGACGATCTGGCTAGGGCATGTTGTAGATTGTCCGATATATTAGAAAACATCGCATACGATGTACACGCCCAAACTTAATACCAAACTATCGGTTCGCCTAACGCGGAAGCTAGCGAACACGTACTATAGCCCCCGCGGGTACTGGAAGGGACTCGCGGCCATCAAGAACCTCGCGGCGGCAACCAAGGTTTCAGAAAACGCTGTCAAGGAATGGCTCAAGAAGCAGGCCATCTGGCAGATCTATTTACCCGCGCCTCACAATATTCCGCGCCCGAAATTCGACGTGCCGGTACCGAACCAAGTTCACCAAGCGGATCTCCTGTTTCTCCCTCACGATCGCGTCGGTCGCAAGACGTACAAGTACGCACTGACAATCGTTGACGTAGCGAATCGTTATAAGGGGGCTGAGCCGTTGGCCACTAAAGAGTCTAAGGAGGTGGCCGAGGCTCTTTCCCGAATATATAAGAGGAGTCCTCTCAAATGGCCGAATCTTCTCCAGGTCGATCACGGCCGCGAGTTCATGGGCGCGGTCTCTCATCTATTGTCTAAGCACGACGTTTCTGTCAGACGCGGCCGCGTCAACATCCACCGGGACCAGGGGATCGTGGAGCGTTTCAATCGAACCCTGGCTGAGAGACTATTCGGACACCAATACGCTAAAGAACTTGTAGACCCTCATTCGCGATCGACCGAGTGGGTGGCCAGACTGCCGTGGTCTCCGCACTGAACGGAGAGGTGACCAGATTGATAGGTAAGAAGCCTGTAGATGCTATCAAGTTTAAAAGGGTGACGAGCAAGCCCTCTGCCGTCTCGCGCGGGCGACTCGTTGGTTTAGAGGAGCAACGGCTTCCATCGGATATTGACGTCAGGTACCTCTATCAAGCGGGAGAGCTCGAAGGTGGCAGCCGCCGCGCGACTGATCCCGTGTGGTTTCTCAATGTATATCATCTAGATCGATCCATGACCAAACCTGATGAGCCCGTGCTCTACTATTTGGATGATGGGCCATCTCGAGGGTTTGTTCGCGAAGAACTTCTTGCGGTGCCTTCTGACACCCAGCTACCCCCGGATCTTCAGAGTCTTTAGTATTCTCTCCTTTTTTCAGAGGTCTTTTCTTTTTTGTTTACCTATCATATAGGCTCAGTGTGTAATCCGTCTTCCATCACTCTCCTCTTGTCGTAGTACGCCGACAACCCCAACTTTTCCTGCTTGTATGTCTTCATCACCCCGTTAATCATTTGGAATCCCCTATTCTCCGCCATATCCCTACCCCCTTCGAGAGCACTCTTATACCTTCCCCAAGTCAGATCGTTAGATCTCTTCGACATCCCCTTGGCCGAGTGCTTAGATTTTCCATCACCACTCACGTAGTAACACTTGCTACACAGAGCGATGGCTCTATCCCCTTCTAATTCCAGCTTGAACAGTCCCGGAGTTCTGTTGCTCCACACGTCCCACGCCAACCACTCGGTCTTCTCCTTATTAAACTTTCTCTTCATATTCTTTCTCACCACCGCCGCCAGCGTCTTCTCCGACAGCGCGAAGTACATGTTGTCAGTGTCCATCTGTATCAGTTCGAAATCTCCGCGATCCACGTACTTGTCCAAGAAATCGTAGTAGAACTCCAGCATCCGGAGCTTGGCCAACTGGTAGACCGCTATGCCACACTGAAACGGTCTGTTGATCACCACTCGAGTCTTCCTGCTCGATATCTCGTAAGCCTCCCCAATCTCCTCCAGGTCTTCGAACCACGCCGACCTCAGTGCCCGATCGACAGTCTTCTCATCCTTCGTATATGTGGTGTTCAGGTGTCTCTCTTGTGCCTCTATCAGCTTGCCACAACACGCGTTGCCAACCAGTTTGAATATCTCTACCAACACCGCCTTACTCTTGTCGACGTCCCCCGTCCGTCTAGTAGCGGTGACCTCTTTAACGAACCATTGAAACGGTTTGCCGGGCGTGTAGTCTATCACCCTATACACCGCCTTGACGATCAGACCGTGCTCCAGATACCACTTTAGCAGCGGGGAGTATATGATCATCTTCTTGGCGGACATTGCCCCCACGAGCTTTCTCTGTCCTTCGACTCTTTTCCTCCCGGTCCCGGCCAGGTAGTCCTTCATGTGCGTGGAACCTCGTTCTCATCGACTTCTCGATTAACGAACAGCGGTGACATTTCCGAGAACTTGTCTCTCAACGTTTCCGGGACCTCTATATCCAACTCCGCAAATCCGAACCACTCTTCATTCCTGACCTTCCTCACGAAACAGTATATATACGACTGTCTTTCCGGGTCGTCACACGTCCATATCTGATCTTCCCCGCACGGCATGTCTTTCGACAGGGTAGACAGATACAGCGCATTAGCGTCGTACACCAGCACCGCCTTGTACATCTTCTCCTCCCGACTACCTACCTGACCCCTGATCGTCGACCTGCCAGCCTCTGCGTATCTGGAGAATACTATGGACGGACCACCGACCAATCCCTGCTTCATCATCTCTTAAGTTTCAGACTTCGGTGACCACAGCTCGGGCGTGTCCGCCTTCCCATTGATCGACCCGCGGAGTAGGTACTGAAGGGAAATACCGGGCAAAGACACAGCATCCTTGAGTATATCCACGCCTCTTCCCCTGTAGACCTCCGTCATTTTAGTCAGAGCCTCCAGGAACGGTCCTACATCCAAGTCGTTGTAGTGTTGCAACCATTCCTTGAACATCTTCATCCCATTTTCTCGGAATACCTTCTTACACTCTTTCCACTCGGACAACGACAGTAGGAACTCACCCTTCAACTTCGAGTACCACTCGGGATAGTCTGGCAGCCCCGGATGGTCGAGCTTGTCCGCGCTATCGAACCACTCGTACGGAAAGTGAGACTTTACCGTTTTACAGTCGTACGCCTTAACCCACCGGTCGTACGTGGTACCGGGTCCCAGATACTGGATGATGTCGAGAAATCTAAACTCCGGGGTAAACAGAAACATCGTCGTGCTGGCTCTCTTTCCGACCATCACCTTATTCACGGTGGCCGCCAACTTCTCTACAAAGTACTGCTTGATGAGGTTCAGGTCGTACCTGCTACAGTTGAACCCCACCACCGGGACTTGGTCAATACAAGAGATAATCTTTGCTTGCTGAGACTTCGATAACATATCTATGTCGGCCGGCAGATACTTCTTCCTAACCCCCTCCCTGATTGCCTTGCCTCTCATCTGCAGCTCGGTCACGAACTTCTCGACTAGCGTGTCGGGATCTCGTTCGCATAGGTGTGTGATCCCTTCATGCATCGTATCCCTCAACGACACCGATATAGGAACGTGCTCGACCTCGAAGGTCAGGTCTTTGGTGGGTCGCGTGGTTTTTGACTTGTCGAGATACGCCTCGAAGTCGTAGACTATCTGGTGAGGGTACAGAGTCGTCTCCTCCTCGCGTGGCGATTGTGGATAGTAGGTATTCACCTCATTTAACCACTCGCACTCCCACATCACCACCAGCTCGTAACCCGCCTTCCTTATCTTGGCGTCTTGAATTTTCGTCCTCTTGTACAGCGATCTCGCGTTACCTCTCATGTAATGCCTCGGACACCCGTGCCAATAGTATCCGTGAAACTGAAACACGGTCTCGGTCTCGTGACAGTAACCGTCGACCGGATCACCGGCCACCCACCTCTGACCACCGTGACCGCAGTCGGCGTGATGTATGTGCTTTCCCACCCTCTCCTCTTCTCTGCTCAACCATTGAATCGACCTCACACTCGCTGAACCCTTAGGATAGAACGCCTTCTCGTAGGCCCACTGCGGTCTCTCTACCCTCTTACCTGGACATGTCACCACGGTCTTCCCACCCATGCAGGTGGTTGCGTGCCTGTGCATGTTACACGACTTTGTGAACCGTTGTTGACATCCGGTGCACCCGTACTCGTTCGTCATCTTGCGGAGATTCGCTATGAGGAACGAGTGACCTCCAAACATTCCTATCGTCATTGTCTTCCCCCCCAACCACGTCGTAATTTGCCGGAACCTTCATGAGGTACCACACTCCATCGGCGGTGGGCTCGTAAACGCGAATACCCAGCTTGAAATGCTCTTCGACCTTCTTAATATCGTCCAGGGGAATTCCCTGGCTACCCGGTCCGTTATCATGCCCGAGATATTCGCGAGCCAGAGCTCGTGCCTTCTCACAACAGCGGTCTGGTCTCCCTCCACGTTGGATGGCTATGCACCTAAACAGACACAAGTAGTCGTCGTACGTGTCGACGGAATACATTCCCTTTTTCTGTCTTAACCAGTCTGGGAGTTTTCCCGCTCCCATGAGAAGTTGTTGTGCGTCGATGATCATCTTCACCTCGACCGATATCCAACGAACGAAGGTCCATTTTGTGTTTGGTCTATCAACTTTGTCGATGTCCATTTGACCTTTCTCTCTATCGGATATCCAGCTCTCCGCTTTGGAAATCTCGTTTATCCACGGACTGCCCTTTGATTGTTTGTGATAGATCATCGTTTCGTCGGTCTCGATGTTCCTAATACGATACGAGCACGAATACCTCAGATAACATGCCGTGGTCATCTCTGGGCGAATTTTATTCATTATGCGATTAGCGATCTCCCCGTCTACCCCCCTCTCGAAAGTCCATACTATCTTCCTCCTACCCCTATCAACAGTTTCCCTAACTTCGGCTTCTTCGGCGAGAATCCTGGGACCCTCCTCCATCAAAGCTATGGCGATATCTCTCCTCTTCTTGGGAGGTCTCCCCACCAACCCTTGATAAATAGTATTGTAGTACGCCTTGTATAGGGGTTTTCTACGTGCGCTGTGGTCTTCTTTTACACGCTGCGCGTAAGCGGTGGAGCGCAGACTGGCCGTCGTCTCGTTCTCCAATTTCTCGGAGCGTTTTTCGGGGTCGGCGGGCAGTCGTCCGGTCGAAACCGCACGCCGCAGCCTCTCCTCGTAGACGACGGCTCGCGCGTCACTTATCCTATCTGCTATATCTTTCTTGACTCTCAAACCTCTTAGGGAAATTCCCCAACTCTTAGCTTGCTCTCTCATTTGCTTTATGGTAGGCATTATACTGAGTATAACCAATAGATTTTTATCTTCAATAGGGTGTAAGTTTATATTTTATTTGTAATAAATGTATGACAGATTGTCGTAATATACTTAGTATAACTTATGGATAACTTGTCTTTAATAGGGTGTCAGTTTATATTTGTGACAGATTGCTGTAATATACTGAGTATAAATTATAGATTTCTTATCTTTAATAGGGTGTCAGTTGTTATTTTATTCGTAATAAAAGTATGACAGATTGTTGTATATATATACTGAGTATAACATAGGGATTTTTATCTCTAATAGGGTGTATCTTCTCATGTCATAAATATATGGTCTCGCGGTAGTAGTATATAAGAGTCACAAATGATACCATCATGCGGTGGAAGGTGCCGCGCGTAGCCGGTGCCTTCCAGAGGTGATGGTATCATTGTGACTCTTATATACTACTGGATGAATCCCGATCTCTAAATTACCCATCACATACTTACAACCAACCACCATACAGTAACGTTCTGTGTGTCACGTATAGAGGTTCCACTGTTATTGCAGAATGAACATGAAGAAGTGGAAGGAGCTGGCCGAGAAGAGCCGGGAGGAGGTTGAGGAAGAGTTACGCATCGACAGTTCCAAACGGCGCGACAGTCTCATACAGGTATATTGGTATATGGGTGCACGGGCACTTGGTCATGCATATCCAGGAACTATCACACTACTGTCTGTCCCACGTTTTTCTGCCGGCGAACGTTTGTTTATTAAACATATTAAATCTTAATAAAATATTTATATGTAAGTACAATTTCATCAATAACAAAAGTCACCCTCCCCATTCTTTTTATTTGAAGAAATTCCATCAAATATTTTCCTGTGTGAATACCAATTGGAAATTGACTCCGAAACCTCGCCAGATAGCTTGGCAACGATGTAAATAAGAAAACAGTTCTGTAAATCGGCCCACAAATAAAAAATTATTAAAAAAAAATTGTTTTAGCCCCCATGTTAAATTCCCATAAGAAATTTGTTTCGCAATAATATCAATATTTCATGAAATTTCATCAAATATCTGTTTTGGGGAGGGTGACTGTTTTGTTATTGATGAACAAGTACTTACAATTAAATACTTTTTTAGAGTTAATGTGTTTAATATTTAAAAGTTCGTCGGCAGCAAAACGTGAAACAGACAGTAGTATCAGAGTATATAATTGTTGCCAACATCGGACCATATTATAGGTTTCTGATATCTTGTAAATCATATTGATTGATTGGCATTTAAAGGCCTATCAACAGATAAGGTCATTTAATGCCGTGCCAACTGGTTCGATCCCGTATGTAACTGCTGCATTGGGGTGTGGGGGTGGGGGGGAATCTCCAAATCAGAACGGAATATTTACATTGAAATAAAAAATAGATTCAGCCCTGAAATTAGAATAGCATGACCTGGTGCCTGGGGCCCGTTTCACTAAACTTCGTACAACTAAAAATGTTCGTAAGTGCATATGCAGCCTATGCTCAATAAATGTACATGAATATCCAATAATTGTTTACAAGAAATCATTGCTAATGTAAAATTTACAGACTATCATAATTTTGCACTTACGAACATTTTAGTCGTACGAAGTTTAGTGAAACGGGCCACAGGTATATATCCGTATCAGGCTACAGGGGTGTGCATGTAGGTCAAAAACAGTACACTAGTCACAACTACCATGTATCCAGTCACAGCCACCACATACATACTACTAATAATTATACGGGTTATTTTTTACCAAGTGCCAGTACTCAAGCGGCATGGAAATGAAGCTTGTTGCTTTGTCACCATTGTTGCACCAGCTCAGGCCCTACACTGATACACACAGCTTTCAAAATGCTAAAGTTTGCCTTGTTACAAACTATTACAATAATTAGGGTAGCGTGATAACACGAGAAGCTAATATGCATATACACAGATTGAATGGACGGAGCACGGTCTGTAAATACATTAACTATACCTAATGGTACCAGTAAGTGATTACAAATAAGACGAAGAATGTTTCTGTTTGCACGAGAAAAAATAACCATCCCTTAACTTGTATTGTTAACTTACTGATACTCTGAGGTATAGTTAATGTATGTACAGACCTTGCTTCGCACTTCAACCTGTGTACGTATATGACACACGGTATGCGATTTTGTACCTAAGAAAATGTACAAAATCTTAACAAAATTTACCATATTTTGCATAAACGAAATCGAAAGAAGACAACATATTCATAGCAAATGCGGAATTTCTATTCCGCATTGGGTATGAACATTTCGTCATATTTTGACGTCATTTACAGAAATCACAGGTACAAAATCGCATGGTGTGTCTCATATGTGCAAATTTAAAGAACCACAGGTGTTAACAGTATTACCTGGAGTATATTTTATTGCCAACTTAAATTGCCTAGACCATAAATAGCAGGAATCCGACTATTGACACTCTCTGGAAGTCGGCATAAATTCAAGATGGCCACCAAATAATTGTATGTTGCAATATAACAAGGCAGTTGCATCCAGGAAATACATTTGAGTAATGTGAGATCATAGACTATCTGGGTAAAGCCAATCCAATATATTGTGTATATGTGGCTGTCACTGGAGAGATCGGGCTTATTGGTTTTGCAACCAGTGTAGATCCAGATCAGCCTGTGCGGATGTACATCGACGAAGCACCCGTCATACTTCTAATAATCAATATAGATCTACTATATATGTACTATTTGATTAGGAGCTACACTGGTGACAAATCCCATACGCATATTTCTCCAGTCACAGCCACATGTGTACTGTTTGCAGCTTAGTCGTGATAATTTAGCAGCCGGTAGTACGGACGGTTCTGATGTAAGTATACGTGCACGGTGGTAGAGCAACGCGCTTGTCGGATAGGTAGAGCCTGCGGGATAGACAAACTGTGTCAAATGTTTCCATATAGACTCGGCATATATCTTCATTATTGCATTGTCATATTTTGGCCGTCATTGATTCCAAAATCAGCAATTGTTCTTTAAGTGAAGTAATAAGTTGATACATGGATGCATACTTACATTTGTAGTACGAATTCAGTATGAAGTAGCCCCCCTTACATGATATCCAATTAGTATTGTAATCTACGTAATTATAAAACTATAGGACCGTACAGCGGTGGTTATTTAATATGATAGTTATTAAATGGAATAGCCTCGGTTCTGATGAGATCAGTCAACAATTTGTATACGTACACTGTTAAATAATGACAAATGTTACATTCTTAAGTAAAGAGTAATACATTCAAGCTGTTTTGATAGCACACAGTTCATACCGGTCGTTGATACCGGATATAGACTAGTTCTATGTAAACACTTAGTTCCTAACTAAGGATTATTTTATTCTTGTGTTTCCTTCTTTTTACTTTAATGATCAACTTCGGTTGTTGATCTTAATTATAAAACGTGCTGTCGTTGGCTGTCTCGTTTACATATTATTTCACTAATCCATTGTGATTTTTAATACACCGAAATTCCATTGCATGCAATAATGTGTTGTATTCGTACGGAGCCCCGCAGGGTACATGGATTTTAGCCGGGTTTTTGTCTCGCCCGCGAAAGCGGAAAGCGAGACTAAGGTTTTGCTTTTCCGGAGTCGTCGTTGTCATCATTCAATGTTAAGTTTTCGTGTTACGGTCATTACTTCAACACCTTATCAGCTACAGTCATCAAACTTTATACATACCTTTACTATGATATGTATATGGATATAGGACTATTCTCGGGGCCCCAGGGTCAAGGTCAAGACCCCAGGGTCAAGGTCAAGGCGGAACAAGGCGAGACATTTGATTCCGCGGAATTCTTGTTTAAAAAAAAAACGCGGCTATTGGATTGGCGAAAGCCGGACGGCGGGTGACGGGCGGTGGGTGGTGGGCACCACATACCACTATCCAACATGTGACCTTTTTTTTACCTTGAATTATTTTTTCCGCGTGAACAATTTTCAACGTTAAGTTTTGTGTTAAATGTCCATTTCTCTGTTACTCTACAACCTAGGACCACCACAGCTTCATAAGCAACGGGTGCCCACCACATACCACTATCCAACATGTAACCGTTTTTTTACCTTCACCTATTTTTCCGCGTGAAAGACTTAGCCATTTTCAACGTTATGTTTTCCTGTTTACAATGGTAAGTTTTCCTGTTTACAATGGTAAGTTTTCGCGTTTAAGTCCATTTCTCTGTTTTTGTACAACCTGGAACCACCATACTTGACTGCTTCATAACTGCAGGGTTACATTTTCGCGTCTATTAGTTGTCCTTCAAGATGTTGCCCAAACACAATGTGCAAATTAAATCATCCGATGCAGAAAAATAATATTAGTATTTTGTCATGTTTGTGCCATTGTATTATCTGTTCCCCAAATATCTATGCCTTGAAAAAAACCCGGCCTTCGTGGCTTTGCCTCGTTTCTTGTTTTTTATGAATTCGTTCCCACGAATTGTTATTTCGTAGGAACGAATTATTAAATTGAGGGAACGAATTGTTAATTCGTGGGAAAGAATTGTTAAATTGAGATAACGAATTGTTATTTTGTGGGAACGAATTAATAAAAAATAACATTTCTATGTCCCTGCGGCTCCGTATATTCCTCAGCAAACTCAATATTTGAAATGTATGGCGATGTAAAAAGGGAGCTGTGTATATATTTAACTGTGCCAATGAACCAATGGGGCTTACCTCCGTGTAGTTTAGGACCTAACCCTTAGAACGCGGAAAACGTGAATTGCCGTCTGCTGCTGTGTTGTATTTTGTCTCTTTTTCTGAATAAAAACATGGTTTGACAACATTTTAGAATCATTTACATTGGAAATGATTATAAAATATTGTCAAACCATGTTTTTAATGGGAATAAAAAGGAAAACAAGTTAACAGCAGACGATAATTTTAATTCAGCGTTTTAGGGGTTAATATTGGCGGATACTTCTGTTTCTTTGGTGAAACATGGTTTGGCGCTATACTATAGTGATATTAATATGTTGCCATGACTGGAGAAATGGGGCTTATGTGATTTGTGACCTGTGTAGATCCTGATGAAATAGCACACTCCTGATCCATGATAACGATCTATATTGTTTGTGAGAAGCATGTCGGGTGTTTCATTGATGGAATAGAGACAGTGCAGATCCTGTATCTGGATATACACTGGTCACATAACTCATTACATCCCACTTCGTCAGTGACAGCCACATACAAGTGCAGTCTTTGATAATGGTCATAATATGCTACCAAACATGTTTCATTACATGAAGAACGCAGTAGAATACAAAATATAAAACTATATACATGTATACATGTACACCTTAGAAAGTGTGGAAGTCATAAACCAGTAGTTAGTTAGTAAACAGGTTAATCCTTAAAACGTGAGAAACCAATATTGTCTTCTTCTGTTCTTCATTCTTATCGAGCCGCTTGCGTAAAGGGAGACATAGTGATCACAATACCGTCCGGGTGTCTGTCCGTGCGTCCGTGCGTCCGTGCGTCAATCCTTCCGTCCGTCCGGAATATGCGTTAAAGTTTTTAAATACATTATATCTCTGCAGTCCTAAGTCACATTGACTTGAAACTTCAAATGCGTATTAGTCATCATACATATATTCATTATGTGCCCATTCATGCGGCCCCTGTTTGAGTTAAAAGTTGTTGTCAAAATTTGCGTTAAAGTTTTCAGATACCAACTATCTCTTTAACCGTAAGTCAGATTTGTTTGAAACTTCGTATGCTTATTGGTCATCATCCATATATTAATTCCTTGTCCCACTCATGCGGCCCCTGTGCCCCAAGGTCAATGTCAAATGGCTTTGAAGTTTGTGTTATTATAAAATCTGCGTTAAAGTTTGTACATACCTTATATCTCCACAATCATTACTTCAATTTACTTCAAACTTCCAATACTTCCTTTTCATCATGCATATTTTCATTCTATAGCCTGCCCATGTGATTCAGATGTCCAAAGTCAAGGTCAAATGATTTTGAAATTTACGTTAAATCTTTTACATACCATATATCTCCACAACCCTAAATTCAAACTTCAAATAAATAGTCTCTGAGACCATCAAATGCCTGGGCGGGCTCGACATGCGGGCCGCGGCCATCTAGTTTACTATTTTATAAAACAAAATCAACACATTAATTATCGAGAAATACGGAAAATAAAATTAATCAGCAGAAGATGAAATGTAATCCAGTCTTGTCACATTTGTGGTGTTTGGAATGCAATTATTCAGCACTCAACAGTTGTGTTCTTGTACTACATCATCACAGATCAGCATAGTACATATTTCTACAATTATTTCTTAAATTGCACCATCATGTACAGTGGAACCTCTATAAACCGGACACCCTGGGAGGTTTAGAGAGGTTTAGAGACGTTCCACTGTCAAACAGACAGACAACTACTCCAAGACACGCGTGGGTGCTTTACGATCATGAACAGACATACTCAGTGGAGATAAATGGCAATGAACCCGATTACAATTAAGTATAACTAACTTGTATTTGTGTCCGGTTTAGAGGGGTTCTATATTCAGTTATATTAATTGACAAAAATATGAAACCTTATATTCCATTCCATTATATTCCTCACAGTCAGGCCGAGGGACCATTTCGCTTATCACATGCAATAATATTAAAAGGACATAATTCCACAGCTTGATACAATTTTGTTCGCCAAGCCCTGGTTATATGATTGTTTTGTAGTAATTAATTGTTCGCCAAGCCCTGGTTATATGATTGTTTTGTAGTAATTCATTGAATTGCATTGCGTATAGACACTGGTTTTGCACTCCGCGCAGGCGTAAAATGTTTCATGTAAAAAAATGCACTGGTTTCCTGACGAGATACCACTCTGCTCTATTCAGAGCTATTGCATAAACGCATATTTCGTCTAGTAACTGGCGCATATTTATTGCGCCGGTTACTTGACAAAAAATGTGTGTATGCAGTATTCTCTACATGTAGCTGAATGGGAATTCGTCAGGAATTCGGCAGGAATTCGGCACGTATTTCGGTGCGGAATACAGCACCAGTGATACATGTAAACCCGGAATACCATGTAGTATGACCTGTAAATGAACTTGCACAGTGTAAATATCAGCCTCCCCTGCCGCTCCACAGCCATCTAATAATACTTTCTTATACGAGACATTCCAGGCGATTTTTTACCTAAGAACTTGTGCGATATATCATTAAAAGTATTTACAAAATGTACGATTATTTTCCTTAAATGACATTGAAAGATTACTGAATTTTCATAGCATTAGGTATGAAAATTTTGTCATCTTTCGACGTCATTTACAGAAAAGATCAGTTTCTGTACATGCATTTCATGAAAAGTCACACATGTTCTTAACTTACAAAATCACTCTCATATCTGAGGTGGAAATTCCACTAACCCACCTCCAGATGTGGAAGGCATACAGGGTGTGACGTCATGCTTTTAATATATGTTTACAGTATATTTCCCTTATTACCTTTCTAATGGAATGGCATACTTCCATACCCGGTAACAACTGTTTGTACTCCCATGCCATATATCACATTGCAGTGATTCATGACTCCGGTGGAACGGCAGGTTACAATCCCCAGCAGAGCTTATTTACAGAAACATAACACTTCAAATACTCCAATATCGTCTGTAGCGGTGGACGATATGTGGCTGTGACTGGAGAAATGGGGCTTATGGAATTTGTAACTAGTGTAGCTGCTGGTCAAATAACACGACAACTGTTTCATTGATGGATTTGCCAACAATGCAGATCCTGATCAGACTGTGCGGATGCACAGACTCATCTGGATCTTCACTGGACGCGAAGCCCATAAGCCCCATTTCTCCAGTTACAGCAACATATAGGAGTATGTGAAATGTTACGTCTCCACAACAATAGCGGAGCCATACATATGAAATATTATCAGTGTATTACGTTTGTACAAATATCTCCAATGCTTCTTTACTTACACCTGTCAGCCATCCATTAATTGTTCAAAATACAATTTGAACTGTTAGTATTAACATAATTAATACAATAACAAACATATCAATAACATGGATTTGATTTGATGTATTGGTGTTTAACGGCCTAATGTCCGGGCCAACAGGTTCGATCCCGTATTTAACCTGTTGAATGGGGGGGGGGGGGGGGGAGGTGGATCCCAAAATCAGGTATGGAATATTTACCTCGAAATACATATATATTCAGCCCTGAAATTAGAATAACCTGACTTGGTGCCAGGTCCATACCACACCAACGTCACTTGGCCCCTTCTCCTAAAAGTAATAGGATTAGGAAAATATGTATTACTGTTATAAGGGGTATAACCAGATTCAACTGTCACATACAAGAATGCCATAGACACATACCTGAGTGCCAAACCAGGTCTCCGTTCGGGATTCCGGTAAGCATGAATCCCGATCGCTAAATTACCCATCGCATGCTCCCAATCAACCACCACCAGGGAGAGGATTTATATAAGCTTGCTTTCAATCCAATCACATTTGTATAATTCTGTATTTACTATAATTGATGCATTACTTGTAAATAATATACAAATAAAATATGTTTAAACTAACCACCATATCAATAACATGGAAACTACTTTTGCTTTATATTCAGTTTGGTGAGATAGAAGACAAATTTGAACATCTGAAAGAAAAGTTTGAGAACTCGAAGCTACACGGAAGTGACATTGAGGAGGAAAGGGAAAGTTTAGACGACAGTTTGGAGGACATGTCAGGGACTAGGTCGGTGGACAGTGCAGTTAAACAGAACGGTGATGGTGATAACGACGTTGACACAGCGGACAACTCGGACGCTGGTTCTTAGTCGAATGCTGATTCACCAAACAACGACAGAGATCAAGGTGCATGAGCATGTGGTTACAACAACAACAGCAATAGCTGAAAATGTTTAAATCTCGCCCACTCCAAAGAAAGTATTATTTTATATTTTCCTTAATATGCAACGGATTTTTATGAAATATGGCACAGCTAACGCGTCTTCATAGGCTGCATTTTGGTGGTCCCGGGCCAAAGTACCGAGGCCACCAAAGGCAGCTTAACAAGACGCGTTTCATGCGCCATATTTCATCAAAATTCGGGCTTCTGGAAGTTTCAGTATTTGTTGTTGTTGTAACCACGTGATCATACATCGTGGTGATCAGTTGTGCAGTGAATGTGACATTGAAATGCTTCTACGTGGATATGCACCATTATTTGTGGCTGTGACTGGAGAAATGGGGCTTATGGGTTTAACCGTTTCGTGACAAGTGTAGATACAGTTCAGCCTGCGCATCCGCACTGTCTAATCATGATATACACAGTTCGCCATTTTATCAATAAAACAGGCTTCAAACAAGCAATATAGATCGTTATCAGGCACCAGGAGTGTGCAGGTCACAAATCCCATAAACCGCATTTCTCCAGTCACGGCCGTATTTAACCAATTCCATGAAAGATACCAATGCGACTGTGGTAACCGTATCCCTAACAACTAGCTGATTGTAAGTGCTATACAAATTTGTTTAATATTGGTTTGTTAATTTGTAAAGTTTTTTTTTATCCAATTCTGGATTGCTTGACCTTTAACACATTACACACTGAATAACCCTCATGGTGAAAATGAGAAATCAGAACGGAGTATTTACATAAAAAAATATATATTCAGCACTGAAATTAGAATAGCTTGACCTGGTGCCAGGTCCATACCACACCAAAGTCACTTGACCCCTTCCCCTAAAAGTAATATGATTACCAATAATCCGAAGACGTACGTGAGGCGCAAACCAGGTCTCCGGTCTGGATTTCGGTAAGGATGAACCATGCTCCCACCTGCCACCCACTACAGATTAGAGCCTGGTGTTTTAGTTCTAATGCTCAACATCGGGAAGTTTATTTGACGAGGCTGAGTTGTGCTCAGCCTCGTCCAATTAGACTTCCTGATTTCAAGCACACTTTTCAAGAACGGGCTAGGAAAGTTTTATAAACACAATATCTGAAGTAAAACAAATGCATGGACGTAGTAAATGGAGAAATAGAATGTGAAATAAAGTATATTAGAATGTGCCACTCCATTGATGTCATTAACAATGGGAATTGTGAACACATTTCATGTCATCACATTACATCAGATACTAGATAAGAGTTTAACTCAATATGTCACGGAGCCGCGCAGGGGACATGGATTTTTGTTATTAATTCGTTCCCACGAAATAACACGAAATAACAATTCGTTCCCTCAATTTAACAATTTGTTCCCTCGAATTAACAATTCGTTCCCACGATATAACAATTCGTTCTCACGAATTAATAATTCGTTCCCGTGGGAACGAATTGTTATTTCGTGGGAAAGAATTGTTAAATTGAGGGAACGAATTGTTAATTCGTGGGAACGAATTGCTAATTCGTGGGAACGAATTGTTAAATTGAGGGAACGAATTGTTATTTCGTGGGAAAGAATTGTTATTTCGTGGGAACAAATTGTTATTTCGTGAGAACAAATTAATAAAAAAAAGAATTGTACGTCCCCTACGGGGCTCTGTAGTATGTACATACATGTGGTTTGTGAGTTTAGAATTAACACGGCCATTTACCAAACCATCAAAGACGACTTAGATGGTGATGTATCTATAAACAAGTTTGTTTCTTGTATTTGTTATTATAAGAGACTACATGGGCCTCCTACAGAGAAAAGGTACCTTACAATATATGCGACCAGTGTTTGTTTGTTTGTTTGTTTATTGGTGTCCAACGGCCTATCAACAGCTAAGGTCATGTAAGGCCGGACAAACGGTTTCGATCCCGTTTTAACATGCTGCATTAGGGGGAGGGGTCCCAAAATCAGAAGGAATATTTTCATGGAGAAAAAATATATTCAGCCCTGAAATTATAATAACCTGAGCCGGTGCCAAGTGTAGGCCCAAATTAGGAATGGCTACATAACCTCAAACAATTAATAGTTAGAGCTGCATCCAAATGATTTAGAGTTTGATTTCATTTATTGGTGTTTAATGGCTTAAAAAAAGCTACGGTCAGCCGGGCCAAATGATTTAGGGAGTTTTTCAAATAATTGGAGCTAGCTTCCCCTAATCAGTATGGAACACCAAATCTACATAAACTCAAGTAATTATTGCTAGCTCTGAATAAGTATCCCCTTGCCGGTATGCAAGAGAGATATATCACTATTCCATGTACGTACGTACGTTAGTAACACCTTTCATTTGTCAATAACCCATGAACCGCTTCACCGATTTTGACAATATTTGGCCACAATGTGTGTCGAGGGATTTTAGTTTATGCATATGTGACGTTCCATACTGATTAGCGGCTACACTGGTCGCCACTCAGTGCCACTGGAGTAGGTTTACTGCCATGTGACGTTCCATACTGATTAGGGGCTACACTGGTCGCCACTCAATGCCACTGGAGTAGCTTTACTGCCATGTGACGTTCCATACTGTACTGATTAGGGGCTACACTCGTCGCTACTCAGTGCCACTGGAGTAGGTTTACTGCCATGTGACGTTCCATACTGATTAGGGGCTACACTGGTCGCCACTCAGTGTCACTGGAGTAGCTTTACTGCCATGTGCAATTCAATTATATGGTAATCCAGCTGCGTGAATGTTCAAGTCGCAGGGCCACTCTCGGAAATTGTCAATTGTTGTAAATGTTGCAAGGTATCTTTTCTCAAATATGTTAAAAATATTGATAGTGGTAGAATTAAGAATAAAATGATGGGATGTTGTATTGTGGTATGGAAAACATTTGGAAAACATTGTGTCTGTGTATAGTGTGTGGAGCCCTTTTCGGACTCCACACACTATAAACAGACAAACTGTTTATGTACCACAGCAAACGCAACAGCCCGTGGTTTTACTACTTATATATACATTGTACATTATCTGATCAAAAATGTAAATAAGCAAATATGGAGTTAAAATTAAGAATCATCTGTTTTACGTCAGTTTGTTGCAATGTATGGAACAGTGACGTTGTTGGTCAATAGCATGCTGTTATTGACGTCGTTGAGATTAATTAGATCAAACAACCTTGAACTAATGACCAACGCCACGTGACGTCACATGGGGCTAATGTTAACATAGGGATATAAACGCAATACATTGAATGGGCTTTTCCATTCATATGAATTTATGGAAGGTGTAAATATTTATTGATGCAGCATATCATCATATTGTATGGATGCTTATTATTAGTAAAACAAATATTACTGATAGTAATATAATTACATGCATCATGTTGTCTAGCACAGCTAGTGTTACATTAAATTGCCTAACCCCATCAGGGTCTATCCACAGGTGGAAAACTCGCACCTGTGACACATAAAAATGCCCATTACTTAGTGGGGTAATGGATTTTTGGGGTAATGGATTTTTGTAATGGGCATTTGTTTGTGTCACAGCTGCGAGTCTTCCACCTGTGGGTGTATCATAGAGGTAGTCGAACCTGGAATGGGCGTTTAGTGGGACTTCTCTCTCTCTCTCATTATGACGGGTCCTCGGTGTGTCCAGGTTAGCGAGGCTCCACCGTAATACAGCTACATAAACACTCAAGTACATATGTGACAAGTCATTTGATTTTGTACCTAAGAATTGTTTTTATGACAAATATTTAGAGTATCTGATAGTGTCTGCAAATGATGTCAAAACAATAGTTGACATCATTTACGGTACATATTGTAAACTGTGTAAGTAATTGTCATGAAAATCGCACATCTTATGTACAAAATCACATGGCTTGTCTCATAACTCATAATTATGTGTGATGTGCTCAGTTAGGAATCACAGATGCATTAAAGTGAACATTGGAGTTTTAAATTAGTGAACATTAGAGATTACAGAGTGAACATCATCAACAGTACAGAGTGAACATCATGAACATTACAGAGTGAACATCATCAACAGTACAGAGTGAACATCATCAACAGTACAGAGTGAACATCATGAACATTACAGAGTGAACATCATCAACAGTACAGAGTGAACATCATGAACAGTACAGAGTGAACATCATGAACAGTACAGAGTGAACATCATGAACATTACAGAGTGAACATCATCAACAGTACAGAGTGAACATCATGAACAGTACAGAGTGAACATCATGAACATTACAGAGTGAACATCATGAACAGTACAGAGTGAACATCATGAACAGTAAACACACGCACAGATGTGTACTGGGTGTCCAGTTAGAGAGGTTCTACTGAACAGTTTTGTCTGAATGTTGTTCAATAGATGATCGTAGAGTATACATATTTCCCACTGATAGACAATGGAACACACACAATGGAACACAAACCGATCAATATGTTTTCCTATTTGATGGCTTGATGTTCGTATTGGTTAGTGCTGGAACTTTGTTTCACCTTTTAAAATAGTTCCTTCTACATCATCACTAATTTGTTTACTTCATGTATAGTTTGTATATTTGTTCAAGCCACATATAAATTTTAAGTGATTTACGTATATAATAAAAAGGTTATTTGATTTGTATGTGGATATATGCCACTCGTTCCACCGAACAACGACATTGCGCTCCTAAAGTTGTGCAATATCGCATGCTACAGAACACCGGCAAAATCCACATCAAAATCAAATAACCTATAATTACATGAGCTGTGC
This sequence comes from Conchocele bisecta, assembly GCA_029237695.1. Taxonomy (NCBI): domain Eukaryota; kingdom Metazoa; phylum Mollusca; class Bivalvia; order Lucinida; family Thyasiridae; genus Conchocele; species Conchocele bisecta. Next base: position 683,832 of record CM055268.1, on the reverse strand, counting down.
CGAGTGGTATCTCATCAAATCGTCAATGCGTTTAATAAATATAATATTGATTTAAATCAACAGAAATGATACATTCCGTTAATTGCATAAGCATATTATCATATATTGAAACTGTACCGATCATCCAACACGTTTTCTTCGTGGTTTCATTTACATATTGTTACACGACTGCCGTTGTTCGAGACCGCTCACAGCCGTGTTCAAACGTACAGAGCGTGCTGTTTGACCATGGCTGTAGACAATGCTCATTCCGGGGCCAAGCAAACACCTAAGTAATGCACGTGTATCACGACGTTGGAGCAAGTTATCAAAGTCCCGAATGTATTACATATATATGCTCAAGTGACACGATATTTCCGACGGAAATGTAGCAATAACGTCGACCATGTCCAGCCGTGGGTAAACGTTTGCCGTGGCCTTGTGGTTCAAACAGTTCCCGAGTGCCACGGCAAACGTTTACCCACGGCTGGACATTGTCAAACCTTATATTTATTATGCTAGTCTGTTATGATTTTCAGACAATGTTAGTATTACTTGTGAAAGCCACTTTTATTCAATTGATAATTTTAGCATAATGTGACACTTTCTCCAATGAACATGCATGCTCCCTGCTATTTGCTGTCCATTATTTCCCCTAGGTGACCACGTGACCATTGACTCGATTTTTATATTGCATACATTTACAGAATTTTATAATATGCTTAATTTTATTTACAAAGTAATGTTAGGACAAAATACACATGTATTTATAATATTAAATAAAGATGTTTCCGCGATTATATGACAATATTCAAAATATATGCCTAACTTTATGTTGTTTTAACTTGGCCTGTCAGTTTACAAGAAACTTTATGTCATTTTAAATCCTGATTATATTGTATAATCAAACAAGTCTGTTTTACCCTCTTTTCACAGCTAGTGTTGTTGATCACAATTTAATAGTTTTCCCAATTTCGTTTTTAATGTTTTCTTTCATTCCTTTAAATTATATGGCAATTATATCTATGGTTTAAAATGAAAACATACAAGTTTCTGATATTTTCACAGAATTTGCTGAACATTTTTTCCAATTTCAAAAATTCTTAACTTAGAATAAATGCGGTATCACTATATAACCCCATGATCGGGTGCAGGTACTGCTAGGCGAAGGAAGCGTCTCCTGTATCGCGCATAATTGCATGTACAGTGGAACCCCTGTAAACCGAACAACCTTGTGAAATCCATGTGCTATATTATAACCGATTTCACTGTGAAATACCGCTGATGTTGATCAGTGTTCGTGGTTGCAATGTACACAGGCATGTGTTTCAGTGCTCTTACATCGGAATTACAGTGAAACCTCTTAGAAATTCCACTGTAAAACGATGTAAAGACAGCATGTTTATATAGCTTAGTAGAGATAGAAATGTAATATAGTTACCCAAACTAGTACATCATTTGCTACATAATAGAACTGCAATCATGTAAATGTACTTCTATTACAAGTGATTAAACAACTGTTTCACATGTTAACCATTACCTGTGGTGTATGTGTATACTATACGCTGCAACGATTCATGAAAACATGCTGATGCTTTGTTGATTGGTGACACTATGAATTCTACATATGTTTAACAAAATGCACTATAACTAATATTTGATTACTTTCGGACTTTGTGTACTTTATGTCTGTAGAGTAGTGGAACTGTGCCAACACTATATACCATAAAACCATGTATGCTATGTTCTGACTTATCACATATAATTGATTGACTGGCTGATTGATTGATTGTTTGATGCATAGGTGGTTGATTGGGGCATTACAACCCATCAACTGCAAGCATCGCATAATAGATCATTTTACGAAATATATTTTTTTCTCTCTATATTTTGAGTAAATGTCGACAGAAAATTTGGACATTTGTGACATAATTTACATAAATAATCATGTTTTTTTCTGAATTAGTATCAGGGAACCATGACAAGGCAGAAACTCTCATACACTGGTCAATATAATAATTAGATACAACATAATTAAAAAAGGCACGGAAGGCATGGACAACCAATATTGATTGATCGATATATGGATTGATTGATGGATTGATGATTGATTGATTTATTTGATTGACCTGTATGGGGAGAGAATTACATGCTCAGCATTTAAATAAATGACAAAAGCCTTTTTCAGCACTGAAACCACGCTATCCTGATCTGATGCCAGGCACCCATACTACACCAGATCATTTATGATGCCATTTTGACATGTATTGTACATTTGTATTACTTACATGTATATTGTTATCTTGCAATGATCGTCTTTATACTTGTCTATTAGGGAACATTCTATGGTTTGAAATACACATGTATGTAGTTTTATTAATTCAGGTAAATGTGATAAAATGTTATTATTTATGTTACAGCTTACGGAGCCACGCAGGGGACATGGATTTTTTTTCAACATTTCGAATTAACAACTCGTTCCCTCAATTTAACAATTCGCTCCCTCAAATTAACAATTTTTTCCCACGATATAATAATTCGTTCCCACAAATTAACAATTCGTTCCCATGGGAACGAATTATTATTTTGTGGGAACGACGAATTGTTAATTCATGGGAACGAACTATTAAATTGAATGAACGATTTGTTATTTCATGGCAACGAATGAATAAAAAAAGAAATCTACGTCCCCAACGGGGCTCCGTAACAGCTTACATGTATCAGTTCCGTTATGGTCGACTTGTCGCATCACATTGCCATTTTTCACTGATATGACTTCAAACATCCATCATATTTTCCGTAAATGAAGTAGAAAATTGACCAAACAATCAGAGCTCATGTAATTATGCACGAGCTCTGAATTTTTGGTCAATGTTCGACTTTAATTACGAAAAATGTTGAACTTTTGTCAAAACAAATAACGGCAAAAACGGGCAATGTGATATGGGAGGTAATACCAAGCCGGGATCATATTTTATTTAACTATGTTCTTATGTTTGAATCATATCAGAGTAACCCATGCCAATATGTTGAAGAAAAACAAATGCACAAGTTATCCACAACTGTTTATGTTGTGACTATCATTTGACCAGTCATTTTGAGAGGCTTCAAATGAGGTGTATGGAAGATCCAGGAGAAATATTCCCACATATTTTATACCCCTAACCCTAAAGTGCATTCCCAAAGTAATGGGTTAGTTCCAATATTATTATTGTTCCAAGGTTGTCAAGTTATATAAACAAGCATATTAATACCAACAATACTAGACGACCCGCATGTCGCGCCAGCCGAGGCGTTGCTAATATACCAAAAATACTTTAACCAAAATCTTTAACCCGGACGCACGGACGTACGTACGCCAATGTGCCGACTATATCGTGCGGTCTGCAAGCGGGCACGATAAAAATCGCATTATGGCCACAAGCTGACAAAACCAGAATTTTTGTGGCTGTGACTGGAGAAATGGGACTTCGGATATTACGATATTCTGATCAGCGTAGATCCAGATCAGCTTGCGCAAGCGTGCAGTCTGATCAGGTTCTGCACTTATTGCCATTCAGTGAGTATGTTCTGGCTGTAACAAGCGTGACAGATCATCATGCCACAGTAGTGGGCTAGCAGAGAATGAGTGAGTTACGTGGATATTGACGAATGTGCGATGTTTGCGGGAAGAAGATACAACAAAAGTGTAAGTGAATGGGTTTAACTTAACGTCCCAGCAACAGCTAAGGTCATATAGAGACGGGACCACAGTTTAAAGTCTCATCAAACAGACCAGTGTGATGGAAATACTATGAAAGTATGTTAATGCCCTAGACGATTTGAACCCACAACCTCCGGATTGGAAGTCAGGGTGTTCTAACCCCTAGGCCACAACCCATCCCTGAAGGCCATAAAAACACATATGTATAAATTATTGGCAAACGTTTTAAATGCAACTGTTTAATAATAAAAATTACATTAATTGTTTGAATAATCTGGGTATGCTAGATGGATGCACCAAGTACAGGAGTATTACTTGGCAGGAAAATGGTTTTCTACCGACATACCATAGATCAGAGCATTTTCTGGACATTTTTTATTCTATAAGAGTGTCATTTTTTTTATATCACTTTTTACGAGAATGACCAAAACTTGCAAATAATTGAGCACTGACCATCTTTCCACGTACAAGTAGTTTCGGGAATATCTGGCCGACTTTGTATTCAGTGTAACTTCTAAACCAAATACCCTCCGAGTGTAATACAGAATTATGAGCGTGTGCTGTGCAATCATCAACAATCTGGGATGAATTTAGGGAGACATGAAAATAAAATAATTAAACACTGTTGTTTATGGGTGTCCGGTGTAAAGAGGTTATACTGTATCAGGATTGGCAAGATTTTCAAATACAATAAGGTAGATTTCCATGAGAGCTGCACTTGTTTATTAGATGTATAATTATGTATCAACTAGAGCCAAATAAATATGTAGTTGCTGCAAACTGTTTGTATTCATGAACCTCCACAGCCCACAAGTGTCTTGCTTAACCCATTCAATATTACAGACCGCCATTCCCATTCAATATTACAGACCGCCATTAACCCATTAAATATTAGAGAGCCACCCATATTACCATTCAAATATTACAGACCGCCATTACCCATTAATTACAGACCGCCATTCCCATTCAAATATTACAGACCCCGCCGCCATTAACCCATTCAATATTACAGACCCGCCATTAACCCCATTCAATATTAACAGACCGCCATAACCCATTCAATATTACAGACCCCTCCCCCCCATCGCCATAACCCATTCAATACAGACCGTTCCCATTCAATAATTACAGACCATTAACCCATTCAATATTACAGACCATTAACCCATTCAATATTACAGACCGCCATTAACCCATTCATATTACAGACCGCCATTCCCATTTAATCATTAATTAACAGACCGCCATTAACCCATTCAATATTACAGACCGCCATTAACCCATTCAATATTACAGACCGCCATTCCCATTCAATATTACAGACCGCCATTCCCATTCAATATTAGACCGCCATTAACCCATTCAATATTACAGACCGCCATTAACCCATTCAATATTACAGACCGCCATTAACCCATTCAATATTACAGACCGCCATTAACCCATTAATTTACAGACCGCCATTCCCTTATTCAATTTACAGACCGCCATTAACCCCATTCAATATTAATATTACCGCCATACCCATTCAATAATACAGACCGCCATTAACCCATTCAATTATACAGACCGCCATTCCCATTCAATATTACCAGACCCCCGCCATTCCCATTAATATTACAGACCGCCAATTAACCCCATTCAATATTACAGACCGCCATTAACCCATTCAATATTACAGACCGCCATTCCCATTCAATATTACAGACCGCCATTAACCCATTCAATATTACAGACCGCCATTCCCATTCAATATTACAGACCGCCATTCCCATTCAATATTACAGACCGCCATTAACCCATTCAATATTACAGACCGCCATTAACCATTCAATATTACAGACCGCCATTAACCCATTCAATATTACAGACCGCCATTAACCCATTCAATATTACAGACCGCCATTCCCATTCAATATTACAGACCGCCATTAACCCATTCAATATTACAGACCGCCATTAACCCATTCAATATTACAGACCGCCATTAACCCATTCAATATTACAGACCGCCATTCCCATACAATATTACAGACCGCCATTAACCCATTCAATATTACAGACCGCCATTAACCCATTCAATATTACAGACCGCCATTAACCCATTCAATATTACAGACCGCCATTTAACCCATTTCAATATTACTACATACCGCCGCCATTAACCCATTCAATATTACAGACCCCAGCCATCCCATTCAATATTACAGACCGCCATTAACCCATTCAATATTACAGACCGCCATTAACCCATTCAATATTACAGACCGCCATTAACCCATTCAATTAACAGATTCAGCCATTCCCATTCAATATTAGACCGCCATTAACCCATTCAATATTACAGACCGCCATTAACCCATTCAATATTACAGACCGCCATTAACCCATTCAATATTACAGACCGCCATTAACCCATTCAATATTGCAGACCGCCATTCCATTCATATACTGACCGCCATTCTTCAATATTACAGACCTTCCATTCAATATTGCCAGACCGCCATTAACCCATTTCAATATTACAGACAGCCATTAACCCTCCATTCAATATTACAGACCGCCATTAACCCATTCAATATTACAGACCGCCATTTCCCATTCAATATTACAGACCGCCATTAACCCATTCAATATTACAGACCGCCTTCCCATTCAATATTACATTCCGCCATTCCCATTCATATTACAGACCGCCATTAACCCATTCAATATTACAGACCGCCATTAACCCATTCAATATTACAGACCGCCATTAACCCATTCAATATTAAGACCGACCATCATATCCCCATTCATCATTACAGACCGCCATTAACCCATTCAATATACAGACCCCGCCATCCGTAAACCCATTCAATATTACAGACCGCCATTAACCCATTCAATATTAGAGACCGCCATTAACCCATTCAATATTACAGACCGCCATTAACCCATTCAATATTACAGACCGCCATTAAACCCATTCAATATACAAGACCGCCATTAACCCATTCAATATTACAGACCGCCTTTCATCCCATTCAATATTACAGACCGCCATTAACCCATTCAATATTACAGACCGCCATTAACCCATTCAATACTACAGACCGCCATTAACCCATTCAATATTACAGACCCCATTCCCATTCAATATTACAGACCGCCATTAACCCATTCAATATTACAGACCGCCATTCCCATTCAATATTACAGACCGCCATTAACCCATTCAATATTACAGACCGCCATTCCCATTCAATATTACAGACCGCCATTAACCCATTCAATATTACAGACCGCCATTAACCCATTCAATATTAGAGACCGCCATTAACCCATTCAATATTACAGACCGCCATTAACCCATTCAATATTACAGACCGCCATATCCCATTCATTATTCATGACCGCCATTAACCCATTCAATATTAGAGACCGCCATTAACCCATTCAATATTACAGACCGCCATTAACCCATTCAATATTACAGACCGCCATTCCCATTCAATATTACAGACCGCCATTAACCCATTCAATATTACAGACCGCCATTAACCCATTCAATATTACAGACCGCCATTAACCCATTCAATATTACAGACCGCCATTAACCCATTCAATACTACAGACCGCCATTAACCCATTCAATATTACAGACCCCATTCCCATTCAATATTACAGACCGCCATTAACCCATTCAATATTACATACCGCCCCCATAACCCATTCAATATTACAGACCGCCATTAACCCATTCAATATACAGACCGCCATTCCCATTCAATATTACAGACCGCCATTAACCCATCTAATATTAGACCGCCATTAACCCATTCAATATTACAGACCGCCATTAACCCATTCAATATTACAGACCGCCATTCCCATTCAATATTACAGACCGCCATTCCCATTCAATATTAGACCGCCATTAACCCATTCAATATTACAGACCGCCATTAACCCATTCAATTATTACAGACCGCCATTAATCCCATTCAAGTATTACAGACCGCCATTAACCCATTCAATAATTACAGACCGCCATTTCCCATTCAATATACAGACCGCCATTAACCCATTCATTACATTATTACAGACCGCCATTAACCCATTCAATATTACAGACCGCCATTCCCATTCAATATTGCAGACCGCCATTAACCCATTCAATATTACAGACTGCCATTAACCCATTTAATATTACAGACAGCCATTAACCCATTCAATATTACAGACCGCCATTAACCCATTCAATATTACAGACCGCCATTCCCATTCAATATTACAGACCGCCATTAACCCATTCAATATTACAGACCGCCATTCCCATTCAATATTGCAGACCGCCATTAACCCATTAAATATTACAGACCGCCATTAACCCATTTAATATTACAGACCGCCATTAACCCATTCAATATTACAGACCGCCATCAACCCATTCAATATTACAGACCGCCATTAACCCATTCAATATTACAGACCGCCATTCCCATTCAATATTACAGACCGCCATTAACCTATTCAATATTATAGACCGCCATTCCCATTCAATATTACAGACCGCCATTAACCCATTCAATATTACAGACCGCCATTCCCATTCAATATTACAGACCGCCATTCCCATTCAATATTCAGACCGCCATTAACCCATTCAATATTACAGACCGCCATTAACCCCACATTCATATTACAGACCGCCATCCCATTCAATATTGCAGACCGCCATTAACCCATTCAATATTACAGACTGCCATTAACCCATTTAATATTACAGACAGCCATTAACCCATTCAATATTACAGACCGCCATTAACCCATTCATATTACAGACCGCCTCCCATCCATTCAATATTACAGACCGCCAATTAACCCATTCAATATTACAGACCGCCATTCCCATTCAATATTGCAGACCGCCATTAACCCATTAAATATTACAGACCGCCATTAACCCATTTAATATTACAGACCGCCATTAACCCATTCAATATTACAGACCGCCATTAACCCATTCAATATTACAGACCGCCATTAACCCATTCAATATTACAGACCGCCATTCCCATTCAATATTACAGACCGCCATTAACCTATTCAATATTATAGACCGCCATTCCCATTCAATATTACAGACCGCCATTAACCCATTCAATATTACAGACCGCCATTAACCCATTCAATATTACAGACCGCCATTCCCATTCAATATTACAGACCGCCATTAACCCATTAAATATTACATAACCCATTCAATATTACAGACCGCCATTCCCATTCAATATTACAGACAGACCGCCTTCCTAATGTCTGCAAACAGTGCTGGGGCCTGTTTCACTAAACTTCGTACGACTAAAATAGTTGTAAGTGCAAATTTATAATAGTCTGGAAATTTCAATTTATGGATTTACATTTATTGAGCATAGCCTATGCTCAATAAATGTAAATCCAATAATTGTTTACAAGAAAACATTGTTAATGTGAAATTTACAGACTCATAAGTTTGCACTTACAAATATTTTAGTCGTACAAAGTTTAGTGAAACGGCCCCAGGTCCAGATGATCAAGCTTGTTTCAAGTCTCATCCAAAATACCAGTGGTATGGAAATCTGTGTTCAACAGCAAGGTCATATACAGATGGAATGGATTGATTGATGTTTAACGGCCTATCAACAGCTAAGGTCATTTAAAGCCGGGCCAACAGGTTGGATCCTGCATGTAACATACTGCATTGGGGAGAAAATTCCAAAATCAGAACGGAATAATTACATCAAAATAAATATATATATTCAGTTCTGAAATTAGAATAACCTGACACGTCAGGTCCATACCGCACCAAAGTCACTTGGCCCCTTCCTCTATCATAGAGGATTAGGAATAATCGTATTACTCCTACAAGGGGTATAACCAGATTAAACCCTCACATACAAGAATGCCAAAGAAGT
>CM055268.1:648668-673711 GCA_029237695.1 Conchocele bisecta | reverse complement strand
GTGACCTATAAAAGGGTCAGTCTCTAGATCGTCAATCAATCCCGCGGTGTTTGGTATAGGGAGAAGTATACTAACGGCGGTTGCGTACAAATGAATAGCCGCCGATCCGAGAGTTTTTGTCATCTCCGCACCTAACCTAGATTCGTATCGCGCATACATTTTATCGATCTCCGCATCTGACATCTTATCCACCTGAAAAACTGAGAGACGCCTACCGAGATAATGCTCCGATTGTCCCCCAGCAACCAGCGCAGCTAGCCGCTCTCGTCGCGCCGCATTTTCATTTTCATTCGGAGTCGTTGCACTCAACCCAATACCAACCGCCGTTGGAGTTGGAGTTGATTCCGATTGCTCTGTCGGATCATTATCTTTCAGGATGTTGGCAGTCGGAGTTGAGGTTTCTTCTATTAGCTGATCGAGAAGTTCGTCGCAGTTCATTATTGCTAATTTTCTTAAAATTAATTTAACTATTCTAACAAGTCTCATCACTTTAACATATTGCCAAGCGCACCACCCGATACTTATGATCACCATTATGCTCGCAACAAAGCTCGCAGCGGAGCACCAAATTGTTAACATTGTTAACCATTGTTCAGCATTTGTTCAACATTTGTTAAGCATTTGTTCAGCATTTGTTCAGCAATTGCTAAGCATTGTTAAGCATTTACTCGGCAATTACTAAACGAGCGTTAAGTAATTGCTAATTAATTATTAATTAATTGATAGCTTCGTAAGCAGTTGGTTGATCAGTCTTTAGCAAAAGCTTGGTGTGCTTAGTTTCCGAAAGCATCTGTCGAACCTCCAGGCGCTCCTCGCGCGTTGGGATAACGTCATTCTCTCGAAGACAGTCATCGAATGAGTCTCGGTCCTTGCAGTGAAAGAGGGCGACCCATTTCGTTTGCTCGCGCCGATCCTTGAGGATGGCGTTGTACTTTTGAGTGGATATCCAAACGCTTTGCCTAGCATGGCGGCCAGAAAATGCGAGCTCGGAGAGCATGTCCTTCTTTTTGGTCATTGCCGCCTTGGCCGAGCAATCGTCAATCACGTATAGGGTGGGCTCACCCTGGAATCTTTTGTATAAACCACGCAGCCAATCATGAAGCCTATCACCGGGGTCAATAACGTATACCTCAGGGTCGGTCCATATCCACGGGCGCCGTTGATAAGTATCGTTGTGCCGCACAGTGGGACACAGGATCACAATGTGATGAAAGGCATCGCGGTAGGAGCCCTCGAGCAAGTCTAGGATGAAAACCGTTTTTCCACATCCTGTCTGCCCACATATTATGGCAGAGTGGGCATCTCCAATCGTGAATTGGTATTGATTGCTAATTTTCTTAATTTTTTCAAATTTATTAATTAATAAATCGTTAGAATGATTGCTAATTTTCTTAAAATTAATTAATAAATCGTTAGATTTAGTAGATTGCTGAGACGTATCGGCCATCTTCGATGTTGAGTTGTGCATCTGTAATTATATATAAATACACGTTCAATGGCCCGGCTCCGTCCGCCTCTTTGGTTATCTGGATCGTCACACCCTCGATAGCGTTCTCAACTTGGCGTCCGTTGCCGTGTATTTGGTCGTCGTCGCTGGCTCGCATGTCTAGCCATAATGCGTATTTGGTATTCAGGAACTCCGCGAGGGAGACGGCCGAGAGATGCAGGTCTGTGGCAACCGCTGCAACCTGCGGAGAGCGCTTAGAGCCGGCAGCAAACTGCTTTCTTACTTCGTCCCACTGCTGGTGTGCGCAAAGATCCGCGCTGTAGAGTTGATTGGGGACTCCCTCGATCGTCACCTCTACCTTCTTGATTTTGGGGTTATAGAATTTGTCGGTTTTTCTAGCACCGAACGCGAACCGAGCATCCTCGAACAACATCAGTATACCTTTCATCGAGCGGGCGGGTACGTTGACATTAATATTCCACAATGTGTCACCTTTGTCTTTCGTCATCTTACGATGGCGAAGAACTCGGTCGTAAAGTATGGCAACGCGCCCTGCGTACTGGGTTCTGATCAATCGCGCGAGTTCGGGCATCGTGACCATGTCGTACTCCCGCGAAACATTATCGATCGTATACGTCGATAACATGTCGCTGGTTATGAGAACTCGGCCGTAGTCGTTGAACGTTAGTTCGTATTCAAGGCGGTCAGCCAAAGCGCTCTGATAGTAGGGCATGTGACTCTCCAGCAACTCAAAGTCGAGCGGGATGTAGAAGCGGTTGCCGTAAGCGCCCGCGACCGCATTGTCGCTCGCGTTGTTATCTGCCTTGTTAGCAGACCCGATTCTAAGTTTGGTTACGTTCTTATTTTTGCTGGTGTCAATACCCTGATAGACAGCGTTTTCACGCTCTTGCGCCGTCATCCATAGGTCCTGATAACAATGGTAGACGTCGCTGTCATCGATCGACATCACCTCATTACCAGAAATCTTTATCATGGTGTTCTTGACTATGGCGCGACCCAGGTTCTGAACGATGGTTCGTCGTTAGTTAGCTCCGAGGTTGGGGAAGTGGACCAAGAGCTGTTGGTTCTGGTCGATCGTCGATGGGTTGTTCGTAATAACGACACTCTGTCTCACGCCTTTTGCCCCGAGGGGCTCACGCAGTCTGCGGTATGGATTGAGTTTGCGACCGTATTGACTCGAAGACATAATTTAGTGAAACTATATTAAACCCGTATGGTTTTGTCTTTAATACATAATTAATTTTAAGAAAATTATAAAGATGGCTGATTACGATATTGACATGGATGAAATCGGCAGAGACGATTTCCGCGATGATGATGACATCGATGATGACATCGATGACTATGACGAAACGACCTTCATAGAGACGCCAGCACCCCAAAATACACCTTTGTTTAGTCCAGGCGCATCTTTGTTTAGTCCAGATGCACCAGGAACTTCATCTGCTGGTGTCCCTATGTGGGAGGCCCCACCTGAAACTCCGGCATGGGCGTGGGGTGACGAGATTCCTGCGGGGATCTCCAAGGATGAGCTGGCGCCTCTCAAGGAAACGGATTCTCTGGTGAAGCGGTGGGAGAATGAGGTGTCTAAACACGGCATCAATGCCACGTTGGAGTTCCGCAGCACTAAATGAGGAGACCTGTGGGTTAAATGGGGCAAGAGCTGGAAGTTGCTGACGTACAAGAACGACCCGACCCGGTTCCTCACCCCCTCTTCATTGAACCGATATGGAGTATCCCTCGCTCGAGCTCTCGGAGTGATCGATGATCGGTCGCAGCTGCCTCAACAAATGGTAAAAACCCTACAGTCTACCGACGAAACGCTGGCGAAGACGGCCGCCGCTATAGAAATGAGCGAGCTCAGCGATGTCCCTCGTATAGCCACCGACGCTATTAACACAGTGGAAACTACGGTCAACGAAATGAACGACACGAAATATGACCCACCATTACCTACTTCGCGAACTCCTGGGGACTCGATAAGGCTCTGCAAACAACTCGGGGCGAACTGGTCAATAACCTCTCCAAACTCACGGCGCTGGACAAACATAATCGCGCTAGTAAGAAAGAAAACTTGGGGAAGTCCGTGACGATAGAGAATCTACCGAGCGGATCAACAAACTCCTGCGGTCGTTGCGGGACGAAGAGAAGCTCGCTGGAGGAGGCTGCTTCGACTAACCATGAGGCACTTTCCGGCCAATTAAGTCGGAGCCGCGAAACAATCTTGAGGGTTCTGCACGAGGACACGACACTCGGTGAGCGTCTTCGCACTCTGTTCAGAGAGAAGGGCGTCACGATAGTAACCATCATCGCAGCTTTCAGCATGATTATATCGACCCTAATTCTATCTATATCGTCTCTATTTGTAGCTGTCAATGCTGGTGCCGCACCAGCACCCGCACCAGCACCAGCACCTGCACCAGCACCCGCGTCATCCGGCGGAGCCAAGGAGTGGATAAAAAACAACTAAAAGCCCTCGCCAGTCTCCTGGCTAAATTAGCAGGAAAGTTGGCTGCCGCGCTGCCTGGTTTGATAGGAGGTCTCCTCTCCTTCTTGTTATCTATGTTATCAAAAACGGTCGGATGGCTCGCCGAGAATACCTGGGCTTTAATCGTGGCTATCGCCGGTCTACTATTCTTCGCCAGAGAGTTCCTAAAACCAAAGCGTAAATAGTCCGATCGTCACGAGGGCGACGACGAGCGCTAATTTCTCCTCCTTGTGTGTTGTGCTTCCAATCTCGATTGGTGTTTCAACATTGTTGATGGAACTCGATGGTGCATCCAATTTACGAATTGGGGGTACTGGGTTCGATTGTGTTGAGGTATGTGTATCCATTTTGTGTTTTGGGCGTTTTATGAAATCGGTTCCACTTACAACTCCGCTCCCAATCATCTTGGGTGGGAGCTTGATGATATCTGTGTTCACGTTACCGTTGTGGCCGAATTTTTGATTGGCGGTGGCGATTACGATCTGTTTATTGTAACCGTCAACCGGGTCGTCTCGTAGTATCATATTGCTCGGCGCCATATAAAGACCTATTCCAAATGCGTAGTCTACCGGGGTGCTGGCATTCTGCAAAACATCTTGATAATTCTGGATCGCCTTCTCCAGATCCACCCTAGCTGAGATGGCGTCCTCTACAAGTGCCAAGAATTGTTTTTGTGCATCAAACGCCGTTCCCGTGCCCAGTATGGAACTGCGAGTTTGCTTCTGTGTGCTGAGGATGGTCCAGACGTACGTGCGAATGGAGTCGTTGACGCGAGTAACCCCGGCCTGCGTGAACCCTAGACCCTTATCTAACATAAATGTACCCCACGCGTTCTGAACCTCAGCAGCCTGCTGTATGTAATCGACGTGAGCCCGTTTCGGAGGTAACATTTTACAAGAAAACACGCCACAGTGCCGACCTCCAGACACTTCTGGCCCGAAAGTCATAGTCGCGGGGTCAAAATTCCCGGCGTTCCGACGATGTGGTCACCGGAGTGATCGTGTCTAAAATCAGTCTGCATCCAATTCCTGGACTGGCCCCGAATGAGAACGTCCCCGAATGAGAACGTCCCCGAGGCCGGTGCTGGTAGGAAATGCTTTCTGTCTCCAGTCCGCGTCTTTTGAAACGTTAAATTCGTTACACAGTCTTTCAAACGCCATACGGTCGTATGCGTTGGAAATGGGATCCCAGGTGTCGTCTTGAGGTAGAGAAATACCTAGTTCTTGGAGAATCCTCCTAATAGTATAATACGTGTGAAAGTTGTAGACACTTCGAAGCATGACATTCTTGGATGTTAGATGGTCTTTATGTGAAACTCCACACCCGGCTGTTGCGCACCATACAGCGAAATTTAGCTGGTTCTGCCAAAACTGCATCGGTGTTGCTTTCCACCCGTTTACCGCCTCCATCGTAGTAATCTTGGGCAGCCTATATTTCTCAAACGTGTTGGGGAAATTGGTGGCAAAGCCACTGTCTGGTCTAACCGTTACAGTTGGGTGTACAAGGTGGTTAACAACGTTTTTTTGCTTGTATTTACCACCGACCGCGTACTTTGCATTAGAATTAAAGCTAAATGCTTTGGTATCCATTGAAAGATATTATTATGTTTGCTAGTATCACTAATGTTCAAAAAGGGTGTTGTGAACTTCAAAAATTAATAGACAACTGCTGCGGACAACGCCGGGTAGGCCTCAGATCAATCACCTTCACAGTTGGGTGGAAAAACATTGAAATGCACAAGGAGATCTCCGGAATAGAATGGCCAGAGGCTATCTGTTCCGCAGATTGTATAGATCTAGAGGACTCCGATAGTCCTGCAGAAACAAGGAGACGCCTTCGGGAAACAGCTGCCGCATTACTTCCTGGCCTTTGGGGTTTCGGAGATGTCCAAGCTTTAATCGCGACGAATATGCCTGATATGGCATCTCACAGTCTCAAAAGCCACGGGGATTGCGACATTGTCCGTTGATAAAACATTAAAGATCACTCCGGGGTTGGCCTCAATGTTAGGATTTAAATTTGCACCCCCTTACAACGAGGATGAAGGGCGAGAGTTCCCGTTGAAATTTGTCTTCATCCCCCGTGGGCGAGCACCGCGGCGATACCCCGGTGAACTTCGCCTTCACAAAAACTCTCGGGGTGCACCTGGATCGGGTGAACATCGTACAACACGGTAGACGGCACTCCCAGCACATTACTGAAAACCGTGCCCGCCAGCGACTGTTTCTTTGGTGAGACCCTGACCTTAGACTTCCCACACCCCGAGATGAAAGTTTTGGAATCGGGACACATCCACGAGGTGAAGATTTCTATTCTTGATGATAAAGGGCGAGAGTTGAAGAACGATTACCCGATTTCGGTCGTCCTAGAAATTTCAAATTAATTAATTTTAAGAAAATTATTTAGAATTAAACGCATGTTTCATCCCGACAGCGGGTGACTTTTTAACTACCCAAAAAACAAAGGCCTTGATCAATAGAACTATATCGGTGGCCACGGACGAGATTCACAAGAGTCTACTATCACAACTTAGAGAATATGCCCTGGCTGTGAATACACAAAGTCGGGAAGAAACGCATACGGAACTAAACGAACTAGGTGAAAAAATAACCAAATTTCGAAAAGATGCCCGGTTGGGGATTGATAAAGTCCGAGAAGACCACCAGGCGGACCTTACGGAGGCTTATGATGCGTTGCTCTTAAAGGACACTCTCATCAGTGAAGCGACACTTACCGAACTAGACGGGTAAATAATAAAATTTCGAAAAGAGACCAGGTCGGATATTGATAAAGTCCGAGAAGACCGCCAGGCGGCCCTTACGGAGGGTTATGATACGTTGCGCTTAGAGGACTCTCATCAGAGAAGCGGCACTTACCGAACTAGACAAAAAAAGAACCAAATTTCGAAAAGAGGCCACGTCGGGTATTGAGAAAGCCCGAGAAGACCACCAGGCAGACCTTACGGAGGCTTATGGTGCGTTGCGCTTAGAGGACTCTCATCAGAGAAGCGACGGTTGCCGAACTAGACGGGAAAATAACCAAATCGAAAAGAGACCCGGTCTGGTATTGATAAAGTCCGAGAAGACCACCAGGCGAACCTTGCGGAGGCCATTGCGGAGGCTTATGATGCGTTGCGCTTAGAGGACTCTCTCAGCAAAGAAGCGACACTTACTGAACTAGACGGAAAAATAGCCGAATTTCTGAAAGAGACCAGGTCGGGGGTTGAGGGGGTCCGAGAAGACCACAAGGAGGCTATTGTGGAGGCTTATGGGGCTTTGCGCTCAGAGGACTCTCACAATAGAGAAGCGGCACTTACCGAACTAGACGAAAAAATAACCAAATTTCGAAAAGAGGCCCGGTTGGGGGTTGAGGGGGTCCGAACGGGTATTGAGAAAGCCCGAGAAGACCACCAGGCGGACCTTACGGAGGCTTATAGGGTGTTGCGCTCAGAGGACTCTCTCAGAGAAGCCGTGGTTGCTGAACTAGACGGAAAAATAACCGAATTTCAAAAAGAGGCCCGGTCGGGTGTTGAGAAAGCCCGAGAAGACCACCAGGCAGCCCTTGCGAAGGCTTATGAGGTGTTGCGCTCAGAGGACTCTCTCATCAGAGAAGCGGCGGTTGCTGAATTAGACGGGAAAATAACTGAATTTCAAAAAGAGGCCCGGTCGGGTGTTGAGAAAGCCCTAGAAGGCCACCAGGCGACCATTACGGAGGCTTATGATGCGTTGCGCTTAGAGGACTCTCTCAGCAGAGAAGCGGCACTTACCGAACTAGACGAAAAGATAACCGAAGTTTCCGATAAACTGAAACATGATCGTATAGCCGCGACCAAAGCTCTTGAGGAGGCCTCTTATAAGATTCGTACTGAGGCATATAACGCAAACAGTGCGCTTGCCGGAATAGTGCGAACAATGAAAACACCAAAACGTGTCATAACAGTTTGGGCTGAGAAGTGGGGCCCATTGGTTGAGGGGCACTATGAATAATTCGTAACGTGCCAAAGCGATTAATACATGTTGGGGGATACACTATGACAGCTGCAGGTGAAGTTATCCAAATGGCGGTCTGCTCGGTTAATGCTAATGGTAAACCTGTGGGCGCGGTCGCGATAAATATTGTAGTAGATGGTGAAGAACGGGGGGTTGGAGTCACTAAAATCTCTGGAGATAGTTCGACGGTGGTTTCGTTCTCCGGTTATGATCGAATTAGACTTTCCAAAGGTAGTGTTATTAACTTTGTTACGAAAATCGGTGACCTAGAGAGTTCTTCCACTATTGTCTCATTGTTAATTGAACTTCTTTTGTAAATACTAATATATTGAAAATCATGAACGAATCAACGCTTCCAATTGTCAATACCACTCCATCAACACTGTGTACAATTAACGAAAGAAGTTCAGATTTTAGGTTGAATAATATCGTCGCTATGCAGGATATTTTAGTTAGAGAATATACAAATAGAAAAAGAAACGCTAAAAAATATAGACGCGCGGTGAACACGGCTGAAGCATCTAGCACGGCTCTGGCGAGTGTTTCTGTGTTGTGTGGGGCGGGGACAGCTGCAACTATATCCACCATTATAACGGTTCCTGTAGCGGGGATTTTATGTGCGGTGTCGGCCGTTTCTGGGTTGTTGTGTATGGTAATTAGGGCGTCGGGTGGAAAACTCGAGAAAAATGTAGAAAACATGATAGAATATCTGTTCTCGCCAGGTCGAAGAAAAATACCATCGACGTTATGGTGTCCAAAGCGTTGGCCGATAAGAAAATATCAAATTTAGAGTTTGAATCCGTGGTGGAAGAAATGGGGAGATATGAACAATTAAAAAATGATATAAGAATCAAGGCGCGCGCCACCATGCCCAAAATTGAGTGTACTGATTGGGATAAATTTAGGGAAAAACTTGGAGATAAAGTCGGAAGAAATGTTACAGCACCATTGTGATATTTTATAAAATAATTAATTTTATAATTAATTTAAAGAAAATTATAAAATTAATTATATTGGTGCAGTAAACAATTTATTAATTAATTTTAGGAAAATTATTAACAATTTAAAAAGAAAAAAAAGAAACAAAGTTTTAGGTTCCACCGAGGCTCGAACCCGCGCCAGCAAAACCCTTCTGGGTCCACCCCGCTAAGCCTTCGCTTAAATTTCTTCTATTTTTTTTTATTTTTTCGGCTTAGCGAGATGTGTTACACTCACATCTCCTACACCCCATCATTGGACCGATGCCGTGGACCCCACCTCATCGTTACCTCCATCCGCTATAATGTGCAGAGCGGCCAGAGTGAAGTACATGTGGAGAAACTTATCGCACTGTTGAGATATTAATGCCGGCGTCCCGACACCGAACTGTGTTTATTTCTCGTATGTAAACTTAACTTTGCTGGTGAAATAAAAAAAAAATTAAAAAAAAATTGTTATTTATTAATTAATTATTTTATTATATATTAATTAATATGTTTTCTATATAATAGGGGGTGTTCAGCTTTAAATTATAAATAATTTTATTAAAATTAATTAAATAACGAACCATCCCGGAAATTCGTGAACTATATAACCCTCACTAAGTGTTTATAAACTGTGTACACCACCTGTGTAAATCGATAGCCCATTTACATACCATCGATAAGGCTATAAATAGCCATGTGTGTAATATATATTACAGTGTGTTTATTTTCCATCCCGTAAGACGTAATCGTGTAAACCTCTCTATATTTGGACACTTAATATACGTGTAAGGTGGGACACCTAATTTACATTTTCATAACGCGTGTAATTGGAACATTGTCGTCTGTTTGGTGTTGTGATTACAACATAAATTTATAAGCGATATCGTAGAAATGTACATTCGTAAACGAATCGTTGGGTTTTAATAGTTTTATATAATACGCCTTAGTTTCATATCCGATACGCATTATCCGTCTTAATGTTCGTATTTGTCTCTTGTATAGTTGACATAATTGCCGGTATAATATTGTAAATGCAACGTTTTTATCGGAGTGTAATAAATTACGCTGGTATTTCATGTATTCGATATCGCCTAGTGTTCTCATTTTATAGAATTTATATATAGGATTATAACCCCCGTATTCTTCGTAAACTTCTTCAACACAGCCATTAAAAACTTTCAATTCCAATTGTATTGTATTATCCATTTTCTCTAATAATATTGGTACTTGTTTTTTCTGTTCAATTTTCTAATTTTATAAAATTAGTTTGATAATGTTTTTTACAGTGTTTTAATGCTGTAGAAATACCGTGACTTATTAGATCGATTCTATCTTTGTAACTGACTTTCCGATTTCAATTTTTACTAAACGATAATACTTGCGAGCACGTAATCCCCTGTTAACCATTCGATGAGTAGCCTGAGTGCCACAGCATGGTGGACATAGCAGTGACTCGGCTTTGGTCCCTACCCCACAATGCCGACATGGGCGAGGCGAAACGGAACCTCTTCGTATCCATGCACGGTGATGTTTGCAATATTCGTAAATACTGGTGCGAAAACATCTCTCGTGACTACCTGTCTTCAACCACGCACACTTAACTAGAACCATTATGTTATATATATATACTGAGTATAACATAGGGATTTTTATCTCTAATAGGGTGTATCTTCTCATGTCATAAATATATGGTCTCGCGGTAGTAGTATATAAGAGTCACAAATGATACCATCATGTGCTGTGGAAGGTGCCGCGCGTAGCTGGTACCTTCCAGAGGTGATGGTATCATTGTGACTCTTATATACTACTACTATTCATGCGCACATCACAATTCATTGATTATAATCTCAAAAATAGACTAAATATGCATATGTATCTGCCGTGGAAGTGTAATAAATAGGATTTTCCATCGTACATGTTTGAATAGCGGAAATTATACACTCGTGTCCGTCGGCATCCATGCAAGCTACTCGTTCGCTACGCTCACTCGTTGCTTACGCAAAAGCCGACGCACACTCGTGTATTATTATTTGCACGGGTTTCGCTGTGAGAGAAAACCTGTAATCAACTCCATACAAATAATACACCGTGAAGAGAACACCCGTAATTGTGCGCCTGTTTTCTTGGAAACCACGAGCTACCATGCAAAATGTTTAATTTTTATTACAGTCAAAATAAAGTTATTGGAAAATTTAGAAAGGGTCTTGATTAATCTAGAATATTAATGTGATTGAACATATTCAAAACAAGCACTCAATTATATCTGGTTCATAGAAACAGCTGCGTAATTTGGATTTCAAAAAGTTTACATGACGTCACATTTGACGTCACACAATGTAACGTTAAAACGCAGGAACACACGTCATTGTATAACTTCATGCGCACATCACAATTCATTGATTATAATCTCAAAAATAGACTAAATGTGCATATGTATCCGCCGTGGAAGTGTAATAAATAGAATATTCCATCGTACATGTTTGAATAGCGGAAATGATACACTCGTGTCCGTCGGCATCCATGCAAGCAACTTGTTCGCTACGCTCACTCGTTGCTTACGCAAAAGCCGACGCACTCTCTTGTATTATATCCCTCTCTTCAAAATGGATGGTGGAATATCCTCTATATCATTCCACATTCATAAAATTACCCTCGCTACTGATCATACGTCCGTCCGTTCCGTCCGTCCGTCCGTCCGTCCGTCCGTCTAAATATATTTTAAAGTTTTTGTAACAGTTTCTCAAATTACCTATAATTTCTGTTTGCCTTCAGATAATATCTTCATATTGCACACATGCATTACTTAATAATGATACATCCTTTCACATTAATATAATTAGCCTCGCTACTGATCGTACGTACGTACGTCTGTCTGTCTGTTTTTATAACAATTTTCAAATTGGGGCCGTAAATGTGTCGACAGGCCACATTTTCTAGTTTTGCCAGAAAATGTCATATCTACAGAAAATACAAAACTATCTGTCTCCCTATATTATAACCGACTGAGTGGGCATGTATCTTTAAGAAATGCGTCTTCTATTTGTAGGTAAATTTGAAATGTGGTTTGGAGCATAAATTGGTGAGCGCCCACGAGCCGAGTCGTTGCGAGTACGAGTTTGACTTCCTGACGCCATGTGTCTGCACCGATCCTGGACAGCATGACGATATCCACGATGAACTCTAATCATTGCTCAAATGAGACACGCCATGTCATTTGGTACCTTCGGACATCTGCGTAATTTCATTAACTACGATTACAAAACTTTCACAATATTTTGTTCATAAATAAAGTCAAAAATTGACAAAATTTTTAGATTGTTTTACGGAAAATAATGTAAATTTTGTAAACCTATTTAATGTAATTATGCAGATCTCCGAAGGTACAAAATCACATGGCGTACTGTCATTGCTGGAGTAATAGGGCTTATGGGATTTGCAACCAGTGTAGCTACTGATCAAATAGCACACTCATGTAGCCTGATAATGATCTGTATTGCACGTTGGAAGAATTGCAGGTATTTATTTGATGGAATAGCGAACAGTGCAGATCCTGATCAGACTGCAGATTCACAGGCTGATCTGGATCTACATAGGTCGCAAAACCCATAAGCCCCATTTCTCATGTTGCAGTCATAAATTACTTGTATTTCACTGGATTGTTTCACTACCATGCCATAAAATTAAAATATCGTATAAATATGATGAGCCATATGATTTACGATCTGAGCCATAAATGACGTCAAAAGTTGACAAAATGTTCAGAGCAAATGCACAATAGAATTACACAATGGAATTCCGCATTTGCTATGTATATTTCGTCAACTTTGGATGTTATTTAAAGAAAAACTATCACAGTTTCTGTAAATATTTTTCATGAAATATCGCACATCTTCTAGATGTAGAAAATCACATGGCTTTTAACAAATATGGGTCACCATTGGATACAGATTTACAGACTGCGATCTCGCACACTGAGAGCCACATGGTTTGATTAATCTGGAACTAGATTGACCGACCTACTGTCTGTTTCACGAAACCTGCCCAAATTTTACGGCCATATAAACAATGCAAAAACAATATTTTCTTTGATAATATTAAATTCTATCAAAATTTAAGAATGAGCCTTCTTTTTATTTCGTGAAATTTGGTCAAATATTGATATTACGAAAAATGAATTCTGTATGGGAATTTAGCATGGGGAAAAAAGAGGTGGAGAACCTGGAGGAGGAGTCGAAAAACGAAAACATTTGGAAATTGTTTCTGAAACTTGAAAATGATCTAAGAAAACAAGTTACATTTTGAAAATCGGTCCACTAGTTCTGAAATTAGAAAAAAATCCCCATGTTAAATCCCTAGTGAAGACGTCTATGTGGATTTAACATGTGGAAATAGTTTTTTCGCAATAAAATCAATATTGGACCAAATTTAATGAAATAAAAAGAAGGCTCATTCTTCAATTTTGCTAAAATTTATTATCAAAACAAAAGAAAAGTTTTTGCATTGTTTATATGGACGTAAAATTTGGGCAGGTTTCGTAAAACAGACAGTAGGGTACATTTCGTCTTAAGACATACATTTTTGAAAGCCAGTACCGTTTTCAATCCTGAGCATGCAATTTATTGGAAAGACCATTTAAATATGGAAACTTGAAATTAATCTAAAATCATGTTAAAATTAAGTATAAAAACATGTGTCGGAGACGTTCCATTGAATGTAGTGTTATTATGTTGTAATACATGTATTGTGACATTGATTTCTGAGTTTTCTAAATTTCTGTTTTATAAGTTAGCAAAAATTTTTCTACAATTTTGTGCACAATTGGGTTATACTGTTTTCTAAGATTATACTGTGATCTCGTGCTCAAATTCAAGCTGCTAAAGCTGATTAGTTGCATTATAATTTGCCCTACTTTCTAAGCAAATCGCTGGCCAGTATCGCGCTCCACTTATTTCACATATTGCAAGATTTAACCCCAATAAGTTTAATATTAGCAGATTTAATGACTACCTGTTTGACAGGAAATGGAAAATCAATACTTGGATGGGAGACTGCATTATAACCTGGATAATTACATGCATTATAAACCTGGCTAATTACATGTATAAACCTGGCTAATTACATGGCTAATTACATGTATAAACCTGGCTAATTACATGTATAAACCTGGCTAATTACATGGCTAATTACATGTATAAACCTGTATAAACCTGGCTAATTACATGTATAAGTATGTTCACATATAAACCTGGCTAATTACATGTAAGTATGTTCACATATAAACCTGGCTAATTACATGTATAAACCTGGCTAATTACAGTATAAATGGTTATGGTATATAAATCTAATTACATGTATAAACCTGGCAATTACTGGCAATTACATGTATAAATACAACTGCATTAAACATGTTATAAAACCTGGCTAACCTGGCTAATTACATGTATAAACCTGGCTAATTACATGTATAAGTATGTTCACACATTACATTTTTATGGAACTAAATTTTGCGGTCGCAAACATTCCCTCGATTTTAATTCCTTAAATATCGAATATGTGAACAATAACTTGTACATATAGTGTACTTTCTCAGTCAGTGGTTGACAATTCGACGAATAAGTAGGCTTTGATCAAACTTCTGTCCTCAATTCTATTTGGCCTACACAGTCTTCATTCATGACCAATACAATGAGTGGTGTATGGCACAAGATGTACTGACCGTTAACCCTTCAACACTGCAGACCAGTGTTACTCACTGTAGACATACGAAATCCTGGTGACTTACTTAACATAATTCTATTGAAAACTATTTGTATATTAGAAAACTATAGTACGGAAGCGTCCATATGCTAATGCTAAACTATTGTTATCTCCTAATTAGGAGATACTATCTCTTGATACTATCTCCTAATTATGACTTGCTATCTACTAATTAGGACAAATTATCTCCTAATTAGGAATTAGTATCTCCTAATTAGGTATCATTATCTCCTAATTAGGGCATACTATCTGTGTCGAAGCTAAAAAATGTTTTATCTCCTTATTAGGAGACACTAACTCCTAATTAGTAGATACTATGTCCTAATTATGAGATAGTAAATCCTAATTAGGAGGAGATACTAACTCCTAACTAGGAGATAGTATCTCCTATTTAGGAGTTAACTCCTAATTAGGAGATAAATATATTTTAACATTGGCACCAGGACGTTTCCATACTAGAGACAGTTATGTGAGTGTCCTTGTATATTTCTGTGATACTAAACAGTAAACAGCAGTGCTAGTTGTTCATGTAATACAAACTCTTCTCTGTTGTGACTTCACAATATAACACTTAATACAGGAGAAATCTACACAATATAACACTTAATACAGGAGAAATCTACACAATATAACACTTAATACGGGAGAAATCATTGCAATAATTAGAATTTTTCAAACGGGAAATGTGGCTGTGACTGGAGAAATGTGGCTGATGTGATTTGTGACCAATGTAGACCCTGATCAAATAGCACACTTCTGTAGCCTGATAACGATATATATTCCTTGTTAGAAACATGATGGATGTTTCCTTGATGGAATGGTGAGGCGCACAATGCAGATCATGATCAGACTGTGCAGATGCATTTCCCATATCTCTTGTCACAGCCAAAACTGGCGAATCTCGACCAGTAGTAAATGGTGCAGTCAACAAATTACGCTGCAGGAAAATGTCGTCAATCTGTATGATGTGGACCTACCAGTAACAGTCCAATACTAGCTTGACCTTGTTCGTCTGCAAATGCACTGACATAATTATGCCATACGGTGAATATAAAGCTATTTATCAGGTAATCAGCATTGTATTTGTCGAATACTTACTGACTGATACCATATTGCTGTATCGGGCATTGACCTGATACGAATATCCGGGTAACAACAGATTGAAAAATCATGTTTCATAAGTCGAACGGCACGATGTTACCGAATGACATCAGTGTTATGACATCACGGATACAAGTCCACATTCTTTTCAATGAAAACAACGTCACAATGCTCGTTCTGTAGCCTAAAAAATTACCTGATAATTAGAATACCATGCTAGTGACTTTTGATATCAAGTTTATCAGGCTCGGCTCGGTAACGGTAGGAATTCCACGGCAAGCCTCGGAATTCCTACTGGTTTCCTAGCCTTGCCAAAATTGATATCAAAAGACACTAGCCTGGTAATCTTTATGTGCAATCCTGTGTATTATTATTCACACATGGAACTGTCTCTGCGAGTTGGCTGTACTGAATTGCCAAACCGTTTCTCAACGATCTTGCTATTGAAAATAATCCATGATTTCCACGAATGACGTAGAAAGTTGACATAAATTTCTGAGCTCTAGCGGATAAGTGAGGAAGAAATTTATCTAAACTTTCGATGGTTTGGCCCTCGGGTCAAGGTCAAATACTTAGTTTCTTTACAAAACTTAACATCAGAGAAATATTGTTATAACTTCTATTTCCTTCACCTAAAATGCTTAATATTTCACACATGCATTCCTGTGAGGCTCTACTACCATGCTGTACTAAATCCACGACCGTCCAACCCCCGCTGATCCCAAGGTCAAGGTCAAATACTTAGTCTCTACAAAACTTAACATCAGAGAAATATGTTATAACTTTTATTTCCTTCATCTAAAATGCTTAATATTTCACTTGTGCATTCATCTAAGGTTGTACTATCATGCTGTGACAAATCCACGACTGTCCAACCCCCACTGATCCCAAGGTCAAATATTTAGTCTCTTTACAAAACATAAAATCAGAGAAATAAGTTATAACTTCTGTTTCCTTCATTGAAAATTCTTAATATTTCACTTGTGCATTCCTCTAAGGTTGTACTATCATGCTGTGACAAATCTACGACCGTCCAACCCCTGCTGATCCCAATGTCAAGGTCACATACTTAGTCTCTTTACAAAACTTAACATCAGAGAAATATGTTATAACTTCTATTTCTTTCATCGAAAATTCTTAATATTTCATGCATGCATTCCTCTACGGCTCTACTATCATGCTGTGACAAATTCCCGCTGATCTCGAGGTCAAGCTCACATACTTAGTCTCTTTACAAAACTTAACATCAGTGAAATTGGTTATAACTTCTATTTCCTTGCTCGGATCTGCTTCACATTTCACACACGCATTGCTCTAATGGACCTCTACCACCCTGTGACAAATTCAAGTTCATGCCGCTCCCGCTAAGCCCAGAGTCAAGGTCACAAGCCCACACACTTGGACATTTTTACATATTTTAGGGGTACCTGGGCCCACGCGGGGTATTCCGCAAGCCTCGCTTACTAACCAATCTAGTTATCTTTTGTTACCTGGGAGTTGAATTGGGTTATTGCCCATTATAAAAGTAGTAAGATTATAACTGATCCTACTGATTTTGGGAGGGGCCAAGTGATTCTGGTGTGGCGAGGACCTGGCATCAGATCAGGATTATTCTGATTTCAGGGCTGAATATATAGTTTTGTTATTGTAAATATTCAGTTCTGATTTTGGGATTTTCCCCCCATTTGTACATGTACTTGAACATGTACATGTACTTGTACAGGTAATATATAGGATTTAGTACTAAGCCCATTGACCCGGCCTTAAATTACCTTAGCTGTTGATAGGCCGTTAAACCCCAAGAAACAAACTCAACTTGCGATGACATCATTACAGGATTTGTTTTTATTTTTTTGTTCAAAAACAATATCGGATTTTTTTTCCTTCAAATAAAAAGAACATTGGCGAACTATGGCAATATGATAAGGGAGGTATTCCAGAGCCAAACACAAATTATTTCAATAATAAATACTACAATTCATATATGTTTGTTTTGCTTTAATGCCATCAAACTTGCTGGTTCAGGTTCTTCACTGATATAAAAGGAAATAAAACGTGTTAACAGATTGTGGCCGACATTCACGTATCTAGGATCACAGGGTGGACACGAAGTCTGGAATATAGTGGGGCCACACAGGGTGGACACGATGTCTGGAATATAGTTGGGCTGCACAGGAGGGACACGAAGTCTGGAATATAGTGGGGATACACAGGGGGGACACAAAGTCTGGAATATAGTGGGGATACATAGGGGGGACACAAAGTCTGGAATATAGTGGGGCCACACAGGGTGGACATGAAGTCTGGAATATAGTTGGGCTGAACAGGGGGGACACGAAGTCTGGAATATAGTGGGGATACACAGGGGGGGACACAGTCTGGATAGTGGGGCAACAGTCAGGAAATATAGTGGGGGTACACAGGGTGGACACGAGTCTGGAATAGTGGGGCACACAGGTTGGACATGAAAGTCTGGAAAATATTGGGCTGAACAGGGGGGACCACAATTCTGGGAATAGTGGGGTAAACACAGGGGGGACACGAAGTCTGGAATATAGTGGGGCTACACAGGGTGGACACGAAGTCTGGAATATAGTGGGGCTACACAGGGTGGACACGAAGTCTGGAATATAGTGGGGCTACACAGGGTGGACACGAAGTCTGGAATATAGTGGGGCTACACAGGGTGGACACAAAGTCTGGAATATAGTGGGGCTACAAAGGGTGGACACGAAACTGAATATAGTGGGGGCTACACCGGGAGGGACATGAAAGTCTTGAAATATAGTGGGGCAACACAGGGTGGACACGAAGTCTGGAATAGTGGGGGGCTACACAGGGTGGACACAAAGTCTGGAATATAGTGGGGCTACAAAGGGTGGGCACGAAGTCTGGAATATATTGGGGCTACAAAGGGTGGACACGAAGTCTGGTATATAGTGTGTAGCTTTGGACCTGTGCAGTTCCTGATCAGTTCACACTTAGCATAAGAGGCAGGGCTCCAGATAAGGAATTAGTAATTGAGTATTGTCACTCCATAATTTCTGAAGCAATTGGGTATTCAAAATTTTAATTGGGTAAAAATACTAAATAAAATCACTACTGTTTACACATCAACATACAGCAATTATTGAATACATGTTTGCTTTGAAATGAAAACACGTCTTGGGATTTCATTAGAATTGATCTGGATCTACTGGTTTGCAGATCGTTTTGTTGCAGCACATCAGGATCTGTGACTTAAAACTTCCTGGTCATGTTCTCTAAAACTTCTACATAAAATAGATAAGCCATGGGATTTTGTTCCCAAGAAGATATGTGATATCTTGACGAAAAATACGTTATTTTCCAGAGATCAAACGTTAACAAAATGTTCAACATTCGCTATGAAAATTTGTTAAATTTAGACGTCGTTTACAGAAAATATCAGTCTAAATATTTACATGGAAAAATTGCACATCGGAGGTTCAAAATCACATGGCCGTTTGATGAGCTAATACTGAACAAAATTCCACTTGCTTGGGAAGTGTTGTCAGGCAATCAGGAGCCAGTTTCACTAAAATTGTACAAATAAAATGTTCAAATTTAGGACCGTCTGTAAATTTCAATTGATGGATTTACATTTATTGAGCATAGGCTGCATATGCTCAGTAAATGTAAATCCAATAATTGTTTACAAGAACACATTCTTAATGTCAAATTTACAGACTATCATAAATTTGCACTTACGAACATGTTAGTCGTACAAAGTTTAGTGAAACGTGCCGTAGATATGCTTTGATTACGACCATGGGAGAATGAGACGGTACAATGTATGCATTCTAACAATGAGACGGTACAATGTATGCATACTAACAATGAAACGGTACAATGTATGCATACTAACAATGAAATGGTACAATGTATGCATACTAACAATTAGACTGTACAGTGTATGCATACTAACAATTGAACGTTACAATGTATGCATACTAACAATGAGACGGTACAATCTATGCATACTAACAATGAAACTGTACAATGCATACTAACAATGAGACGGTACAATGTATGCATACTAACAACGAGATGGTACAATGTATGCATACTAACAACGAGACGGTACAATCTATGCATACTAACAACGAGACGTACAATGTATGCTTACTAAAAATGAGACGGTACAATGTATGCATACTAACAATGAAACGGTACAATGTATGCATACTAACAATGAAATGGTACAATGTATGCATACTAACAATTAGACTGTACAGTGTATGCATACTAACAATTGAACGTTACAATGTATGCATACTAACAATGAGACGGTACAATGTATGCATACTAACAATGAGACGGTACAATGTATGCATACTAACAATGAACGGTACAATGTATGCATACTAACAATGAGACGGTACAATGTATGCATACTAACAATGAGACGGTACAATGTATGCATACTAACAATGAGACTGCACAATGTATGCATTATAACAATGAGACGGTACAATTCTAGCATTTAACTAACATGAAACTTACAATGCCTACTAACAATGAACGGTCAAAGTAAGCATACTAACCAACGAGACGGTACAATGTAATGCAAACAAAACAACGCGAAGGTACAATTGTGCTTACTAACATAGACGGTAACAATGTATGCATACTAAAAAGAGGACGGTACAATGTATGCATACTAACAATGACCTTGGTACAATTGTAAGCAAATCAACAATGACTGGTTAATGTATGCTACTAACTATAGCCTGTACAGTTTATGCATACTAACAATTTGAAGTTTTTACAATGTATGCATTACTTAACAAATGATAGGTACCATCTTTATGCATACTAACAATGAAACTGTACAAATGCATGACTAACAATGGAGCGGTACCATGATGCATACTAACAACGAGACGGTAACATGTATGCATTTACTACAACGTGTAAACGGTACAATCTATGCTACTAAACACGAGGTACGTAACAATGTAAATGCTTATAACAAATGAGCGGTACAATGTATGAATACTAACAATGAGGGGACTGTACAATGTATGCATACTAACAAATTGAAACGAATGTACAATGTATGCATACTCTAACAATTGAGACTTGTACAATGGTAAGGCAATTAACTAACAATGAGACTGTAAACAATTATGAAACTAACTAAAATGACAATGTACAATGGTATGCATACTAACAATGAGAGGTACAATGTATGCATACTAACAATAAGACGGTACAATGTATGCATACTAACAATGTGACGTACAATATAGCTACTAACATGACGTAACATGTATGACAATGATGTACAATGTATGCATACACAATGAGACGTACAATGTATGTACTAAAATGGTACAATGTATGCATACTAACAATAGACGGTACAATGTATGCATGACTAACAATGAGACGTACAATGTATGCATATACTGAGACGGTACAATGTATGCATACTAACAATGAAACGGTACAATGTATGCACTAAACATGAGACGTACAATGTATGCTATAACAATAGTACATGTATGCATACTAACAATGAAACGGTACAATGTATGCAATGATAACAATGTAGACGTACTTAAGCAATACGAACAAGACGGTACAATGTATGCATACTAACAATGAGACGGTACAATGTATGCATACTAACAATGAGACGTACAATGTATGCATACTAACAATGAGACGTACAATGTATGCATACTAACAATGAGACGGTACAATGTATGCATACTAACAATGAGAACGTACAATGTATGCATGAGAACGTGACAACATGTATGCATACTAACAATGAAACGGTACAATGTATGCATACTAACAATGAGACTGTACAATGTATGCATATAACATGACGGTAACAATGTGCTACTACAATGAGACGTACAATGTATGCTACTAACAATGAGACAAGTACAATGTATGCATACTAACAATGAGACGGTACAATGTATGCATACTAACAATGAGACTGTACAATGTATGCATACTAACAATGAGACGGTACAATGTATGCATACTAACAATGAGATGGTACAATGTATGCATATAACAATTAGACGGTAATACATTAAACGGTACAATGTATGCATACTAACAATGAGACTGTACAATGTATGCATACTAACAATGAGACTGTACAATGTATGCATACTAACAACGAGACGGTACAATGTATGCATACTAACAACGAGACGGTACAATCTATGCATACTAACAACGAGACGTACAATGTATGCTTACTAAAAATGAGACGGTACAATGTATGCATACTAACAATGAAACGGTACAATGTATGCATACTAACAATGAAATGGTACAATGTATGCATACTAACAATTAGACTGTACAGTGTATGCATACTAACAATTGAACGTTACAATGTATGCATACTAACAATGAGACGGTACAATGTATGCATACTAACAATGAGACGGTACAATGTATGCATACTAACAATGAGACGGTACAATGTATGCATACTAACAATGAGACGGTACAATGTATGCAATACTACAATGAGACGGTACAATGTATGCATACTAACAATGAGACTGTACAATGTATGCATACTAACAATGAGACGGTACAATGTATGCATACTAACAATGAAACGGTACAATGTATGCATACTAACAATGAGACGGTACAATCTATGCATACTAACAATGAAACTGTACAATGCATACTAACAATGAGACGGTACAATGTATGCATACTAACAATGAGACGGTACAATGTATGCATACTAACAATGAAACGGTACAATGTATGCATACTAACAATGAGACGGTACAATCTATGCATACTAACAATGAAACTGTACAATGCATACTAACAATGAGACGGTACAATGTATGCATACTAACAACGAGACGGTACAATGTATGCATACTAACAACGAGACGGTACAATCTATGCATACTAACAACGAGACGTACAATGTATGCTTACTAACAATGAGACGGTACAATCTATGCATACTAACAATGAAACTGTACAATGCATACTAACAATGAGACGGTACAATGTATGCATACTAACAACGAGACGGTACAATGTATGCATACTAACAACGAGACGGTACAATCTATGCATACTAACAACGAGACGTACAATGTATGCTTACTAACAATGAGACGGTACAATGTATGCATACTAACAATGAGACTGTACAATGTATGCATACTAACAATGAGACTGTACAATGTATGCATACTAACAATGAGACTGTACAATGTATGCATACTAACAATGAGACTGTACAATGTATGAATACTAACAATGAGATGGTACAATGTATGCATACTAAAAATGAGACGGTACAATGTATGCATACTAACAATGAAACGGTACAATGTATGCATACTAACAATGAAATGGTACAATGTATGCATACTAACAATTAGACTGTACAGTGTATGCATACTAACAATTGAATGTTACAATGTATGCATACTAACAATGAGACTGTACAATGTATGCATACTAACAATGAGACTGTACAATGTATGAATACTAACAATGAGATGGTACAATGTATGCATACTAAAAATGAGACGGTACAATGTATGCATACTAACAATGAAACGGTACAATGTATGCATACTAACAATGAAATGGTACAATGTATGCATACTAACAATTAGACTGTACAGTGTATGCATACTAACAATTGAACGTTACAATGTATGCATACTAACAATGAGACTGTACAATGTATGCATACTAACAATGAGACTGTACAATGTATGCATACTAACAATGAAACGGTACAATGTATGCATACTAACAATGAGACTGTACAATGTATGCATACTAACAATGAGACGGTACAATGTATGCATACTAACAATGAAACGGTACAATGTATGCATACTAACAATGAGACGGTACAATGTATGCATACTAACAATGAGACGGTACAATGTATGCATACTAACAATGAAACGGTACAATGTATGCATACTAACAATGAGACTGTACAATGTATGCATACTAACAATGAAACGGTACAATGTATGCATACTAACAATGAGACTGTACAATGTATGCATACTAACAATGAGACGGTACAATGTATGCATACTAACAATGAGACGGTACAATGTATGCATACTAACAATGAGACTGTACAATGTATGCATACTAACAATGAGACTGTACAATGTATGCATACTAACAATGAGACTGTACAATGTATGCATACTAACAATGAGACGGTACAATGTATGCATACTAACAATGAGATGGTACAATGTATGCATATTAACAATTAGACGGTACAATGTATGCATACTAACAATGAGACTGTACAATGTATGCATACTAACAATGAGACTGTACAATGTATGCATACTAACAATGAGATGGTACAATGTATGCATACTAACAATGAGACTGCACAATGTATGCATACTAACAATGAGACTGTACAATGTATGCATACTAACAATGAGACTACAATGTATGCATACTAACAATGAGACGGTGCAATGTATGCCTACTAACAATGAGACAGTGCAATGTATGCATACTAACAATGAGACGGTACAATGTATGCATACTAACAATGAGACGGTACAATGTATGCATACTAACAATGAGACGGTATAATGTATGCATACTAACAATGAAACGGTACAATGTATGCATACTAACAATGAAACGGTACAATATATGCATACTAACAATGAAACGGTACAATGTATGCATACTAACAATGAGACGGTATAATGTATGCATACTAACAATGAAACGGTACAATGTATGCATACTAACAATGAAACGGTACAATGTATGCATACTAACGATGAATAAAAATGAAACGGTACAATGTATGCATACTAACAATGAAACGGTACAATGTATGCATACTAACAATGAAACGGTACAATGTATGCATACTAACAATGAGACGGTACAATGTATGCATACTAACAATGAAACGGTACAATGTATGCATACTAACAATGAGACGGTACAATGTATGCATACTGACAATGAATCCATCCTTACGCATTTATATCTTAGTGAAATTCATACCTACGGCCAGTGAAGTAAGGGTTTCTGACACCGGATCAGGACACTGTCATTAATGCTGCATGTGTACTGCTCCCCCATACAGATGCATTCCCATGTATATAGTGGGTGGCAGGTGGCAGGTGGCAGGTGGCAGCATGTGATGGGTAATTTAACGATCAGAGTTCATCCTTACTGGTATCACCATCGGAGACCTGGTTTGGTCGTCGGGTACTTCTTTGGCATTC
>CM055268.1:631490-648168 GCA_029237695.1 Conchocele bisecta | reverse complement strand
ACTTCTTTGGCATTCACTAATTTTTTAGTTATCTCCCTTTGTTTTTTCCGTCACTGATTTTGTCTCCGGAGCATAACTCGAACACCCTTTTTTCAAACTATTTGTGTATCTGGGGAGGGGGATACACATGCGCTTGTCGACAAGCGTCCATTTCTAGTTATTATACTGAATTTATTACATTTATATTACAGCCATTTTGGCTGTCACGCGATAATGTAATCAGTTCTGTGATAATGTAATGTAATAAATTCAGTATAATAACAATTACATATTTATTCTTAAATTGAAAATTTCTCCCTCAAAGTGTACTTAGCAAGATAAGTATGCTTTGTAATTTTGGTGAAATCGGCTACTGAAGCCCCATTTCTCCAGATTCGGCCACATATTAAGTTTATCAGGTAAGTAAATGTGTTTCTGTATCATACTTCCCTGTTATATGTTGCTATATAGCTTCTATTGGGGCTACCCATTCCGAATACAATTTATTGACCCGCACTTACACCTGTTCCATCCCATATCGACCGCGCATGCGCGCACGGGAGACTTCCTCTTTGCTTCAGACGGCTGGCGTGAAAGTATCCTTTTTGGTGCTCATTTTCGTTTGACTGTGTTATACACTCTATTCATGGTTATTGTCCGTAAGTAGGCAATATATTCTGTAATAGAGTGGGGGCTATTCATTTATATAAGTTGCTGGCCACAGGCACGAACTTCGCGATTTTCCTATTGTCGGACGTTCCTATTGTCGACAAAGAAATTTTTATTTTTTTTGACTTTGTCTAGTTCGATATTTGAATAGGTTTTCCGTACCACGTTCACTAATGGGCTAAGGGAATTTGGTGGTGGTCACAAAACGGGAACTTGTGATTCTCATGAGATAATTTGTTTACGTTGTTGCTAGAGACATAACGGTTGCTCTAATGAGAAACCGGGCTTGTCTCAGGCCTTGGGGGCTTCTATGTGGAGGGGCCTGACCATTAGGTACTATCAGGGTAAGTATCAGGGTAAGTATCAATAAGTGAGATTCAGAAACTACAGTGGTTTCTGAGTCTGAGCCAAGTCCGAGTCCGAATAGTGGCAGGGTGTCTCTTATGACTGAGACATCCAACGTCGCTAGTTCTGCTCTGGGTGGTCCGCTACCCACTGAGTAAGGACACCGGACACCGGACACCAGTCGGTGTTCGGCAAGATTCAGAAACTAAAGACTGTTTCTGAGTCTAGCCAAGTCCGAGTCCGAATAGTGGCAGGGTATCTCTTATGACTGAGACATCCAACGTCGCTAGTTCTGCTCTGGGTGGTCCGCTACCCACTGACGAAGGACACCGGACACCGGACAACAGTCGGTGTTCGGCAAGATTCAGAAACTAAAGACTGTTTCTGAGTCTAGCCAAGTCCGAGTCCGAATAGTGGCAGGGTATCTCTTATGACTGAGACATCCAACGTCGCTAGTTCTGCTCTGGGTGGTCCGCTACCCACTGTGTAAGGACACCGGACACCGGACACCGGACACTGGACACCGGACAACAGTCGGTGTTCGGCAAGATTCAGAAACTAAAGACTGTTTCTGAGTCTAGCCAAGTCCGAGTCCGAATAGTGGCAGGGTATCTATTATGACTGAGACATCCAACGTCGCTAGTTATGCTCTGGGTGGTCCGCTACCCACTGAGTAAGGACACCGGACACCGGACACCGGACACCGGACACCGGACACCGGACACCAGTTCTGCTCTGGGTTATACGCTAACCACTGAGCAAGAACACAGGATACCAGTTAGGCTCTGGTTTATACGCTAACCGCCGAGCACGAACACCGGACACCGATTCTGCTCTGTGTTATACGCTAACCACTGAGCAAGAACGCCGGACACTAGTTCTGCTCTGGGTTATTAGCTAACCACTGAGCACGAACACCGGACACGGGACTGGTAGATTCAAGGGGATAGGCGATGTGGGTAGTATACACGCAAATCCAATTGGGCGCACCTCGGTGGAATGCAAGCGTATTCCTCCGGTCAACAGAATGTCAAATATAGCCACTGATAACGGCGACGCTGGTCTTGACCACGCCGTTTTCAGCGGAATATCTGTTCAAGTTTATGTATATAAAACAGTGTAACGGTATAGGACATTGGCCTGCCGACACACTGGATTAGTCCTGATTGATGACGTCAGACAGGAGGGCGCACAGACTCGTCGATCAGGACGGGTAGATCCGGGTCGAGTAGCAAGAGAGCTAGGTATAGGTCATCTTACAGTAGCTCGTCTACCAAGACGTGGGATTGTGTATCCATGAAACACAAACGACGTTCTATGTCGTGTCTAGGTACGATCATTGACGTCGTCATAGGCATAGGGGAAGGGACCTCCTTCGGGAGGCATTCCTTCAGGCCACGAATATGTTTGGAAACAGATGTTCGCAGGTGACTGCTGCTGACGCTGCAGTAAGACAGAGTCGGCAGTTAGCGAGACTATCAGTGATCTATTTAGCCAAGCGGTTCGCTTATAGAAGCGCAACTCGGGCTGGAAAGGGGACATAAGCAAGCTTCAATATCCCCTTCTCCTAAACCAACGAGTGAGGTAACAGGTAGCTTTAAGCAACCCATAACACCTATACAGCCCCAATAGGGTGGGGCTCCCAGAGGGGCGCTACACGCATCAAAGATTGGCAATCTCCGAGCTTCTACAGCGTGCGGTTTGTTGTACCAACAGACAGATCATTTCTAGATAGAGACGGCTCGATCGATACGTTGGACTATTAGAGTCAACGATTGGGTAGTCTCCAGCGAACCACAGGAAGGTTATCTTCATATACCGATATGCCATGCGTCCAGAAACTTTATAAGCTTTCAGTCGCAAGGCATGGTATAACAGTTTTGTGTCCTACCCTTCAGAATAGCCACGGCGTTCACAAAACTAATAGAGGTAATCTAGGCACAGTCCAGACCTTGTGTTATTGCATACTTCAATACTTGGATGACTGGCTCCTGCATGATCAGTCTAGAGAGACACTACTACTCAAGCGGCGTTTGTTCTGGGATCTTATCACGGGGTTGGGTCTCAGGCCGAACATAGAGATGTAGGAACTAGTACCGAAACAGGACATCTGATACGTAGGGTTGAGTTTCCTTACCAGACTCGGGGGGTAAATCAGGGTACACTTGGACAGTGCCGATATGTACAGAGTAGACATCATGTTGAGAGTGATCTTCAAATGTGTGTATCCACTTCAACTACCAGCCGGGGACCTATTTTAGCTGCTAGGGTATTGAATTCAGAGGCAGATATGCGGTGTAGGTCGTCTACCAATGTACTGTGGACTACCTGTCGAGGGGGGCTCGAAAGTCCGTACCGAGGGGTCACGGTTAAGAACAGTGACCAACGCGGTTATCAACAGGTAGAGCCACCCCTGGTTGGGTCTGTTTGCGACCATGATGGACAATCAGAGCCCAATGTATGTGTCTCCAGTTTCGGACTAGGGGGCATAGTAGGTGGGAGCATGTCCATCTCATGGAAATGAGTATACGGGTAAGCATTTCCACAATCAGTAAATTCGGGTCACACTAGTGGCACCATGCTGGCCAATGACAAGTTGGTTCTCCAGCATACTGGAACGTCTAGTGTACCATCCGGTGGGCATTCCAGTGTTTCCCAAGCTTCTGTCACAGCATGCAGGGGGAACACTTCATGCGAATACGCTCGTTCTGATTCTTCACGTCTGGAGGCTATCATGAAGGGAATCAGAAAGGACAAATTACAGCAATCATTGCACAGGCGACGCAAATGGGAGGTCTGTGTTAATTGCTGTAAGTAAGGCAAATTAAGGCGGCAGGAATTACGCGGCTTGTACAGGGGCGACCAGAATCTGGCTTGGATAATGATTCCGTTACTATGGTTGCGAAGCTGGGTTCCTTGCTAAGGCTCGGGTCCCAGTTAGGCATAACCGACCGTTTGTGATCCCAGGCATGTCCAAATCGAGTCGGCTATCTGTGACATTATATCCTTTACGTACTCTATAATGTACAATTGTCGTATTTTAACTTGGTAAAAGCACATGCTTCCTGTTAATAACAACAACAATGTCTATAGATTAAAATTCATTCGCACTGATCCAGAATATGAGTTTATCTCTCGCCCAGCACGAACCTACCAAATTTAACCGAGACGGAAAACACGCTATGCCCTGGCACATAAATCAAGGTCACGATCAGATGATAATGTGGGCTTCGTGGCGCAATCGGTTAAGACATTCGGCTAGATGATGGTGAATTTCTTAAGACAAAATGCACCAGGCTTGTCAGAGGAAAAGGGCACTTCACCGGTACGGGTGAATGTTAAAATCCTCTGATGGCATCAGGTGGGACTGGTCTCGGTAGCTAGTGTAGCTGTGGAAGAACAGTGCCCGTTCTTATCGGGAGGCGGTAGCTTCGGTATACCAGTATCTGTCTCAGGATAGTGGTCCTGTTTAGCCTGCGCAGGTGCCGAGGGCTAAGTCTCTGTGTGAAGCAGAATATGTTACGGCTTTCAAGGGTAGGCCTAGACTGCCTCAGACCCACACTGTAGGAGCTCTGTTAGAGAAATTGATTTGGCACATGGTTTGAACCCAAAACTAAGTTGGATTTCTTAAAGCCAATACTTTTCTGGCACATCAGGGGCTCAAGTATTAGGTTATGCTTACATAAACTTGGCTCATAGAGTAGTCGGCCTTGGAAAAGGAGGCTCAGAGATGGGAGTATCCAAGGCTTAGTTCCATAAGGCACGGACTTGTTTTGTGCAAGGCCAGAGCGTGGTGAATTAGGCACTACATCTCAATGACTAACCAATGAGAGAGGTAGGCACTGGATTTTATTCCATGCGTGGGTAATCAGTTTATATCCAAATCGTCAGTTTACAGATGGA
Organism: Conchocele bisecta; assembly: GCA_029237695.1. NCBI lineage: Eukaryota > Metazoa > Mollusca > Bivalvia > Lucinida > Thyasiridae > Conchocele > Conchocele bisecta. The sequence goes on along the minus strand of CM055268.1, from coordinate 643,272 downwards.
TATCTCTCGCAACATGCAGAGCATATCGATCCAATTCGGTTAAGGGCTCATAAGGTTATAATCGATGCCCATGAGGTCGGAGCAGTATTTATCTCCTCGGAGTTCCTCTATGGAGTGATCCTGGGGATAAGATAATGGAAGTGGCATCAGGTAAGTCTCATTCCACTTTTATCAGTTTTACATACGTACACTGACTGAGCAGAACGCAGATATTTACACATTGGATCCCCTAGTCGCGGCTAGCAGGGATGTCACGGGGGCCAAGCATGTGTAAAAGGCTCAATTTTTTAGCCTGTTGTTATTCTGGGCCAGTGGATCTAGTCCAGGATAACAAATTGTTGGTATATTCACATTGGCAGTACAAAACTTTCTAGTTATCAGCTAGTTCAAGTTTTGTGCCTGGAAAGTTTTCGTAGATTGTTTTCTTGATTACACATGACTGGTTATGCTAGTCTGGATACATATTTTACTACAATGTGTGCAGTTGTTTGGTGTTACCAATGATTGTGAGGTCCGGAGAGGATAACGGTGAGTTCCCTGTGCTCCAGGGTGCTAACGGTACTAGATATCATGACACTCGAAAACACATAATCATTCATCCAGGGTCATGAATGCCATGTTTTGTAATTATTGATAGTATGTGGTTGTCAATATGCATAGGGTATTTTATGTTAGCATTACTATTTGTGAGTAATGTGGGTTAGAACTTTAAGAGACTTGTGGACATGGCCAAGGGTCAGTGTAGATGCTGTGAGTCTTAGATGTGAGGCACAACAGTGTGTATGACATGACGCTAACATGGTATGAGTTAGTCACATTCAGTGCGTGTGAAACTGCGACTGGGGACAGTACTCGAGCAAGACCAGAGGACTTAGCTGGCGGCTCAGTTATCTTCTGGGAGCAGGAGTAGGGTGGGCGCTGCTCAGACGGTGCCCGGGTCTAGTCTACAAGTTGTTTGGTGAGTCAATTTATTGATCCTAGGTTAAGTATTCACAGAGCGAATTAATTTATTTTTCTGGTTTCTGTATTGCCTTACCTTCCCGCCTTGGAGACAAATTCTAGCAACATATAACAGGGAAGTATGATACAGAAATCAGAATTTTTCAATGTAAAATTAGTTTCTGTGAGTACTTACCTGTTATATGTATTTAACACCCGCCTCCCACCCCGCAAGGTGAGAGATTTGTTCTATCGCAAAGAGGAAGTCTCCCGTGCGCGCATGCGCGGTCGATATGGGATGGGACAGGTGTAAGTGCGGGTCAATAAATTGTATTCGGAATGGGTAGCCCCAATAGAAGCTATATAGCAACATATAACAGGTAAGTACTCACAGAAACTAATTTTACATTGAAAAATTCTGATTTCTCAATCTCAAGGCTTACACGTGGGTGGTGGGTCGGGCGAACGGGACGGCGTAAATTAACGGTAGGGGTACCTCTTTATAGGAATCTCGATTTGCCTGGTTTGACCCTCAGGTACGTTTTTATCTTTGGCCCTTTTGTTACCTGCGAGTTGAATTGGGTTATTGCTCGTTATAAAAATATTAAGATTATTACTGATCCTACTACTTTTGCGATTGGGCCAAGTGATTCTGGTGTGGCGAGGACCTGGCATCAGTTCAGGATTCTTCTCAATGTAAATATTCAGTTCTGATTTTGGGATCCCCCCCCCCCCATTTTAAACCCCAATAAACAAACAAGCAAACTCAAGGATTACACAGGAATATGGAATTTCTGCTGTCTCTCTCTCCCCCCCCCCCCCCCACCCCCCGATCCCTATGCAGTTATGCCCCTTTTACAACTCGGAAAATCCATATTTATGCGTGTCGTCTACTACTTCTACAGTTTTCAACTTATTTACTTTGTACAGCCCATGCTGTTTGACTATGGCTGCAGACAATGCTCATTCCGAGGCCAAGCCAACACTTACATAATGCAAGTGTGTCATGACGTTACTAGAACGTGCCATTACGTCACCAGACCAGTTCACAACGGTCACATTGAAATTTTTAAATTGATGCGGATGCATCACGCGACGTGTACTGTGGCGCGGCACATGTATGTTTTATGAAAGTACCGAAAGTACTGCATATATGCTCAAATTACACGATATTTGTAACAATAACATTCGACCATGTCCAACCGTGGGTAAACGTTTGTCGTGACACTCCTACGGCCTTGGGGTTCTAACGGTTCCCTCGTGCCACGACAAATGTTTACCTACGGATGGGCATTGTCGAACCTTATATTCAGTATACTTGCACACAACAACCAGTAGTGTACATCAGCAAGTGACCTTAATGTGACCTTAACCTACTTGTTTCGCTTCACTTACCATACCCAGGTAATATACATATATTGTGACCTCTGGCACAGAGCTGCAGATAAGTTTTGTATCTAAAGAGTATTATACCCCCACATTTCAAATTCAATGGGTATTTTTCTTTTACAAATGTATTATTGATTTGTTTCCTTTAATATTAAGTAGGGAACAAATGATAAAAAATGAAACAAATTTAAACATTTACTTATTTGAGCTGCAAAATGTAAACACTCAACTAAGTAAATTTTCAACTTTATTACAGTATTTTCGCTACTCAATTTTAAAATCAATGCATATTTTCACATTGCTATGAGTATTTTGTTCTCCCACTTTTGATAATCAATGCGTATTCTGCTATAATAAGTGCATAAAATACGCCAATATGCACCTTATTTGGAGCTCTGCTCTGGCATTCTAGTTATACCCCCCCTGCAATGAGTTGTGGGGGGGTATACTGGAATCAGGTTGTCCGTCCGTGCGTCCGTCAGTAAACTTAACATCAGAGAAATATTGTTATAACTTCTATTTCTTTCATCTAAAATGCTTAATATTTTACACATGCATTCCTGTAACTCTAACCTGCGTGCCCGACCTCCAACCCCTCCCAAGGTCAAGGTCAAATACTTAGTCTTTACAAAACTTAACATCAAATGTTTAATTTATTTCCTTCACAAAATGCTATTTTACACATGCTCCTGTAAGGCTCTACTACCATGCTGTGCCAAATCCACGACCGTCCAACCCCCGCTGATCCAAATGTCAAGGTCAAATACTTAGTCTCTTTACTAAACTTAACATCAGAGAAATAAGTTATAACTTCTACTTCCTTCATTGAAAATTCTTAATATTTCACTTGTACATTCCTCTAAGGTTGTACTATCATGCTGTGACAAATCAACGACAGTCCAACCCCCGCTGATCCCAAGGTCAAGGTCGCATACTTAGTCTCTTTACAAAACTTAACATCAGAGAAATATGTTATAACTTCTATTTCTTTCATCGAAAATTCTTAATATTTTAAGCATGCATTCCTCTAAGGCTCTACTATCATGCTGTGACAAATTCCCGCTGATCTCGAGGTCAAGCTCACATACAGTCTCTTTACAAAACTTAACATCAGAGAAATCGGTTATAACTTCTATTTCCTTGCTCGGATCTGCTTCACATTTCACACACGCATTGCTCCAATGGACCTCTACCACCCTGTGACAAATTCACGTTCATGCCGCTCCCGCTAAGCCCAGAGTAAAGGTCACAAGCCCACACACTTGGAAATTTTGACATACTTTAGGGGTACCTGGGCCCACGCGGGGGGTATTCCATAAGCGTCGCTTACTGACCAATCTAGTTGATTAATGGAATGTTCAAAATTCACAAGCTGCACACCATGTACTATATCTATGTATGAAAGGGTTCACTATTTGTATTTTATTGGGTATTTTTAAGCCTCGCTTACTGACCAATCTAGTTGATTAATGGAATGTTCAAAATTCACAAGCTACACACCATGTACTATATCTATCTATGTATGAAAGGGTTCACTATTTGTATTTTATTGGGTATTCCGTAAGCCTCGCTTACTGACCAATCTGGTTGATTAATTGAATGTTCAAAATTCACAAGCTACACACCATGTACTATATCTATCTATGTATGAAAGGGTTCACTATTTGTATTTTATTGTTTCAGCAACTGGGGCCATTGGGATGGACCTAGTGAAGATAAATATTCCGTCCAGAAATACGAAAATGGGCAGAACTGTTGGAATGGCCCCAATAGATCTGTGAAGGTAGGTTGTGCCAACATATCGTCATATAGAGCTACTTCACATTTACATCTCTGTCAGGTTCCAAATCTTTTTAATAGTGATTAAGTATTAACCCTTTTCATGCTGGTACTTAATTTTTCTGACAGAAAAGTTGAAATAATTTCCTTTTTTCTGCACAGAAGTACATGTCATTACCACTTATTTGAACCATCTTGCCAAGATGGTTCAAATGAATGGTGACAACATGTACTTTCTTTGAGAAATAATGAAAATCGAAAAAGAAAGTGTTTGTAAATGATTATTTGGATACGTGTGAATCAGTAGCCAAGATGAAATTGAATGCCAATACCGTTGTCAATCCTGAATATGTAATTGTATCCCCCAGACTCCCGTCGGGGGATACTATGGATTTGACAGCGCGCCTCGTCCGCCTCCGCGTCCGCCGCAGACACTTCTTGTCCGGAGCATAACTCGAACACCCTTTGGAATATTTTCATGAAACTTCACACATGCATAGACCACGACCCGAAGGTGTGTGGCACACAATAATGACAACTCTTGCATAGCTAATTTTTTAGTTATCTCCCTTTTTTGTTTCTCGCACTGATTTCGTGTCCGGAGCATAACTTCACCACCCTTTGGAATATTTTCATGAAACTTCACACATGCATAGACCACGACCCGAAGGTGTGTCACGCACAAGAATGACTCTTCATAGCTAATTTTTTAGTTATCTTTTTTGTTTTGCGCACTGATTGACCTACTCGACCACTTTGGAATATTTTTATGAAATTCAGACATTCAATTAGACCTCAACGAAGGTGTGTTGCACAATGACAACTCTGCTAGCTATAGACTCCCTTTTTTGTTTCGCGCATGATTTCCTGTCCGGAGCATAACTTCGACCACCCTTTGGAATATTTTCATGAAACTTCACACATGCATAAGACACGACCCGGAGTGTGTCGCGCAGAAGAATGACAACTCTTGCATAACTAAGCTAATTTTTTTGTTATCTCCCGTTTTTTAGCTCGACTATTCGAAGAATAAGTAGAGCTTATGTTTGTCACCCCGTCGTCTGCGTCGGCGTCGGCGTCACCGTCACGCCTTGGTTAAGGTTTTTAGTCAAGCTTGTATATGGAATACTACTGGCCCTACACCCACCATACTTGGACAACTTCATCTCCTAGTGATGTACATCAATAACCCCTGATCTATATTTGACCTTGACCTACATTTCCTCTTGAATTACTTGGTTAATTCCCCTTGGTTAAGGTTTTTAGTCAACCTTGGTTAAGGTTTTTAGTCAAGTTTGTATATGCAATACTACTGGCCCTACACCCACCATACTTGGACAACTTCATCTCCTAGTGATGCACATCAATAACCCCTGATCTATATTTGACCTTCACCTACGTTTCCTCTTGAATTACTTCCTTAATTCCCCTTGGTTAAGCTTTTTAGTCAACCTTGGTTAAGGTTTTTTTTCAAGCTTGTACATTGAATACTATTGTGCATCCAGACACCATACTTCGACAACCTTTTCTCATAGGTATGTACATCAATAACCCCTGATCTATATTTGACCTTGACCTACATTTCCTCTTCAATTACTTACTTAATTCCTTTTGGTTAAGGTTTTTAGTCAACCTTCTATATGGAATACTACTGGCCCTACACCCACCATACTTGGACAACTTCATCTCCTAGTGATGTACATCAACAACCCCTGATCTATATTTGACCTTGACCTACATTTCCTCTTGAATTACTTAATTCCCCTTGGTTAACGTTTTTAGTCAAGCTTGTATATGGAATACTCCTGGCCCTACACCAACCATACTTGGACAACTTCATCTCCTAGTGATGTACATCAACAACCCCTGACCTATATTTAACCTTGAATTACTTACTTAATTCCCCTTGGTTAAGGTTTTTACTCGATCTATTAAGCTTTTTACTCAAGCTTCTACATGGAATACTATTGTGCATACAGACACCATAATTGGACAACCTTTTCTCATAGTGATGTACATCAATAACCCCTGATCTATATTTGACCTTGACCTACATTTCCTCTTGAATTACTTACTTAATTCTCTTTGGTTAAGGTTTTTAGTCAAGCTTGTAGATGGAATACTACTGGCCCTACACCAACCATACTTGGACAACTTCATCTCCTAGTGATGTACATCAACAACCCCTGACCTATATTTGACCTTGACCTACATTTAACCTTAAATTACTTACTTAATTCCCCTTGGTTAAGGTTTTTACTCAACCTTGGTTAAGGTTTTTAGTCAAGCTTGTACATGGAATACTATTGTGCATACAGACACCATACTGGGATAACTTTTTCTCATAGGGATGTACATCAATAACCCCTGACCTTTATTTTACCTTCACCTACATTTAACCTTAAATTACTTGGTTAATGTTTATAGTCAAGCTTGTATATGGAATACTTCTGGGCCTACATCAACCATACTTGCACAACTTCATCTCCTAGTGATGTACATCAATAATCCCTGACCTATATTTGACCTTGACCTACTTTTATCCTTGGATTACTTAGTTATCTCCCCTTGGTTACGGTTTTTACTCAAGCTTGTATATGGAATACTCCTGGGCCTACAGCAACCATACTTGGAAAACCACGCACCTACGTCCAAGGCAAGGTCACTGTTGAAGGTTTAAGGTCAAACCTATTGAAATTCCCTTCCGCTCTATATCTTCTACACCGATGCATGGATTATCAAATGGCTTGGCACAAATGTTTCTCATGATGAGAAGTGTCGCGATCAATAACCACGCACCTGTCCAATGTCAAGTCACAGTTGAAGGTCAAAGGTCAAACATTGAAATTCCCTTGCTCTATTCTACACTGGCTGGAATTATCAAATTGCTAACCACGCACCTACGTCCAAGGTCAACATTGAAGGTCAAAAGTCAAACCTTGAAATTCCCTTCTGCTATCTTCTACACCGATGCTGGATTATCAAATGCCTTTGACAAATGTTCTCGGTGAAGGTGTCGCGATCAATAATGCACCACACCAAGGTCAAGGTCACAGTTGAAGGTCAAAGGTCAAAAATATTGAAATTCCCAAATGGCTTGGCACAAATGTTTCTCACGATGAGAAGGTGTGTCGCGATCAATAACCACGCACCTACGTCCAAGGTCAAGGTCACTGTTGAAGGTTAAAGGTCAAACCTATTGAAATTCCCTTCCGCTCTATGTCTTCTACACCGATGCATGGATTATCAAATGGCTTGGCACAAATGTTTCTCATGATGAGAAGGTGTGTCGCGATCAATAACCACGCACCTACGTCCAAGGTCAAGGTCACAGTTGAAGGTCAAAGGTCAAACCTATTGAAATTCCCTTCTGCTCTATATCTTCTACACTGATGCATGGATTATCAAATTGCTAACCACGCACCTACGTCCAAGATCACAGTTGAAGGTCAAAGGTCAAACCTATTGAAATCCCCTTCCGCTCTATATCTTCTACACCGATGCATGGATTATCAAATGGCTTTGCACAAATGTTTCTCATGATGAGAAGATGTGTCTCGATCAATAACCACGCACCTACGTCCAAGGTCAAGGTCATAGTTGAAGATCAAAGGTCAAACCTATTGAAATTCTCTTCCGCTCTATATCTTCTACACCGATGCATGGATTATCACACTATGCCCAGGGTCAAGGTCACAGACTTGATGCGTTTGAAACCTTAATGCTCGGCTAAATGGCTTATAATCAAAAATGCCTCGTTTTCTTTGGCTGCCAGTGGGGGTATTCGTGTGCCGACAGGCCACATTTCTAGTTTCCCTTGGTTAATGTTTTTAGTCAACCTTGATTAAGGTTTTTATGCAGGCCGCAGCCACCTTCTTTGTGAAGCTATGTGTACATCAACAACCCTCGTAGTCGAGCTATGCTGTTCTCCTACAGCTCTTGTTGTTTTGCGCACTCTACAAACTGGACAATAATGCATGAAGACGCGTTTTCCCGTCTGCTCTGTACACCTTTTCTCGTGTGCTCTGTACACCTTACCTGTAGAGAGAACAATAGAGACTGGGAGAACCATGTGCTAGCATGGGCTAGCATGTGCAAATGTCCAGTGCTTGACCACTGTTGACCACAGGTAATTTATACAGGTAAATTACTACATTGGATATTACATTTCCGTAAACTGTGTTGAAAATATTGTGGCATTATGTGGACCTGTGCAGATATATGTAGATAAATATAGGATTATTAAAAAAAAATTCTGGGCTCCAGTAGCAAGCATTATTATTTTTAAACTTTTTTTTTCCATTTTTTTTTTTCCATTTTTTTTTTTTCATTTTTTTTTTTCATTTTTTTTTTTCAAATTATTTTTCAATTTTTGTCCAGTAGCATAAGGTCATAAGTGCTATATACAGACTATTCACCTGTGCATGTGCTAGCATGTGCAACTGACCACTGACCACTTACAGGTAATTTATACAGGTAGATGATTATATTACATTTCCGTAAACTGTGTTGAAAATATTGTGGCAATATGTGGACCTGTGTATATATGATATGTAGATAAATAGGACATTAAAAAACATTCTGGCTCCATAGGGAGGATTACTTAAAAAAAACATTCGGGCCAAGGGAGATTATTTTATTTTTTTTAAATTTAATTTTTGTTTTTTAATTTTTTTTTTTACATTCTTTTTAAATTTTTTAACTGACCACTAACTTATTACAGGTAATTTATACAGGTACATTATTACATTTCCGTAAACTGTGTTGACAATATTGTGGCATTATGTGGACCTGTGCAGATATATGTAGATAAATATAGAACTATTAACCAAATATTCTGGGCTCCAGTAGCAAGCATTATTATTTTTAATTTTTAAACTTTTTTTTTCCATTTTTTTTTTCATTTTTTTTTTCAAATTCTTTTTCAATTTTTGTCTAGTAGCATAAGGTCGTAAGTGCTATATACAGACTATTATCATATAATAAAACAATTATTGACTAGTGAGCCATAGAATATAATCTGATATTCTATGACTCACTAGTCAATAATTGTATAATATGTTCGGGCCAGTGAAAATTGCTTTCGGGCCCCAGGCTCGAGGTCAAGGCGGGACAAGGCGAGGCATCTGATTCGGCGGAATTCTTGTTTACTTATCTCCCTTTGTTGTTTCGTGCTCTGGTTTTGTATCCAGAGCATAACTCGAACACCCTTTGGAATATTTTTTATGCCCCACCACGACAGTGGAGGGGGCATTTAGTGTTACCCTCGTCCGTCCGTCCGTCCGTCCGTCCGTCCGTCCGTCCGTCCGTCCGTCCGTCCGTCCGTCCGTCCGTCCGTCCGTCCGTCCGTCCGTCCGTCCGTCCGTCCGTCCGTCCGTGCGCGCTGACGGTACTATACTTATGTGGCTAGCCCCACAGGGGATGGACTTAGTATAGGATAGGGTTGGTTACAATTAGCCACCTAAAAATCCTTTTATGTGGCTAAAAATCCTTTTATGTGGCTAATAGTGCATGAGCCAGAGGCCTGAAAATAGGGTCACCACTACCACTTGAGGGGGCAAATTGCCACTATATTTTTCTGAAAGGTATACATCCCTAGATATGAATTATGCATGATAGCAGTATTTATTCTTTAGTTTTCAACATTTTGTGGCCCGATAACTAGACCCTCCTCATATAGAATATTTTTTTTTTTTTCATTATTTCAAATAACCAACACTATATTATTATAAAGCAAGTTAATTGACCCCTGCCACTGATTTGAGTAACTGTTACCAACTTCTTAACCGGACGCGTAAATCTGATAGCGTAGACACATCACCCACAGAGACCCCTAATCGTCCCACTAAGCGACTTAGCATATCCGATTCTGGAATCTATAAGAAGGAATGTGTATTTTGTAAGACGATTCGGTACCCTAAACGATTAGCATCAAACACAAGAGAAACACTCGTAAAGGCAACTGCACTCAGAGCTGATGAATCACTTCGGCAGATAGCAAGAAGAAAACAAGATACAGCTATAATAGCTGTAACTAGCAGGGACATTGTCGCAGCTGAAGCCCACTATCATCGCAGTTGTTACAAGGACTACACAAGAAATCCAGAACGACATCGCAAGACACACGCGGAAGAACAAGACGACATGGAAGAGTCAGATGCGAGCAAGTATACCGATATAGACTACAATTCATATATAGAACTGTTTCAGTATGTTCGAGAACACATAATTGATTCACATAGTATTGTCATGTTCAGCAGTTTAACCAAGAAACTCATATCCATCATGAGACTGCAAGGAGCCGAAACAATAAAGGACTCGACAAAAAATCATATTAGGCGAAAGGTAGAAAATGTGTTCCAAGACAGTATTCACATATTCCCAGACTCCAATGGAAAACTTATTGTCATACCAGATAGTATGGATGTGTTTGAAATGGCCAAACTGTACCAAACGACAAAACATGAACTGCTATTATTGAAAAGTAAAACGACAGAGACTAATCATTCTATTGACAAAGCCTCATCACTGATAAGGTCAGCAATTAGGAACATGGACCACCCAAGCCATTCGCCATATAAGCCTCTCGATACAACAATGAAGTCCATACAAGTACCACCTGAAGTAGAACGCCTATTCACTCGCATACACACAGGCGATTCGAGTAAACAAGCCGTGACTCAGAAGGCTACTATGCTGATAGAATCGTTTAGCCAGGATTTAATGTACGCTGTGACTGCCGGAAAACACAAACCGCCAAAACATGTGTTATTGACCTATGGAGTTAAAACACTTACTGGAAATGTGGAACTGATCCAGATGCTGAACAGGATGGGTCATTGTATCTCATACTCCCAGCTGGAGGAAAATGACACTGCGCTGTGCCTCCAAAAATTAGCATCCGCCTCAATGCAGTGTGTCAGCATTCATACAACCACACGTGTTCACAACATTAACTTTTGACAAGATAGACATACTTTAGGAGACATTGACTGGGGCTGGCACCACCCATCGTGTAAACGGCATAGCTGTCCAACCAACAGTATATGGACCACATCCTCCAAAGGAACCCCCGCCACCAGTTCAGAAGCTGAAGCAACGATCCATTACAGTAGGTGATATACTTCTGCCTACATACATATCTGGCGAGAGGGTTGAACCGCAGCCACTAGTAACATTTGACAATGAAACAGACGAACATGCAGAGAATATACAAACAGCGCAGACCAAGAACCTCATGTGGATATTAACCGGACAAGTGGATCCCGCTGGCCAGACAATGCCAAGCTGGACGGGTTTCAACATAACCACGCGGAAAATGACCAGTATATCCCGAGATATGATTGGGTACCTGCTCACGATCAATGCCCCGGCGACTAACATGTCAACAGTATTCGAGACCCTCAACCAGTCGGAGGAAATACGAAAGCAGCTGCAGTTGGAAAAAGTTGTGGTGGTGATGGACCAAGTCCTATATGCCAATGCTACCGAAATATTGTGGAAGCAACCGAGCAGTGCAAGTGCACAAAGCCATATACGAAGGGCTACTGAGGACATCATGGAAAGGCTTTGTTCCGTGGCTTGAGTAGAATCACGCAGACATGATGGATCTATTTGCCAATCTGATGAGACGGGTACACGACTTACATGATGATCTCTGTCAGGAAAGCTTTGA
>CM055268.1:478197-630990 GCA_029237695.1 Conchocele bisecta | reverse complement strand
GCTAACTGTACTCCACCAAATCCAAGATACCAAACTTACCGTATTTCTGATCTGTATCCTTAAGTTTATTCTCGGCATCAGAAAATTCATTTCTCGCTTCATCCGCCGCTGCAATAAAATTTGTTTACCAAGTGCTTGATTGATGATTGATTGGTGATTTAGTGATTGATTATTGATGTTTGATTGATTAATGATTGACTGAGTATTGACTGATTGATTTATTGGTGATTTATTGATTGATGATCAATTGATTATTGATTGATTGACAGAGTATTGACTGATTAATGATTTAGTGATTGATAATTTATTGACAGTTGATTGATTGATGATTTATTGGAATGGGCATGAGACTGGCAACTCACACGGGGAAACACACTTTTGTAAGATGGGCAACTTGGCATTCAGCATAAACTATCTGGGTAATATTTTTGATTTGTGGTTTGCATATTCATGCAAATAATTTGTATGCAAAATTAACTAATATATGCTGTAATTCAGCAGCGCTTGATATCATCAACTAATACAAAAATTCCGCCTAGGCATTTGACCATAACATGATCATGGGCATGTCCTAAAGTAAGCATCACAAAAACCATCAAAGAAGTGCATGATTTAAACAAGAGAACCGGCAAGGTTATATTAATGGCAGTATGAGTGTGCTCCATAACACAGGTGGAAGACTCGGACCTATGACACAAAAAACAAGAGCTGTAGGAGAACAGCATAGCTCGACTACGAGGGTTGTCGATGTACACATAGCTTGACAAACAAGGTGGACATCCCAATGAGAAAACGTTGTCCAAGTATGGTGTCTGTATGCACAATAGTATTCCATGTACAAGCTTGACTAAATACCTTAACCAAGGTTGACTAAAAACCTTAACATTGGGAAATTAAGTAAGTAATTCAAGTTTAAATGTAGGTTAATGTCAGATATAGGTCAGGGGTTATTGATGTACATCACTAGGAGATGAAGTTTTCCAAGTATGGTTGCTGTAGGCCCAGGAGTATTCCATACACAAGCTTGACTATAAACCTTAACCAAGTTTGAGTACAAACCTTAACCAAGGGGAAATAAGTAAGTAATTCAAGGTTAAATGCAGGTGAAGGTAAAATATAGGTCAGGGGTTATTGAACTACATCCCTATGAGAAAAGTTATCCAAGTATGGTGTCTGTATGCACAATAGTATTCCATCTACAAGCTTGACTACAAACCTTAACCAAGGTTGACTAAAAACCTTAACCAAAGGGAATTAACTAAGTAATTCAAGAGGAAATGTAGGTCAAGGTCAAATATAGATCAGGGGTTTTGATGTACATCCCTATGAGAAAAGATTGTTCAAGTATGGTGTCTGTATGCACAATAGTATTCCATGTACAAGCTTGACTAAAAACCTTAACCAAGCTTGACTAAAAACCTTAACCAAAGTTGACTAAAAACCTTAACCAAGGGGATGTGATTAACTAAGTAATTCAAGGTTAAATGTAGGTCAAGGTCAAATATAGGTCAGAGGTTGTTGATGTACATCACTAGGAGATGAAGTTGTCCAAGTATGGTGGGTGTAGGGCCAGGAGTATTCCATATATAAGCTTGACTAAAAACCTTAACCAAGGCGTGACGGTGACGCCGACGCCGACGTCGACGCCGGGGTGACTACATAAGCTCTCACTATTCTTCGAATAGTCGAACTAAAAATGCCTATTAAAAAAATCCCATTACCCCACCCACTTCGTCTCGTACAGTACCATCTTCTATATAGAAAGGTGATAAACAATATGGCTATTATAGAAAGAGCCCTCTCTTTTGCACAACTCGCACAAACACAATAAACATCGATTGATTAAATGTATGACTTCTGTCTCGGCAATCGAAAAAGGTATTAGGCGTGTGAATATACTCACTTCAAATCGCTGTTTCCAGCATTTATTCAGTTATTCGCATTTTGCATACCCCATCCAAAGCGAAATTTGCGTGTACGAAATAATCTCACACAGAATCGGAGGCCGTCCAGCATGGATTATCGGTCATATTTGGCTGATAGCTGATCGCCAGCTCAAACTAATGACGTGCACCATGACCATATACATTAGAAACTCAAACCATACAAAGTTCGCCCAATATAACCGATATAAACTAGATTGGTCAGTAAGCGAGGCTTGATACCCCCCACGTGGGCCCAGGTACCCCTAAATATGTAATATAATTTCTAAGTGTGTCGGCTTGTGACCTTGTCTCTGGGCTTAGCGGGGGCAGCATAAACGTGAATTTGTCACAGGGTGGTAGAGGTCCATTGGAGCAATGCGTGTGTGAAATGTGAAGCAGATCCGAGCAAGGAAATAGAAGTTATAACCAATTTATCTGATGTTAAGTTTTGTAAAGAGACTAAGTATGTGACCTTGACCTCGATATCAGCGGGGATTTGTCACAGCATGAAAGTAGAGCCTTAGAGGAATGCATGCATGAAATATTAAGAATTATTATGTAAGAACATCTCTGATTGGCTAAATCTAAACTGTGATGACGTCATTCAACCTATCTCGGGATTACGGAAGACATAATCTGATAGTACGCGAATCATGAATGAAAGGCAATGGAAAGGCAATGGAATTAGAAACAAGAGTTGTCAGAAGATAACGAAGGTCGCCTTCACTCAAACTTGGCAGAGTTGCATGAAAAAACATAAATATTATATAACTTGAATATAACTTGACCTTGGGTTAAGGGGCGTGCGGTGGACCTTGACATTGGGGTCAGTGGTGCAAGGTGGGTCGTGGGTTTGCTATAGCATAATATAGCATATTAAGATGAATGCATGTATGAAATATCAATGCGCTCCCTGAAAACAGAAGAAAAACAAAATTTAACCCAACGTTAAGTTTATGAACGCACTAAGTTGGTGATTTGCTACATCATGATAGCTATTCACATGAGGAATGAATGTATGAATGTGCTAAGTTTGTGACCTTGACCTTGGAGAAAGGGGTGGCGGGTGTGGGTCATGGATTTGCTGTAGCACAATAGAGGATCATCAGATGAATGCATGTATTAAATATCAAAGCGTTCCCTGTAAAGAAACAGAAGTTACACAACATTTACCCCAACGTTAAGTTTATGAACATGCTAAGTTTGTGACCTTGACCTTGGGGGAAGGGTTGGGTGGTGGGTTGTGGATTTACTACAGCATACTAGAGGGTCATCTGAGGAATACATGTATGAAATATCAAGGCGTTCCATGAAAGGAAACAGATGTTATAAGACATTTACCCCAATGTTAAGTTTATGTTTGTTTGTTTGTTTGTTTGTTTGTTTGTTTGTTTATTGATGTTTAACGGACTATCAACAGCTAAGGTCATATAAGGCCGAGCAAACGGGTTCGATCTCATTTTAACCTGCTGCATTGGGGGGGGGAAAATCCCAAAATCAGAACGGAATATTTACATCAAGAACAAATATATTCAACCCTGAAATTAGAATAACCTGACTTGGTGCCAGGCCCATACCACACCAGTCACTTGGCCCCTTCCCCTAAAATAGGATTACGAATAATCGTAATACTCACATAAGGGGTATAACCAGATTCAACTGTCACATACAAAATGCTAAAGACGTATGTGTGGGCCAAACCAGGTCTCCAGTCGGGATTCCAGTAAGGATGAACCCTGATCGTTAAATTACCCATCACATACTCCCACCTGCCACCCACGTTAAGTTTATGAATGTGCTATGTTTGTGACCTTGACCTTGGGGAAAGGGGTGGGTCATGTATTTGCTATAGCACGATAGAGTATCATCAGATGAATGTATATATGAAATATCAAGGCGTTCCCTGTAAAGAAACAGAAGTTATAAAAAGACATTTACTCCAATGTTAAGTTTATGATCTTGATCTTGGGGAAAGACGTGGGGGGGGGGGGGTGGTCATGGATTTGCTGTAGCACAATAGAGGATCATCAGATGAATGCATGTATGAAATATCAAAGCGTTCCCTGTAAAGAAACAGAAGTTACACAACATTTACCCCAAAGTTAAGTTTATAAACATGCTAAGTTTGTGACCCTGTCCATGGGGTAAGGGTTGGGTGGTGGGTTGTAGATTTGCTACAGCATGATAGAGGGTCATCTGAGGAATGCATGTATGAAATATCAAGGCGTTCCATGAAAGAACAGACATTTACCCCAAATTTAAGTTTATGAATGTGCTAAGTCTGTGACCTTGACCTTGGGGTAAGGGGTGGGTCATGGATTTGCTATAGCACACTAGAGTAACATCAGATGAAAGCATGTATGAAATATCAAGGCGTTCCATGAGAGGAAACAGATGTTATAAGATATTTACCACAACGTTAAGTTTATGAATGTGCTAAGTTTGTGACCTTGACATTGGGGAAAGGGGTCGAAGGTGGGTCATGGATTTGCTATAGTACGATAGAGTATCATCAGATGAATGCATGTATGAAATATGAAGGTATTCCATGTAAATAAACAGAAGTTACAAATATTTACCCCAACGTTAAGTTTATGAATGCACAAGGTTTGTGACCTTGACCTTGGGGTAAGGTTTGGGTGGTGAGTCGTGGATTTGCTACAGCATGATAGAGGAATGCATGTATGAAATATCAAGGCGTTCCATGAAAGAACAGATGTTATAAGACATTTACCCCAACGTTAAGTTTATGAATGTGCTAAGATTGTGACCTTGACCTTGGGGAAAGGGCTTGGTGGTGGGTCATGGATTTGCTACAGCATGATAGAGGGTCATCTCTGAGGAATGCATGTATGAAATAACAAGGCGTTCCATGAAAGGAAACAGAAGTTATAAGACATTTACCCCAACGTTAAGTTTATGAATGTGCTAAGTGTGTGACCTTGACCTTGGGGTAAGGGATGGCCACTGGGTCATGGAGTTGCTGTAGCACGATAGCGTATCATCAGATGAATGCATGTATGAAATATCAAGGCGTTCCATGAAAGGAAACAGATGTTATAAGACATTTACCCCAACGTTAAGTTTATGAATGTGCCAAGTTTGTGACCTTGACCTTGGGGTAAGGGCTGAGTGGTGGGTCATGGATATGCTATAGCACGATAGAGTATCATCAGATGAATCCATGTATGAACAAGAAACGAGGCAAAGCCACGAAGGCCAGGTGTTTTCCAAGCATAGACACTTGGATAACATAATTATACCCACTTTTTGTAGACTAGATGGCTGTGGCCGGCATGTCGCGCCTTGGGGCGAGGCATGGACACTAAAAAAATAGATATAGTAGATGGAAAAACTTTAACCAAAACCAAAAAACTTTAACCGGACACACGGACGTACGGACGGATGTATGCCAAAATGCCGACGATATCGCGCTTTCCGCAAGCGGGCGCGACAATGATGATAAACACCCATGTGAAGTATCAAGGTAATGGGTGAAGCAGTTGCAGAGATATAGTACATTCTGTCCACTTTGTCATCTTTTCGCGTGTAATGGTCAAAAGATGGAGGCAAAGGATGACTCCGTAACCAAACAGGAGCCTTTTTTGAACGGAATTCGCTACAAAACTGTGGTCAAAACCGTGTATCAGCACGAAATAGTGCCGACTTTCTCGCGTTATTCTGCACACTTACAATGTTGCCAAGATATTTAAATTGACTTATATTTCCTAAACACGCAAAATAGTAATTAAAAGAATATTTACATTTATAAAAAATGCTCTAAAGAGGACGTAAAAATCACGGTTTATTCGTTAAGATCGACTGTGCGACTGATTCCCTGCGTTTGGCTTGAAGTTGTACTGGTTCCCAGTGCTCGTCAACAAGCAAGCGGGAGCTGAAAATAGTTCAAGTTCCGCGATTGCAGAATACTACAAGCCTTTACCCAGATATTCCGAACGACAGACACCTGACCGATACACAAGTAGAAAGGTAATACATTTATGTTATTACTGCCACTTAATATTTGTTCGAAACTGCTGCTATGCGGAATTTACTTCAGCATACACATGTTGTGTATTTGCCCTTTCAGATCGCTGATTGTCAGGCTAGATACGCACCTGGCTGATCCAAGTTGTCGTTACTCAAGCGTTTCCATGTGCACGCTTACATTGTGCTGATTGACTGGCGTGGTCAAAACTGTCATTTCCCTACACAGAGAACAGAGAATGTACACAGACAATTCTAGCTAGGTTTTAGCTATGTTATTCCTACTGTACACTTGTGTACACGCTGCCCCATGTTGTTTCAGGGTCCAGGTCCTGATAATTATCCCCGCTGCGTAACCAGTGCCCATGTACCCGTTCTCCGTGTGAGCCATTCTGACCCTACCGCCGTACCCAAAGGATTCAAGGTGTTCCTGAATACCTCCAGCTATATACAGGTACCGTGCTGGTACTATGTAGTCAGGGAAAAACACCTTATTGGCGATGAGGATGGGATTTCTACTGGGTACGGAATCCGAAACACGGAATAAAATTGGCCCACGTTGATTTTCAGAAAAGACTCGTTTTTATCCCTCAACTAGGAAATATTACCTACATAGTTCTTACGCAAAGCGTTTGGAACACGGGTATTTCAAAAATGAAATACAGTTGGCGAATGTGGAAATTTGATGTTTGCCGAGGGCGTTTGCTCATGATCTTGACATTTAGCATATGTTTGAACTTTGTGAAGTTGTGATAAACCCGTCACCTCCAATAATATTGAATAGGCTCTCCCAATTAGGAGGACTGTCCTATTAATAGGATAAGGGGTAATTTAGCAAAATGTAAA
Source organism: Conchocele bisecta (assembly GCA_029237695.1). Taxonomy (NCBI): domain Eukaryota; kingdom Metazoa; phylum Mollusca; class Bivalvia; order Lucinida; family Thyasiridae; genus Conchocele; species Conchocele bisecta. The sequence continues at coordinate 624,232 of CM055268.1, read as the reverse complement.
CAAAATATCCACAAACGGGGCAGATCTAGGCTCACCTTGAGCTGGCTCACCTGTGTTTACACTATTTCCAAACAGTATGATGGAGGTATGTATTTTTAAAAATGACTAACAAGTAATTTAGTTTCGTTTTGTGAAAGATGAAGCATCATGTATTAAATAGATCTCCATTTGTAAATTCCATAATTTTGTGCAGAAAGTTTACATAATCTGTTCTCCAACATTATAGCAAGGACACTTATAAATTGGGTACATTCAATGTTAGTAGATGTAAATATCATGCAAATAAATTGTATGTATTGATCATTGTTGACAGTATTGCAATAACGATAACTTTTAGTAATTAATATGTAAGTTGGGAGACGATTCTAAAGTTATTTGATGATGTTTTATGTGCCCATTGATGGAAAGTTGTTATTTTGTCACCATTTCGCACAGTCCGGTCTGTGTTGACTAGGTTTACATCTGTAAGACTACGGAATGTCAGATACGTGATACATTAATACTGTAGTTAGTACGGACCATGCAATTTTCGTGTGATAGATGCGGTATATGGTCTCACGGGACAGTTCTATAGGTTGACTCGGTGTATTTTTTTAGAGTATTTCATAATTCTACTAAACTGAACGTTAGCTCCGGTTGATTTTGACATATTGTACAAAATGGCGCATGCTATGTTGTCTCGCAAACTTTTTACGGTTTCGCGTCAGAATATATAAGTTATTTTTCGGACATTGGTAGCAAAAAGTTAAGATGGTTATAACCCCACTTTGGAATCATTTTCGGAAATGGTGTGTTATTACAAGCGATAGAACAAATGGTAGCAAATTCTAATGTGCCTCATGCTTTTATGAAAACAATTCCAACAAATTCAGTCGTGTTGAAATTTTTGGCCGAAAAATAGGTGGGTGGGGTAACATTGTAAAACAATAAATATACACATCTGATGTGGTTACTGCATTTTTGTTGTGGCTCGCGATTGGCACTTCATTTGCGAGCAATTTTCATTATTTGTCGCAAGAGCCTCATGAACTGATTGCGAGATGTGGTGATTTTTATACGTTACCTGCCGCAGTCAGAAAGTGGTAAATTTTGGTTATTTTCAACCGTCCCGTGATGCCTAAGTCGCTACAGGGGGACTCATCCTGGAGGACGTTATCACAGTACAACATGGTACTGCAATACTGGCCTGGGCCTAAACATGCAAATGCAGACACATTGTCGCGTATGCCCATGCCCGATTGTTGCAATGCGTACAATCCTGACGTCCAGCTGAGTGGCTTACCCTGTGGTGGGTGCAACTATTGCACCAGAGTCGAGAACAATTGGGGATCATTTGCTAGGGAGACCGGCAGCAAATATGTCAATAAAATGGGGGACGCCTCATGACCTCTGTTTCTCAGGTTGGAAATGGCGTAGCGCCCATAAGGGAGGTGAGAGAGAAATGGGTGTGGGGTTACAACCAGTATACTCCCGTCCCGGACAGCAATATGTGGTCCACAAGTGAGGAGGGGATCTCTCAGGAAGGTACACAGGAAGGTACACTATCAGGAGGTGTACCTATAGCAACATGCCCAAACAATAACAGTGGTACCCATCTCACCTGTATGCGGTAAGGTGCTTGATGCTTGATGTCAGATGCTTGATCGGCCCCATCGCAAAGCGATGCGGATTTGCGATCATTGAGCTTGTCGCACAGCGGCTTGTTTAGCCGAGTAGCATATACTATTATATATATCTTGGTCTGCATATAGAGGCTGGTTCTGTCCAGGAGCATGAGAATGCATGGCCTCCATCCCTCCTGTATGGGGTAAGGGGTAGTTACCAACCCAGAGGCTTGATCGGCACCATCGCAAAGCGATGCGGATAGTCGCAAAGCGACTATGAGCTTGTGGCAAAGCAGCAAGTATTGCAGAGTAGCACACCCCAGAAAATAAGAGTGGTAGGCTAGACGAAATATTTAGAGTAGGTTATGCCAAAGCGGGTTAGGGTTAAATAACCTCTGCTGTTAGGTCAAATAACCTCTGCTGTGAGATTGACCTTCAAACCAGGGAGCTGGATTTGTGTTGTGTGTGGTTACAGTTCAGATGCGCTCTTTTGTACTCCTTTTTATACGCCCGTTTGAAAAACGGGACATATTATGTTGTGGCGCCATCTGTCCGTCCATAAACTTTAGTCTTGTACATCGAACTAGTCCTACAGTTTTCCACTGTTCCAATTTCAGGGATTAATATATATTTATTTTAAATATTCCATACTGATTTTGGGATCCCTTTCCCCCCAATGCAGCTGGTTAAATGCGGGATCGAACCTGTTGGCCCTGCCTTAAATGACCTTAGCTGTTGATAGGCCGTTAAATACCAATAAACCAAATCAAGTCAACCTAATAAATGTAACACGAGCCAAAAGTGGTGAGGATGAGGAGAAAAATGTATACGACATTTACACCAAACCATGGCGATATAACTTGGAAATTATTTATCGAAGGAAAAACATAAATTTTGTAACTCGTTTACAAAATCTATTTTAGCCCACATTTTAAGATTCACAAAATTTAACGCAACCTTTTCAAAATAAAAAAGATGAAGAGAATACAGTGCAGTCTCCGTTTTTGTTCCACCGTAGACAACACTTGCAAATTCAACGCGAATGCAACGCGAACGCAACGCGAACGCAACGCGAACGCAACGCGAACGCAACGTTGTTTAAACGTATAATACGGTTCGTACACGTGTAATACACATTGTCAAACCGTTTAGTTTTAAAGCGTGTAATACGTTTAGCTTCAAGGCGTATAACACGCTTTGGAGTATACATATGTAGCGAGGTGAAAGAGTTGAAACGTGTACAACGCTTTACCTGGAAGCGTGTAGCTATATGAAAGCGTTGAAACGTGTACAACGGTTACACGTTTTAACGCGAATACCTGTTCGGCCCCGATCGCTTCGAGGCGTCCTTGTTTCGTCCCTTTTAAAATATCGTGAATACATACCCTCAGATCGAGTTCAAAGTACATCGGCGGTGTGATTTAGCACTTCAATTGATCCCTAATCCCTGATGCCTAATGAGTCACGCTTTTAACACGACAGATGTACCTTGTCGTTTATCAAAATGTTTGCGAATTGTAGATCACGTGAGCCGGTTCATCAGGTTCTGCGGCATTCCTACGTACATGTACATTTTATATACACAAAAATGACCCCTAATACAGCGTAATGTAGCAGTTCCTAACTTAATATGGAATAGCCCGGGCCGACAGTCCGTGTCAGTTACTTGGGGTTAAATATTACGAACACAGATAAACACAGTGCATGGTTTCTTTATTTTATTTTAACATCATTAGAAATGGCGAGTCTAGGAACTCTCGTATCTTTATGCTGAAGCCAGTCTATTTCAGTCACTAATCCGCTATACACCTGTCCCACGCGTGTGTTAAGAAAAATCGATATTTGGAGAAACTGAATACACAGCGAGCTGCACACTGGTTTAACACAGATATGGCCTGCAGATATGTGTCATAAATTACTTGGTGGTCAAAACGGGTAAATTTACAAGGTTTATAGCGAAATAGCAGCCGACTGGCAATTTTTCTCGGACCGATTTTTAAGACTAGTTTTCAAATCTCAATCGGTCTGAGAGTTCAAAAATCGGTCCAGAACCGGAAAATTGAAAATTTTAGAAGCCCTGCAGTGAGTCTAGAAGTATATATACACACACGAAGAACGATCTGAGCATGCGCATTCTACGCGATACACGGTTGGCATACCAAAACGTGTAATGCGTTAAAACCCGTGGAAACGTGTTATACGTATAACACGGTTTCATCTGTACGGTGCTGTGTACATGTAGAAGCGTGTAACCGTTCGTCAAAGAAAGCGTTAAATCGTTTAAACGGTTTACCTTTAGCATTGATACGTTTACAACCTTGTATACGTTTACAACCGTTGTATACTTTACAACCTTGTACACGATACACTTTTGAAACTCAACTTGTTTACACCGTATACTTACAAACGTTGTACACATTACACGCTTTTGAAACTCAATGCGTTGTTTTACAACGTTGTTTGTTCTTGACTTTCGCGCATGCGCAAGAGTGGGGAAACGCAACGCATGGCCGAAAACGTATTACACGTAGACGACACACGGTTTTAAACGCAACTAACGGAAACTCCACGGATACGCAACGCACAACACTTTGTACACGTATAAACCCGGAACATTTTGACAGAAACGACTGTAACATGCATGTTATTTTGAAACAAAGGTAATCGAGTTTTAATAGTATGATGAAATCTCTGTAAATGAGATCTAAGATAAGTTACAGTGAAACCCAAGATTAAAACACAGTTATGTTTTATGTGTGGAGAAATTGGGCTTATGAGATATATGGCCAGTCTTGCTCTGGGTCTTCCAGCTCAGTCTTGAGGAATGATAAGAACATACACTATTAGAAGCACGACTGATGTTTCCCTGACCAGTACCATAACCATGATGAGGCAGACAAGGCGGGCATTTTGCCAATTATTTGTTTTATGCCAAGAATTAAACAAATCCCTGGGGTGGTCGCGGGGAGAATGCTCTCTGACCCCCTCGTTTGGTATTTACCTCTGGTTACGGCCTTGCCAACTGAATGCTGGTCTTGATCTACACAGGTCGCAGATACCATAAGCCACATTTCTCCAGTCACAGTCACAAATTAACAGTTTACATTTATTTCTAAAACATTACTGGTAGTCCCTCTAAACTGAAACTGAAACTAAATCGTAACGGACTGAATGCATAGATCTGCTAATTGTTGTCGGTCAATGTACATGACGTGTTGGTTCCGTGCTTACTTGCGTCCTGTAATTGGTATGACTAGAGCTGGGGCAGGGTTACAGGTTCCCGGTTTATTGCTTAGTTTTCTGTATCCGGCACCCTGTGAGTTGGAACCAGTAAACTTATAACTGATGAACTAGAATAGTTTATGGAACGCGTACGAATAGGTAAATTGGTCACACGGAGGCATTCTGGTATTACCATAGACGCAATTTAAACAAGAAACGAGGTAAAGCCACGAAGGCCAGGTTTTTTCCAAGCATGGACACTTGGATAACGTAATTATACCCACTTTTTGTAGACTAGATGGCCGTGGCCTGCATGTCGCGCCTTGGGGCGAGGCATGGACACGAAAAAAATAGATATAGTAGATGGAAAAACTTTAACGAAAAAACTTTAACCGGACACTCGGACGTACGGACGGACGGACGGACGGACGGACGGACGGATGTATGCCAAAATGCCGACGATATCGCGCTTTCCGCAAGCGGGTGCGACAATGATGATAAACACCCATGTGAAGTATCAAGGTAAAAGGTGAAGCAGTTGCAGAGATATAGTACACGAAAAAACTTTAACAAATAAATTCAAAGTAATTCGACCTTGACAGTGATCACAGGGGCCGCACGGTTGGGGGTTAGAATGAAAATATGGACGATGATAAACACCAATGTGAAGTTTCAAGGTAATGGGCGAACTGCAGTGCAGAGATGTATAACGAAAAAGTTTTAACCAAAAAATTTAACCAGACGTACGTTAAATTTTTTTTAAGAATTTATGCTATTTTTAGATGGCGGCCATCTTGGATTAGCGATGACCTCCATTTTAACAAATCTGAAAAAACTTTAACAAAAAAATTCAAAGTAATTTGACCTTGACATTGGGCACAGGGGCCGCACGGTTGGGGGTTATAATGAAAATATGGATGATGATAAACACCCATGTGAAGTTTCAAGGTAATGGGCGAAGCAGTTGCAGAGATATAGTACAACAAAAAAGTTTTAACCAAAAAACTTTAACCAGACGTACGTTAAAAAGTTAACGTTGAAAATGGGTAAGTCAATTACGTAGCAATAATAGGTGAAGGTAAATAAATGGTCACATGTTGGATAGTTGTATGTGGTAGGCACCCCTTGGTTATGAAGCTGTGAAAGTTTGGTGGTCCTAGTGAAATGGACTTAGATGAGCTTGTAAAGTGGCAAAGGTACAGGTACAGATTTAAACTAAACGACAGTACACTTAAACACGTAAACAAAGCGAAAACTTAACATTGAAAATGGCTAAGTGGACTGCGCGGAAAAAATAAAAAATGGGTGAAATTAAAAAAAAAGTAACATGTTGGATAGTGATATGTGGTGGGCACCCCTTGATTATGAAGCTGTGAAAGTTTGGTGGTCCTAGGTGGTACAGTACCAAAGAAATGGACTTAAACACGAAAACTTAACATTGTAAACGCGAAAACTTAACATGTACGCGAAAACTGGGACAAATGAAATGGCCTAAGTCGACGCGTGGAAAAAATGTGAAGTTACAAAAAAAAGAAACATGTTGGATAGTGATATGTGGTGGGCACCCCTTGATTATGAAGCTGTGAAAGTTTGATGGTCGTAGGTGGTACAGTACCAAAGAAATGGACTTAAACACGAAAACTTAACATTGTAAACGCGAAAACTTAACATGAAAATGGCTAAGTCGATGCGCGGAAAAAATGGGTGAAGTTAAAAAAAAAAGTAACATGTTGGATAGTGATATGTGGTGGGCACCCCTTGATTATGAAGCTGTGAAAGTTTGGTGGTCCTAGGTGGTACAGTACCAAAGAAATGGACTTAAACACGAAAACATAACATTGTAAACGCGAAAACTTAACATTGAAAATGGCTAAGTCGACTAGCGGAAAAAAATGGGTCAAGTAGTAACATGTTGGATAGTGATATGTGGTGGGCACCCTTTGATTATGAAGCTGTGAAAGTTTGGTGGTCCTAGGTGGTAAAAGTAACAAAGAAATGGACTCATCACGAAAACTTAACATTGAAAATGGCTAAGTCGACATACGCGGAAAAAATGGGTCAGTTAAAAAAAAAAGTAACATGTTGGATAGTGATATGTGGTGGGCACCCTTTGATTATGAAGTTCTGAAAGTTTGGTGGTCCTAGGTGGTACAGTAACAAAGAAATGGACTCAAACACGAAAACTTAACATTGATTGTGGACGCCGCCCGCCGCCCGCCGCCCGCCGCCCGCCGCCCGCCCGCCCGGCTTTCGCCAATCCAATAGCCTGGATTTTTTTTCAAAAAACCTGGCTAATAAAAACAGTGGCAACCTACCATTCAAGTCCGAGTCATTATTTCGATTTACGAAATGGTGCGAGGTTTCCGAGTGAGATATAGTACACGAAAAAACTTTAACAAACAAATTCAAAGTAATTTGACCTTGACATTGGGCACAGGGGTCACACGGTTGGGGGGGTACAATGAAAATATGGATGATGATAAACACCCATGTGAAGTTTCAAGGTAATGGGCGAAGCAGTTGCAGAGATATAGTATAACGAAAAAAACCTTTTAACGAAAAAACTTTAACCATACGTACAAATAATAAAAAGTTAACGTGAAAATGGTCAATTACATAGAAATAATAGGTGAAGGTAAAAAAAATGGTCACAAGTTGGATAGTTGTATGTGGTGGCACCCCCCTTGGTTATGAAGCTGTGAAAGTTTGGTGGTCCTAGGTGGTACAGTAACAAAGAAATGGACTCAAACACGAAAACTTAACATTGATTGTGGACGCCGCCCGCCGCCGCCGCCCGCCCGCCCGCCGCCCGCCCGCCGCCCGCCCGCCCCCCGGCTTTTCGCCAATCCAATAGCCTGGAGGTTTTTTTTTATTTTTTTTCAAAAAACCTGGCTAATAAAAACAGTGGCAACCTACCATTCAAGTCCGAGTCATTATTTTGATTTACGAAATGGTGCGAGGTTTCCGAGTGAGATATAGTACACGAAAAAACTTTAACAAACAAATTCAAAGTAATTTGACCTTGACATTGGGCACAGGGGTCACACGGTTGGGGGGGTACAATGAAAATATGGATGATGATAAACACCCATGTGAAGTTTCAAGGTAATGGGCGAAGCAGTTGCAGAGATATAGTATAACGAAAAAACTTTTAACGAAAAAACTTTAACCATACGTACAATAAAAAGTTAACGTTGAAAATGGTCAATTACATAGAAATAATAGGTGAAGGTAAAAAAAATGGTCACAAGTTGGATAGTTGTATGTGGTGGCACCCCTTGGTTATGAAGCTGTGAAAGTTTGGTGGTCCTAGGTGGTACAGTAACAAAGAAATGGACTCAAACACGAAAACTTAACATTGATTGTGGACGCCGCCCGCCGCCCGCCCGGCCGCCAAACTAATAGCCAGGCTGGATTTTTAAAAAAAAAAAACCTGGCTAAATATGAAGGCATTCCCTGTAAATAAACAGAAGTTACACAACATTTATCACAACGTTAAGTTTATGAACATGCTAAGTTTGTGACCTTGACCTTGGGGTAAGAGTTGGGTGGTGGGTCATGGCTTTTCTACAGCATGATAGAGTCATCTGAGGAATGCATGTATCAAATATCAAGGTGTTCCATGAAAGGAAACACATGTTACAAGACATTTATCCCAACATTAAGTTTATGAATGTGCAAAGTTTGTGACCTTGACCTTGGGGTAAGGGTTGGGTGGTGGGTCATGGATTTGCTACAGCATGATAGAGGGCCATCTGAGGAATGCATGTATGAAAAAACAATGTGTTCCATGAAAGTAAACAGAAGTTATAAGACATTTACCCCAATGTTAAGTTGCTATATAGCTTCTATTGGGGCTACCCATTCCGAATACAATTTATTGACCCGCACATAGACCGCACTTACGCCTGTCCCATCCCATATCGACCGCGCATGCGTGCACGGGAGACTTCCTCTTTGCGAAAGAACAAATCTCTCACCTTGCGGGGTGGGAGGCGGTTGTTAAATACATATAACAGGTAAGTACTCACAGAAACTAATTTTACATTGAAAAATTCTGATTTCTGTATCATACTTCCCTGTTATATGTTGCTAGAATTTCTCTCCAAGGCGGGGAAGGTAAGGTGATACAGAAACTAGAAAAACAAATTAATTCGCACTGTGAATACTTAACCTAGGATAAATAAATTGACTCACCAAACAACTTGTGGACGAGGCCTGTGCACCGTCTGAGCAGCGCCCCCCTTGTTTGCTCCCAGAAGAACACTGAGCCGCCAGCTAAGTCTTCTGGTCTGCTCGAATATGTCTCCAGTCGTAGTTTCACACGCACTGAATGTGACTAACTCATAGCATGTTAGCGTCATGTCATCCACACTGTTGTGCCTCACATCTAAGACTCACAGTATCTACACTGGCCATGTCCACAAGCCTCTTAAAGTCCTAACCACATTACTTACAAATAGAAATGCTAACATCAATTACATTATGCATATTGACAACCACACACTATCAAAAATTACAATACATGGTATTCAACACCCTGGATGAATGATTATGTCTGTTTTCGAGTGTCATGATACATAGCACTGTTAGTGCACCGGAGCACAGGGAACTCACCGGTACCCTCTCCGAAACAACTGACAACTGTACACATTATAGTAAAATATGTATCCAGACTGGCATTAACTAGTCATGTGTAATCAAGAAAACAATTTAGGAAAACTTTCCAGGAACATAACTTGAACTAGCTCATAACTTGAACTAGCTGATAACTAGATCGCTCTGTACTGCCAATGTGAATATACCACCAATTTGTTATCCTGGGCTGGATTCACTGGCCCCGAATACCAACAGGCTCAAAAAGTGAGCCTTTTACACATAATGTTGTGCACCCGCGACTAGGGGATCTAATGTGTAAATATCTGCGCTTTGCGCCATCAGTGTACGTATGTAAAACTGAGAAAAGTGGAATGAGACTTCCCGGATGCCGCTTCCATTATCTTATCCAGGATCACACCATTGAGGAAGACCGAGGAGGTAGATACTGCTCCGACCTCATGTGCTTCGACTATAACTTTATGAGCCCTTAACCTAATTGGATCAATATGCTCCAAGTGTTGCGAGAGATATCCAACCGAAAACTGACGCTTTGGATAGATCCTGATTACCCACACATGGAATAAAACAACTCTAGTGCCTACCTCTCATTGGTTAGCCATCGAGATGTAGTGCCTAATTTTCATGCCTGTGCACAGCGTGTTTTCCGTCGAGAGATAAACCAATATTCTGCATCAGTGCGAGTGAATATAATCCATTGACATTGTTGTTGTTATTAACCGGAAGCATGTAGAGGGGCGGCTCCTTAACTGTCAGCCGGGGACCCATACGTATATGTATTTAAATGTGTGTATGAGTATGTGTATACGTATACTAAAGAACACCAATAATACTAGTACAGAAAGCATGTGTAGATTCGAACAGATATGGTACGGTAATGTCACAATACGAGTTTCATTATATATACATGTCCTTTTGATATCGAATGACACCATAATAATGTAGTGTTGAATAGTCGGCTCGATCACCGATCACACTGAATCCCCGTGCTGGCTGATCTATGTTCAAACTGACTGTGCCACACGACAAAAAAGGTCATGCTTATGAATCAACATAGAGGAAATAGCGGCTTTGTTTTATCGCAATGATGCAGTTGAAGCTATAACATGGACTCTCGGATCGAACTCGGTCCACACTGCACACTCGTGCAGTCTGGTCTAGGTTCAATCTGCTTGTCAATGCGAGTTAACCCTTGCAGTGAGGGAACGGAAATTGTCGTCTGATTTTTCGCTCATTTCTTATCACATTTTTCTTATTAAGAGCATGTTTTGACAGCAGATGAGAATTGTCTCCAATAGAGACGATTCTCGTCTGTTACCAAAAGTTTTTTTTTTAGTTACGAGTTATTGCTAATTAGAAAAAATTAGAAAAAAAAGAACAAATGACAAACTGAAATCGTGCACTACATAACTAGTGGCACAGCGATGAATATTATGATGCACACATTTGTATACTCGTACAATTTAATCTGGGTACGTATTTCTAGTCAGCCATGTGTTGTCCCGTAAATGTAAACAGACTCATGTAGATGATGTATATTCTGGTCAAACAGTTCTGGACGATAGTTACACTGCATGTCTGTGCAGTCTGATCGGCAACCACACAGTCTGTTAGTTGCTTGTCTATCCACACAATATATAAATGTAATCAATTAAACATGTAAACAGTTGAATGTGCACCTATTACGCAAAACCAGGTTATGCCTCAAACATGCAGTCTGATCAGGATCTTCACTTTAGACTAATTTCAATACACCAGGTACTGATAGCAGAAAACTATAAAAATAGCACATGCTGCAATTATCATACAAATATGGTACAGACAATCAGTGTAATATGTTCCCGACATTACCATACATGTAGTCCGACTTGTGTCGCCACCGTTACCAACCACAATATTGTTTATCTGTATAGTTCACCTACTATGTATATAGTCAGGGTGAAATCACACCACGTTGTACATGTATGCATTCCTGTGATAGTTCTCCGCTGCCTGTTTGTTTTTCTTCCAATTTGAAGGTTATCACATAATGACATAAAGACTACCAAGTGGATCTGTTATATATATATAATATCATTTAAATAAGTATGGAAAAGACAGCCAGAGTGGAATTCGACCATACTGTAAATAAGTGCAGTCAGGTCGTGGACCACGCTGTCTGCATGACTTCTAGCTTATATAAAAATACCGCAAATATTATGACAATTATGATATAACTACACAATATCCAATCCGAAGGATAGCATGCCCCAATATCATTTTTTCCCCCAAACAAAATATATTTACCCACGACCTATACCCCTATATATATCACTATGGTGTTAAAATATATATGAATGTTGTTTGTAGAGAAAAGGCACGGCCTTCATACGAGCCAACTATTCCACGTGTATGTAAACATCTAGCTCCAAAATACGACTACAAACTGTATATAACCACGTATGGATATTAAATTCTGTAGTTTTAATGTTAACGGGCTTGGGAACAAATCAAAACGGGAACCAATCTTTTCTTGGCTCAAACATAACAATTTTTCCATATGCTTTTTACAAGAACTTCATTGTACAGATGAATGCTTTGATACATGGAAAAACGAATGGGGTCACGACATATTTCTTTCAGGAAACAGCTCAAATAGCAAAGGTATCGGTATATTACTAAATTTGAATTGCTCGTATGAAATTTAAAACATAAAGATCTAATTTCAGGACGATTACAACGACTAAAATTCAAGGTATTCAAATATAGTATTAACTAATATATATGGACCAAATACAGAAGATCTAAACTTCTTCACGACAGTAGAACAATCGATTTTGGAAAATGACAGTGAAACTGTAATTTTAGGTGGAGATTTCAATACTGTCATTGATTTTAATATTGATAAATTCAATGGTAGAACTGATACACATAAAAGAAGTTCAAACAAGTTAAATGACATTATACTCGAAAACGATTTGCATGACATATACAGACTTCGACATCCAAATACAAAACGCTTTACTTGGCATTCAAATCATAGGCCCCCTATATTCTGTAGATTAGATTATTTTCTAATATCAGCCAGTTTATTAAATGCAGCAACGAAAAGTGATATAGTACCAGGTTATTTATCAGACCATTCAGTAGTAACACTAAACTTGACTCTATCGGACACAGTACGAGGACCAGGTTACTTTAAACTGAACACTAACATATTATTACAAACGGAATACAAAGAGACTGTTAAAAATTCAATCCAGGAAACAGTAGAAAATAATATAGGCTGTAATCCGAATACAATGTGGGAACTGATAAAAGGCACTGTTAGAAATGTATCTATAAAGTATTCAAGTAAAGCAAAGAAACTGGAAAGAGAAAAAGAAATAGAACAAAAAATTTGGCAACTTGAAAAAGATTTAACTAGATTGGTCAGTAAGCGAGGCTTACGGAATACCCCCCGTGTGGGCCCAGGTACCCCTAAAATATGTACAAATTTCCAAGTGTGTGGGCTTGTGACCTTTACTCTGGGATTAGCGCGAGCGGCATGAACGTGAATTTGTCACAGGTTGGTAGAGGTCCATTGGTGCAATGAGTGTGTGAAATGTGAAGCAGATCCGAGCAAGGAAATAGAAGTTATAACCGATTTCTCTGATGTTAAGTTTTGTAAAGAGACTACTGTATAACCTCGAATTAACGCCCCCGGAGGCGTTACATTTTACAAAAGCGGGGGGTGGGGGGGGGGGGGGGGTTTATTAGCCAGTATAAAAAAATAAAAAAAAATAAAAAAAATTACCAAGGACCGCCAATTTCAAACACAAATAAGGATTTAAGGATTATTTGTGTTTGAAATTGGCGGTCACTGGTAAAAAAAAATTATTTTTTTTTTATTTGGGGGGGGTGGGGGGGTGGGGGGGGGGGGCGTTTATTAGGAGGGGTGCGTTAAGCCGAGGTTATACGGTATGTATGTGACGTTGACCTCGAGATCAGCGGGGATTTGTCACAGCATATGAAATATTAAGTATTTTCAATGAAAGAAATAGAAGTTATAACATATTTCTCTGATGTTATGTTTTGTAAAGAGACTAAGTATGTGACCTTGACCTTGGGATCAGCGGGGGTTGGACACTCGTAGATTTGTGACAGCATGATAGTACAACCTTAGAGGAATGCACAAGTGAAATAATAAGAATTTTCAATGAAGGAAATAGAAGTTAAAACTTATTTCTCTGATGTTAAGTTTTGAAAAGAGTATTTGACCTTGACATTGGGATCAGCAGGGGTTAGATGGTCATGGATTTGGCACAGCATGGTAGTAGAGCCTTACAGGAATGCATGTGTGAAATATTAAGCATTTTAGATGAAGGAAATAAAAGTTATAACAATATTTCTCTGATGTTAAGTTTTGTAAAGAGACTAAGTATTTGACCTTGACCTTGGTATCAGCGGGGGTTGGATGGTCGTGTATTTGGCACAGCATGGTAGTAGAGCCTTACAGGAATGCATGTGTGAAATATTAAGCATTTTAGATGAAGGAAATAGAAGTTTAACAATATTTCTCTGATGTTAAGTTTTGTAAAGAGACTAAGTATTTGACCTTGACCTTGGTATCAGCGGGTTGGACGTCGTGTATTGGCACAGCATGGTAGTAGAGCCTTACAGGAATGCATGTGTGAAATATTAAGCATTTTAGATGAAAGAAATAGAAGTTATAACAATATTTCTCTGATGTTAAGTTTTAGTTAAAGGAGATTAAGTATTTGACCTTGACCTTGGGATCTGCGGGGGTTGGACGGTCGTGGATTTTGCACAGCATGGTAGTAGAGCCCTTACGGAAATGCATGTTGTGAAATATTAAGCATTTTTAGATGAAGGAAATAGAAGTTATAACAATATTTCTCTGATGTTAAGTTTACGGACTAAGTAATTGACCTTGACCTTGGGATCTGCGGGGGTTGGACGGTCGTGGATTTGGCACATCATGGTAGTAGAGCCTTACAGGAATGCATGTGTGAAATATCAAGCATTTTAGATGAAGGAAAAAGAAGTTATAACAATATTTCTCTGATGTTAAGTTTATCCGGACGGATGGACGCACGGACGGACGGACGGACGGACGGACAACCTGACTCCAGTATACAATAAGAATTTTCAATGAAGGAAATAGAAGTTATAACTTATTTCTCTGATGTTAAGTTTTGTAAAGAGTATTTGACCTTGACATTGGGATCAACAGGGGTTGGACGGTCATGGATTTGGCACAGCATGGTAGTAGAGCCTTACATGAATGCATGTGTGAAATATTAAGCATTTTAAATGAAGGAAATAGAAGTTATAACAATATTTCTCTGATGGTAAGTTTTGTAAAGAGACAAAGTATTTGACCTTGACCTTGGTATCAGCGGGGGTTGGATGGTCGTGTATTTGGCACAGCATGGTAGTAGAGCCTTACAGGAATGCTGTGTGAAATATTAAATTTAAATGAAGGAAATAGAATGTAACAATATTTCTCGATGTTAAGTTTTGTAAAGAGACTAAGTATTGACCTGACCTTGGATCTGCAGGGGTTGGACGGTCGTCCGATTTGGACAGCATGGTATAGAGCCTTACAGGAATGCATGTGTGAAATATTAAGCATTTTAGATGAAGGAAATAGAAGTTTATAACAATATTTCTCTGATGTTAAGTTTACGGATTAAGTAATTGACCTTGACCTTGGGATCTGCGGGGGTTGGACGGTCGTGGATTTGGCACAGCATGGTAGTAGAGCCTTACAGGAATGCATGTGTGAAATATCAAGCATTTTAGATGAAGGAAATAGAAGTTATAACAATATTTCTCTGATGTTAAGTTTATCCGGACGGACGAACGGATGCACGGACGGACGGACGGACGGACGGACAACCTGACTCCAGTATACCCCCCCACAACTCGTTGCGGGGGGTATAATAAACAACATACATGATCAAACTATATTAGATGAACTTAATATCGAACGAAATAAACTTAGCGAAATAATTAATGAAAAAACAAAAGGCAATATTTTAAGATCGAAAGCTGAATGGGTGGAAGGTACTGAAAAGAATACAAAATATTTTTCTAACTTAGAAAAAAAAAGATCAGAAGAAAAATCAATTAAGCAAATAAACATAAATGGCAATCTAGAAAACAAACAAAGGGATATTCTTGATCATGCAAAACATTATTATGCACACATCTATAGTAAAAATAATAATATAGAAACAGAAAATAACCACTTTTTCGAAGAAAACGATAAACAAGAGCTGTAGGAGAACAGCATAGCTCGACTACGAGGGTTGTCGATGTACACATAGCTTGACAAAGAAGGTGGCTGCGGCCTGCATAAAAACCTTAACTAAGGTCGACTAAAAACATTAACCAAGGGAAACTAGAAATATGGCCTGTCGGCACACGAATACCCCCACTGGCAGCCAAAGAAAACGAGGCATTTTTGATTATAAGCCATTTAGCCGAGCGTTAAGGTTGGCAGCCAAAGAAAACGAGGCATTTTTGATTATAAGCCATTTAGCCGAGCGTTAAGGTTTCAAACGCATCAAGTCTGTGACCTTGACCCGGGGCATAGTGTGATAATCCATGCATCGGTGTAGAAGATATAGAGCGGAAGGGAATTTCAATAGGTTTGACCTTTGACCTTCAACTATGACCTTGACCTTGGACGTAGGTGCGTGGTTATTGATCGAGACACACCTTCTCATCCTGAGAAACATTTGTGCCAAGGCATTTGATAATCCATGCAACGGTGTAGAAGATATAGAGCAGAAGGGAATTTCAATAGGTTTGACCTTTGACCTTCAACTGTGACCTTAACCTTGGACGTAGGTGCGTGGTTATTGATCGCGACACACCTTCTCATCATGAGAAACATTTGTGCTCAGCCATTTGATAATCCATGCATCGGTGTAGAAGACATAGAGCGGAAGGGAATTTCAATAGGTTTGACCTTTGACCTTCAACAGTGACCTTGACCTCAGACGTAGGTGCGTGGTTATTGATCGCGACACACCTTCTCATCATGAGAAACATTTGTGCCAAGCCATTTGGGAATTTCAATATTTTTGACCTTTGACCTTCAACAGTGACCTTGACCTCGGACGTAGGTGCGTGGTTATTGATTGCGACACACCTTCTCATCATGAGAAACATTTGTGCCAAGCCATTTGATAATCCATGCATCGGTGTAGAAGATATAGAGCGGAAGGGAATTTCAATAGGTTTGACCTTTGACCTTCAACTGTGACCTTGGACGTAGGTGCGTGGTTAGCAATTTGATAATCCATGCATCGGTGTAGAAGATATAGAGTGGAAGGGAATTTTCAATAGGTTTGACCTTTGACCTTCAACTGTGACCTTGACCTTGGACGTAGGTGCGTGGTTATTGATCGCGACACACCTTCTCATTATGAGAAACATTTGTGCCAAGCCATTTGATAATTCATGCATCGGTGTAGAAGATATAGAGCGGAAGGGAATTTCAATAGGTTTGACCTTTGACCTTCAACAGTGACCTTGACCTTAGATGTAGGTGCGTGGTTTTCCAAGTATGGTTGCTGTAGGCCCAGGAGTATTCCATATACAAGCTTGAGTGAAAACTGTAACCAAGGGGAGATAACTAAGTAATCCAAGGATAAAAGTAGGTCAAGGTCAAATATAGGTCAGGGATTATTGATGTACATCACTAGGAGATGAAGTTGTCCAAGTATGGTTGATGTAGGCCCAGAAGTATTCCATATACAAGCTTGACTATAAACATTAACCAAGTAATTCAAGGTTACATGTAGGTGAAGGTAAAATAAAGGTCAGGGGTTATTGATGTACATCCCTATGAGAAAAAGTTATCCAAGTATGGTGTATGTATGCACAATAGTATTCCATCTACAAGCTTGACTAATAACCTTAACCAAGGTTGAGTAAAAACCTTAACCAAGGGGAGTTAAGTAAGTAATTTAAGGTTAAATGTAGGTCAAGGTCAAATATAGGTCAGGGGTTGTTGATGTACATCACTAGGAGATGAAGTTGTCCAAGTATGGTTGGTGTAGGGCCATGAGTCCATCTAAAAGCTTGAGTAAAAACCTTAACCAAAGAGAATTAAGTAAGTAATTCAAGAGGAAATGTAGGTCAAGGTCAAATATAGATCAGGGGTTATTGATGTACATCACTATGAGAATAGGTTGTCCAATTATGGTGTCTGTATGCACAATAGTATTCCATGTACAAGCTTGAGTAAAAAGCTTAACCAAGGTCGAGTAAAAACCTTAACCAAGGCGAATTAAGTAATTCAATGTTAAATGTAGGTCAAGGTCAAATATAGGTCAGGGGTTGTTGATGTACATCACTAGGAGATAAAGTTGTCCAAGTATGGTTGGTGTAGGGCCAGGAGTATTCCATGTACAAGCTTGATTAAAAACGTTAACCAAGGGGAATTAAGTAATTCAAGAGGAAATGTAGGTCAAGATCAAATTATAGATCAGGGTTGTTGATTGTACATCACTAGGAGATGAAGTTGTCCAAGTATGGTGGGTGTAGGGCCAGTAGTATTTCATATAAAAGGTTGACTAAAAACCTTAACCAAAAGGAATTAAGTAAGTAATTGAAGAGGAAATGTAGGTCAAAGTCAAATATAGATCAGGGGTTATTGATGTACATACCTATGAGAAAAGGTTGTCGAAGTATGGTGTCTGGATGCACAATAGTATTCAATGTACAAGCTTGAAAAAAAAACCTTAACCAAGGTTGACTAAAAACCTTAACCAAGGGGAATTAAGTAAGTAATTCAAGAGGAAATATAGTTCAAGGTCAAATATAGATCAGGGGTTATTGATGTGCATCACTAGGAGATGAAGTTGTCCAAGTATGGTGGGTGTAGGGCCAGTAGTATTGCATATACAAACTGGACTAAAAACCTTAACCAATGTTGACTAAAAACCTTAACCAAGGGGAATTAACCAAGTAATTCAAGAGGAAATGTAGGTGAAGGTCAAATATAGATCATGGGCTATTGATGTACATCACTAGGAGATAAAGTTGTCCAAGTATGGTGGGTGTAGGGCCAGTAGTATTCCATATACAAGCTTGACTAAAAACCTTAACCAAGGCGTGACGGTGACGCCGACGCCGACGCCGACGCCGACGCCGACGCCGGGGTGACAACATAAGCTCTACTTATTCTTCGAATAGTCGAGCTAATAAAAACTAAATGATGATGAAAAACAGACATGTGAAGGTATAATAAATGAAAATGAATGCCAATCGGCAATAAGAGATATGAAGAATATGAAAAGTCCAGGATCAGATGGAATTACAGCTGAGTTTTATAAATTATATTGGAACGATATCAAGGAACATTATATCAAATCGATTAACTATTCATATCAAAACGGATCTTTAACAGAGTTACAAAAACAAGGAATTATTACACTATTACCGAAAAAAGATAAAGATACACTTTCACTGGACAATTGGAGACCGATATCACTTTTGAATGTAGATTATAAAATTGCAACCAAAGTAGTGAGCAATAGAATTAAAAAAGTACTTGATTCCATAATTAATGTTAATCAAACTGGATTCATAAAGGGCCGTTACATAGGAGAAAATGTTCGTACACTAATGGAAATAATAGAAGAAACCAATGATAGCAATATACCTGGTCTAGTTTTCTTTACTGATTTTCAAAAAGCTTTTGACAGCTTAGATCATAAATTCATAATCACGTGCTTAAAAAAATTAAACTTTGGAGAATCTCTCATACAATGGATAGAACTATTTTATAAAGACGCAAAAAGTTGTATTTCAAATAATGGATATCTATCAGATTTGTTTAATGTGAAGAAAGGTGTAAGACAAGGCTGTCCATTGTCAGCTTATATTTTCATTATATGCATAGAAATATTATCAAGACAAATAAATAACAACGACAACATAAAAGGTTCTAATACTAGGTGGAAATGAAATAAAACAAACCTGTTTGCTGACGATGCAAGTTTTACTCTAGATGGTTCAGAACGTTCATTTAATGAACTTATAAAAACGTTAGATACTTTTGCGAAAATATCTGGTCTCAAATTAAATAAACCAAAATGTACGGCCTTAAGGATAGGAAGGTTAAAAAACGACCCAAGCAAATGGTGTAACAGTAATACATACACTTGGTGAAATGAACGTGCCTCAACATTAGGAATAATATTCACAAACAACAAAACTAAAATTCAGGAATTAAATTTATCCCCTAAAATTAAGTCATTCCAACATTGTCTAAATAATTGGCAAAAACGGAACTTAACATTAATTGGCAAAATAACTGTGTTGAAGACTTTTGCGTTACCTAAACTAATATATCCATTAACTGTGCTCGAAAATCCGGAAGACCGGACAATCGAACAAATTAATTCTATAATGTACACATTTCTTTGGGATGGAAAACCGGAAAAAATATCACGAAATACTATAATTCAAAAGTATGAAAACTACGGTCTCAAAATGGTAAATATTCATGCACTCATAAATTCCCTAAAATGTTCATGGATCAAACGTCTAAAAGGTACACAAAACCACTTGAAAAATGCATACAATAAAGAACTAAATAAATATGGAGGAGATATATTGTTTAAAAGTAATCTTGATCATGACGATGCCAAGAAAATAATTAAAAAATATACATTCTTGAAACAAATATTAATTTCATGGTGTAAAATAAACTATAACAATAAAAATACTAATATATCGCACGAAATTATATGGCATAACAGCAATATCAAAAACGAAAGTAAAAATACATTTTTCTACACAGAATGGCATAATAAAGGTATTATGTATGTGAAGCATATATATGACTATAGGATAAAAGAATTCTATAACTTTGATACTTTAAAAGAAACATACAACATAAACAATGGAGACTTCTTAAAATATTATATCCTGCTAGGCAATATTAAAGCAGAATGGAAACAGACAATGATAGTAGAACAAATAGATAATGACATTCCAAAGTATTTAATATCTACTATATTATCGTCAAATCATGTGAATAAAATATTATACAACAAGGAAATTGACAATATGAGGTTGCCACAACAAAAACATATACTGAAATGGAAAACGAATTAAACAATCAAAACATCGAATGGAATTATATTTTCTCATTGCCATACAAAAATACAATAAGTACAAAACTTAGAGCTTTTCAATACAAATATCTAATGCGAATAATTCCGAATAACTCATTTCTGTTCAAATGCAAAATAAAGCCATCAAATCTATGTGATTTTTGTCACATGGCCGTAGATTCAAACAAACACATGTTTTGGGAATGTACTAACATACAACCTTTTTGGTCAGGCGTAAACGAACTATTACATACAAGTAGATTAGACTTCACTATGCACTTAACTTATGAATGTATATCATTCTGTAACGCAAAAGTTCCATGTAAAAATAAAACAATACTTATTAGCTTTATCATTCTACTTGCAAAATTTTTCATTTTTAAATGCAAGTATGAGTCAACACATCCAACAATAGAACACTTTAATGCTTATCTTAAACAGACTATTAACATCGAAAAAACAATTGCCAGTATGAAAGACAAACTGGACAAATTTCACTCGAAATGGAATGACTTTATACAGTAAAACAGAAATTAAAATAAATCGACCACTCCTATAAACCCATCCTTAGGTTAAAGTATTCCCCACCCCCCATTTTCCAATAACATCTTTGTTATTACTTCTTTTAGGAAAACATGTATTTTTTAACCTTGTAAAACCACCCTCATTTCATATACCCATATCGACCTATACAACTCCAATAAAAAAAATGAAAAACTCTCTGTTGCAGGTATATCGCTAGTAATATATACATTTGTTTAATTCTCTGATGGATAAAAAAAACTTCTGTCAAAAATAGTTTTTACATGTTATTTTTGAAATTGCATGTACAAATACTTTCGACAGTGCTAGTTTATGTATATATGTATGTATGTATTTATGTATGGATGTATACATGTAACCTAGATGAATAAAAAAATAAAATGAAAAAAAAAAAGGAACATAACTTGAACTAGCTCATAACTTGAACTAGCTGATAACTAGATCGCTCTGTACTGCCAATGTGAATATACCACCAATTTGTTATCCTGGGCTGGATTCACTGGCCCCGAATAACAACAGGCTCAAAAAGTGAGCCTTTTACACATAATGTTGTGCACCCGCGACTAGGGGATCTAATGTGTAAATATCTGCGCTTTGCGCCGTCAGTGTACGTATGTAAAACTGAGAAAAGTGGAATGAGACTTCCTGGATGCCACTTCCATTATCTTATCCAGGATCACACCATTGAGGAACACCGAGGAGGTAGATACTGCTCCGACCTCATGTGCTTCGACTATAACTTTATGAGCCCTTAACCTAATTGGATCGATATGCTCCGAGTGTTGCGAGAGATATCCAACCGAAAACTGACGCTTTGGATAGATCCTGATTACCCACACATAGAATAAAACAACTCTAGTGCCTACCTCTCATTGGTTAGCCATCGAGATGTAGTGCCTAATTTTCATGCCTGTGCACAGCGTGTTTTCCGTCGAGAGATAAACCAATATTCTGCATCAGTGCGAGTGAATATAATCCATTGACATTGTTGTTGTTATTAACCGGAAGCATGTGCTTTAACAAAGTTAAGATACGACAAGTGTACATTATAGAATACGTAAAGTAGATAATGTTACAGATAACTGACCCGATTTGGACAGGTCTGGGATCACAAACGGTCGGATATGCTAACCTGGGACCTGAGTTTTGGCAAGGAAACCAGCTTCGCAACAATAGTAACGGAATCATTACTCAAGCCAGATTCCGTCGTCCGTGTACAGGCCGCGAAATTCCAACCGCCTTTTCGCTGAAGCGAAAACGATGAGTAACCCTGTCTTGACTGATCAGTCAAAGAGGGAAACTGTCACTTGGGCTCATACTGAGCTTTGGTTAAAGCCCATATAACCACTGTTAGATTCCATTTAGGGTTAACTATTCTAGCTACTGGTCTTTCCCTAGTGAAGAATGAAATCATCGCCGACAACTGGGGTCCGAACCTATGTTACATATCGGCACTGAACTGAACTTGACACAGTCGTCCAATGCCTTCATATATCCCTTCATAGACGATGCCGGCGATTTCCTGTCATTGAACAATTACTAAGGAAATCGCCCATTTCGCTTACAGCTGGACTGACTGGATTAATTTGCCTTAGCTTACAGCAATTAACACAGACCTTCCATTTGCGTCTCAGCATGCTGTAGCAGGACTTTGCCTGTGCAATGATTGCTGCAGCTCGCCGCGAAAATTTGTCCTTTCTTTTTTCCTTCCTGATAGACTTCAGACGTGAAGAATCAGAATGAGCGGATACGCATGAAGTGTTTCCCATGCCTGCTGTGACAGAAGCTTGGGAGACACTGGAATGCCCACCGGCTGGTCCACTAGACGTTCCAGTATGCTGGAGAACCAACTTGTCATTGTCAAGCACGGTGCCACTAGTGTGACCCGAATTTTCTGCAACACCTGTGTCATTATGACGGAAGGTGGACATGCTTACCCGAATACTCATTTCCATGAGAAGGACATGCGCCCACCGTCTATGCCCCAGCGTCAAGTATTGGAAACACATACATTGGGAGCTGATTGTCCATCAAGGGCGCCAACAGACCCAACCAGGGTTGACTCTACCTGTTGATTACCCCGTTGGTCACTGTCCTCGACAGTGACCCCCCGGTAAGGACTGTTGAACACCCCTCGACAGGAAGTCCACAGTACATTGGGACTTCCCCGCTATGTGCCTCTCCTACGGTACTATGCCGTTCTGGTGACACCAGATCAGTAATTACCTGATCTCAAAACAGAGGCTCACAGACCGAGTTGTACCTGGTCTGTTCAGGCATGCCACTACAGTGGTGTTGTCCGTGGCTATCTGAACATATTTCCCCCAAACCTGGGGTAATGCTTTTGCAAGAGACAAAGTCACTGACCACAGCTCGAGCATAGTGATGTGGCCCCCAGCCAACTCGTCCTACTATATCTCATAGAACACCAGTCCATTGCTTTGAAGATCACTCTCAACATCATGTCTACTCTGTCCAAGTGTACCCTGACTATCCCCAGCTTGGTAAGGAAACTCATCCCTACGTAGCAGATGTCCTGATTCGGATACATGTATTGCTAGTTCCAACAACTCCATGCCCGGCATGAGACCCAACCACGTGATAAGATCCCAGACACACGCATATAGAGTAGCAGTGTGTCACTGGACTGATCATGCAGGGGCCAGTCGTCCAGGTATTGAAGTATGCAATAACTCTCGGTCTGGTCCCAGCTGCGATTACCTCTATTAGTTTTGTGAACACCTTCGGAGCCGTGGCTATTCTGAAGGGTAGGCCACAAAACTGCTATCCCATGCCTAGCGAGTGAAAGCTTAGAAAGTTTCTGGACGCATGGCATATCGGTATATGAAGATAACCTTCCTGTGGTTCGACGGATACCACCCAATCGTTGACTCTAATAGTCCGACGTATTGATCGAACAGTCTCTATCTAGAATCGAGCTGTTTGTTGGTACAAACAGCCTGCTATAGAAGCTCGGAGATTGCCAATCTCTGATGCGTGTAGTGCCACCTCTGGGAGCCCCACCCTGTTTGGGGCTGTATAGGTGTTATGGGTTGCTTAAAGCTACCCGTTACCTCACACGCTGTGTAAGGAGAAGGGGATGCTGAAGCTTGCTTATGTCCCCATTTCCTGCCCGAGTTGTGCTTCTATAAGCGAACTGCTAGGCTAAAGAGGCCACTGATAGTCTCGCCAACTGCTGACTGTCTTACTGCAGCGTCAGCAGCAGTCACCCGAGAACATCTGTTTCCAAACAGATTCATGGCCTGAAGGGAAGCATCCCGAAGGAGATCCCTTCAAACGTATCGTAAGAACAGACACCATAGCTAACGTGGCGTCGCCCCTCAACAGAACCATGTCTGCCGACATAGTCAGAGCCGTAGCCATGATATGCTTCACCGCTCTGACTGACTACTGAAACAGTGACTCAATGTACAGTCGTCATTCACCTCAATGGTCGCTCTGGCCTTGCACAAAACAAGACCGTGCCTTATGGAACTAAGCCTTGGACACTCCCATCCTC
Organism: Conchocele bisecta; assembly: GCA_029237695.1. Lineage (NCBI taxonomy): Eukaryota > Metazoa > Mollusca > Bivalvia > Lucinida > Thyasiridae > Conchocele > Conchocele bisecta. Next base: position 599,603 of record CM055268.1, on the reverse strand, counting down.
TGAGCATCCTTTTCCAAGGCCGAATATTCTAGGAGCCAAGTTTACGTAAGCATAACATAACCCTTGAGCCCTTTATGTGCCATAAAGTATTGGGCTTAAGAAATCCAACTTTGTTTTGGAGTCAAATCCATGTGCCCTGATCAATTTCTCTAACAGATCTCCTACAGGTGGGCTGAGGCAGTCTAAACCTCCCCTTGAGAGCAGTAACCAAGTCAGCTTCACACAGAGACTTAGCACTCATCACCGGCGCAGGTTAAACAGGACCACTATCTTGAGACAGATACTGGTACACCGAAGCTACTGCCTCCGGATAAGAAGGGGCACTGTTCTCCACAGTTACACTAGCAGCTGAGTCCAGTTCTGAGTCCTCTATCACTAGCTGACTCCCAGTGTGCATCCTGTCTTCCCCACCTGACGGTAGGTAGGCCAATGTCCTATACCGTTACCCTGTTGTATATCTATATCCTTGAACAAATATTCCGCTGAAACGGCGTGGTCAAGACCAGCGTCGCCGATATCAGTGGCTATATTTGACACGTCTGTTGTCCAGTGGAATACGTTTGTATTCCACCGAGGCGCGCTCAAGTGGATGTGCGTGTACTATTCCCACACCGCCTATCCCCTGGAAACTACCAGTCCCGTGTCCGGTGTTCTTCCTCAGTGGTTAGCGAATAACCCAGAGCAGAACTAGTGTCCGGAGTCCGATGTCCGGTGTCCGGTGTCCGGTGTTCTTGCTCAGTGGTTAGCATATAACCCAGAGCAGAACTGGTGTCCGGTGTCCGGTGTTCTTGCTCATTGGTTAGCGTATAACCCAGAGCAGAACTGGTGTCCGGTGTCCGGTGTCCGGTGTCCGGTGTCCGGTGTTCTTGCTCAGTGGTTAGCGTATAACCCAGAGCCGAACTGCCGGTGTCCGGTGTCCGGTGTCCTTACTCAGTGGGTAGCGGACCACCCAGAGCAGAACTAGCGACGTTGGATACCTCAGTCATAAGAGACATCCTGCCACTATTCGGACTCGGACTTGGCGTAGACTCAGAAACAGTCTTTAGTTTCTGAATATTGCCGAACACAGACTGGCGTCCGGTGTCCTTACTCAGTGGGTAGCGGACAACCCAGAGCAGAACTAGTGAAGTTGGATGTCTCAGTTCACCCTGCCACTATTCGGACTCGGACTTGGCTCAGACTCAGAAACAACTGTAGTTTCTGAATCTAACTTATTGATACTTACCCTGATACTTACCCTGATAGTACCTAATGGTCAGGCCCCTCCACATAGAGGCCCCCAAGGCCTGAGACAAGCCCGATTTCTCCTTAGAGCAACAGTTATGTCTCTAGCAACAAGGAAACAAATTATCTCATGAGAATCAAAAGTTCCCGAACTGGGTTTAGGTTTCCCTTAGCCCATAGTGGACGTGGTACGGAAAACCTATTCAAATATCGAAAGAGACAAAGTCGAAAAAAAAAGAAAAAAATTCTTCGTCGAAAATAGGAACGTCCAATATAAATAGGAAAATCGCGAAGTTCGCGCTCTGTGGCCACACTAAGAAAAAAAACTTGAAATACTTTCAAAATGAATTATTTTCGACTAGCAACTTATAGAAATGAATAGCCCACACTCCATTACAGAAGATATTGCCTACTTACGGACAATAACCATGAATAGAGTGTATAAAACAGCCAAACGAAAATGAGCACCAAAAAGGATACTTTCACGTCAGCCGTCCGAAGCAAAGAGGAAGTCTCCCGTGCGCGCATGCGCGGTCGATGTGGGATGGGACAGGTGTAAGTGCGGGCTAGGTGCGGGTCAATAAATTGTATTCGGAATGGGCAGCCCCAATAGAAGCTATATAGCAACATATAACAGGGAAGTATGATACAGAAATCAATTTGTGACGATTGGATTAGTAGCAAAATTAACATATCAAAATCCATTCCAGTTATTTAGGGGTGAAAGGGTTAAAGTCCCCTTTGTCAGCCAGTGGCCCATGTGATCTATCAGACATATACCGGCTATAAGGTCCTTTGTCGCGGCATCGTACTCTGGCATCTTGTCTTCTTCCTCTTCATCATTGGTCGAGTCATCATCCTGCCGATATACGGAGCAACATCAATGGATAAACTGTTCTCATAATATCAGACACAGAATAATTATCACATTAGTGCATTAGATACAACAGGCCACATGATTAATGGCAAACAAATGATTAATCAAATACACAATCACCAGTTCTTGATAAGGAATTGGACATTGGGTACAGCTATACATAACAATTAAAATCAATTGGATATTTCCAATATTACTGGTAACTGGGTATTTAAAAAAAAATTACCATGTTCTTGTTGTCTGAAAATGCATAGGAAACGCATTATAATTTTATATCCAGTTTGTGCCAATCACAAATTTAGCGATATAGCAATAACAAATAAAAAAGGGTAAATGCGCTAAATTAACATGTCTTGACTCACACCAGCGTCACCTACATTACCGAATCTTGCACATATTGTCTGTATGTCTTTCTAATTGCCTTATGTATGCACAAATTCAGCTTATCTGGTGCTCTGAATCACATATCAGAAAACATTCATTGCCCTTAATTATCTCGGAGATGCTGGTACGTACATGTAGTATTATCTTATAGGTTAGTGCAATCTGAAGAAATCGTATTAACCCTTGCACCCCTAATTAACTGGAATGAATTTTGATGTTATTTTTGCAAACACTCCAACCCTCACACAATGCTTTTCAGACTAGTCCATTTATGAAAATGGGGTGTCTTTGCTCACAAATAAATGAAAATTACTTGCAAAAAGTGAAGATCCTGGTGAGACGTCTCATCTGGATCTACACTGTTTGCCAATACCATTATAAAGACCTTTGGTGTTGAAATCAAGTGTATGACTAGGTTGGGCTAACGCCACACAGAACATATACATGTACTATACATCAGGTAATGGAGACTCCAGCCATCACAGAAAAACTTATATTGCGTCTTAGATGCATGGCGGGTGTTTCATTAATTGAAAAAATGAAAAGTGAATGCGCTTAATGTCCCAGCAACGTCTAAGGTCATAATATTATAGAGATGGGATCACAGTTTAACGTCTCATCTGACAGACCAGTGTGATGGAAATACTATGAAAGTACTTTGGATGTCCAAGGTGAGGTTTGAACACACAACCGCTGTATTAGAAATCAGGTGTTCTCACCCCTAGGCAATAACCCATCCCTTTCATTTATGGAATGGCAACAGTGCAGATTCTGATCAGACTGTGCAGATGCACAGGCTGATCTGGCTCTACACTTGTCACAAAATCCATGAGCCCCATTTCTCAGTCACAGCAACAAATTATGGATGCCAGCAACACAATGACAGCAACTGGCTTCTGTCTATCCAAAAGCAAGAAAGCTTTCTCTAAAAAGAAAACACAAAAGTAACACTGTAACAAAAATCATTGGAATAAAATAATGAGATCAACTGACCTTAAGTAGTTGCACAACAAAACTATAATTCTACCACTTTGTCCTGGCGACATGCCTTTATTTACAATCAGTTATAAACTAGATTGGTCATTAAGCGAGGCTTACGGAATACCCCCCACATGGGCCCAGGTACCCCTAAATATGTAAAATAATATCCAAGTGTGTGGGCTTGTGACCTGAATTTGTCATAGGGTGGTAGAGGTCTTTTGGAGCAATGTGTGTGTGAAATGTGAAGCAGATCCGAGCAAGGAAATAGAAATTATAACCGATGTTAAGTTTTGTAAAGAGACTAAGTATGTGACCTTGACCTTGATATCAGTGGGGATTTGTCACAGCATGATAGTAGAGCCTTAGAGGAATGCAGGCATGAAATTTTAAAAAAATTCTATGAAAAAAATAGAAGTTATAACATATTTCTCTGATGTTAAGTTTTGTAAAGAGACTAAGTATGCGTGACCTTGACCTTGGGATCAGCAGGACAGTCGTAGATATGTCACAGCATGATATTACAACCTTAGAGGAATGCACACGTGAAATATTAAGAATTTTCAATGAAGGAAATAGAAGTTGTACTTATTTCTCTGATGTTAAGTTTTGTAAAGAGACCAAGTATTTGACCTTGGGATCAGCGGGGTTGGACGGCCGTGGATTTGGCACAGCATGGTAGTAGAGCCTTACAGGAATGCATGTGTGAAATATTAAGCATCTTAGATGAAGGAAATAGAAGCTATAACATATTTCTCTGATGTTAAGTTTTGTAAACAGACTAAGTATTTGACCTTGACCTTGGGATCAGCGGGGGTTGGATGGTCGTGGATTTGGCACAGCATGGTAGTAGAGCCTTAAAGGAATGCATGTGTGAAATATTAAGCCTTATAGATGAAGTAAGTACATATTTCTCTGATGTTAAGTTTAGTGACGCACGGACGGACGGACGGACGGACGGACAACCTGACTCCAGTATAATAATAAAGGGAATTCTTTCGGGATTTCCCACGTCTGTTCACTCACAACTTACAACTAATCGTATACTTATTATCAAAACAATTTTTCAGATGTTTCCAAAGCGCAATTGGTATGGACTTGAACTGCTACTATCACGGAATAAGTGATCCTAGGTTCGCATCACGCAACTGGTGTATATATGTTAATACCTACATCATCAGGCTACATGTACCGGTACATTTGAAATAAAGCTTTATTGTTATTGTTTTTGTCACATCTGTCCGTTCGTCTGTTCGTTCGTCCGTCTGTGCATCCATCCATCACGTTTCTTGTAATAATTAACACTTAGTAAAGCGTAATTGCTGGAGACTAGATAGTTGACATTATGGCTTCCTTATGTTACATGTATCAACTGCAAGTAAAACACAACTGATATGTTATATAGATAGTTGACATGTGGCTTCCTTATGGTTACATGTATCAACTGCAAGTAAAACACAACTGATATGTCATATGTACATGTAGCTAAATGTTAGAATGAATTTAAAAATTATGTTGATTTTTAATATAATCAAAATTTAGAAGAGTCCAAACTTTTCTTTCTTATTTTTATTATATTTAATAAATAGAAATAAACAAAAGTTGCCGATGCGAGAATCGACTCGGAACCCACTGTTTCACAGGCGGCATGTGTTCCCATTATACCAGTGGATCAACTGTTTACATAACATTTGGTATTACTTTTATGCACTCTTCAGCATTGTGTTATAACAATAACAAACGTAATGTCTCCTATGACAGATGTTGATTTTTAAAAATAGAACTTGTTTACAATAATATTTACAATAACAATGCGTCAGCACAAAGTGGCGGACCTATAGACTATCTAACACAAAGAAAACAAGACATATAAATGGTTGAATACTTCTTGCAAACAGTTGGGTAAAATCACAGGTGCCATAACATAAATCACATGATGACATAGTTTGTAATATAACATATAATATGTAACAAGCAACAATAGACCAAGGTTTACCTGAGATGGTGGTGCCACTAACCGCTTCCTTGGGAAACTATCACGCCGCTTAAGCTGTTAGTAATAGGCGAAGAGTATTAAGTTTGAGATCGGAAAAAAATAAGCCAAAGCTGAATTTTTCAGAAAATGACCAAAATATCAATAGTAATAACATATCAAAACTCCTCATGAATCCCACTGGAGCTTAATCCAGGAATCAAGATGGCATCCAAAATGGCCGCCAAAATGACAAAAATCATAACTAGTGCAAAATCAACTAAACCAATCAGGAAAAAAACGTGCCGAAACATACTGAATATAATTAACGAATCATAATACTCCAAATTATGAAATCTTATACAATAAAAATGGCGTCTAAGATGGCCGCCAACATCTCTTAACTCTCTAAACTGGAACATTTGGAATGACTACATTTGAATGTAATATTGGGTTTATTATCAGACATTGCAACTATACAATAGATTTAATACATATTTTATATATTATGTCATGTAAAAAGATATTCAAGATGGCCGCCGAATTGTGGGAAATGACGTAAATTTGAAATAAAATATATAACATTTACCCTAATTACTATATTTGAATTTGTGGATCATTAAACTCGCGTTTTTGGACCGCTAGAATGCTAGATAGATATATGATTAATTGTGTTTAACGGGCTGTCAGCAGCTATGGTCATTTTAGGCACCGATCACTTAGTCCGAGCACATAAACGTAATCGGAGTTCACTAATATTACTACACGTACAACTGGGATAACCAGCTTCAAAACTCACGAACCAGAAAGCCAAATTGTAAGTAATGGCCGAATCAAGGATACCACGATTCTGGTAAGGATGACGCGCACCGCTAACCACCCAGCCAACCGCCCACAGCTTGTCAGTTAGTGTAAACATGTTCCAACGGACAGGAGACTCTTTAAACGTCGGTTGTCAACAGCAAACTTCAAGAGAATAAGATCTGGATAGTGTGTCACATACTTCCATATGATCAGTCTTGCATGATACTACAAAGTGTGTACCTATATAATGTATGCATTGCTACACATAATATATAACTTGCACCATTGTACAATATATATCCCTGGTAACCACCTGAGACGGTCATGCTATTTAACCTTTGATTAGTAGCATATGTTATGTATTATAATTTATGAAATATATAATTTCTGACAATATCATAATATAAACAAAAGTAGGCATAAGTGCATACAAATATAGGACGGCAGGCAAAACTACACATTTTTCCTCACAAATAATTAGTTATTTCACATGTACTCGTATATAAATGTATTTACGGCAAAATGAATATACTTCTGAAACATTAAACACAGTTTGTTACTGATCAATATATTATACAATATTAGCAAGTTTTGTCAGTCATATTGGAGGCCACATTGAATTAGATGGATCGTACATACTGTATTGCAATATGCTTTATTTCATCAAATTTATAGTTAATGTGCATTAATTCCAGAAGATATAGACATATGCTAAAGTAATTGTGTGTCGAGTTAATCGTGGAAAGTGAGACATAGCGGCCATGATGACATATGTCCGTCCATCCATGGGAGAGACTGTCCTAAATGTACATCACTTATATCTCTCCAATCGTAATCAGATTGTGTTATAACGTTTTTCACAAAATTTCCATTTTTTAAATACCTTATACGTAGATTAGCAACGTATAGTCGCGTCAACATGAAACGTCTAACTTTTTTGTTATCTTTCGTAGACCATCCATGTTGCCTTCCTACACAAGGTCAATATCAAATTATATTGCGTTAACGGTTTTATGAAATTTGACTTAAATGTTTTAAGTACCATATACATGTATATCTAACCACATAAATACACCCGATACGATCACTAAATATTGGGACTATCAATACACCCTCGGACTAGCAACAGCCTAGACGGGCTCAACATGCGGGCTGCGCCCTTCTGTATGTATATTGGACAACGTTTTCAAGTTTTTGCGGTCATCTTTGACGCCATATTATTTCAAATATAAAATTATTGAAACCTTAATAATAGTGAATGTAACTCCAAGACAATTAAAAATCAATTCATATATGTTGTGAAAAAAAGGTAACTTTTACATACTTTGTTGGCACTCTTGGCAGCCATCGTGGATATTTAAAAGGTTACTTATTGAAAAGGTTAATATATGCATTTTTCAGTGATATGCTGCCACCCTATGTGTGAATATGTTCACTAAAGGTACATGGGCCCACGCAGTAGACACAACATGTTGTTTATAGGAATTAAATAAGTGTATAATTATGTCACTATTCCACCAGTTCTAAAAATTATGAGTGCCCGATATACAAATATAATCATTTATTAATTATCAATTTACTGTTAGCGACGTGCGGCGGTAACAGTCTATTTTGATAATGTGCGGGGACCACGACTTTCACATCACGGCTTGCGGTGCGCATGTGCAGTATACTACGCGCGCCAGTAGGCTTCCCAATATGTAAACAAGAATATTAACATGTCGAAACGCGCCGTAATTAAAAATAACTCGTTACTGGGTAGACAAATGGCTCATATAAGGCATGACAGACAATGAAAAGTAGTAGTACAGTGTAACCTGCTGCGTGGTCATGTACCTTTAATGTCACCTGTATGTGTTTAATAAATTTATGGCAGCCATCTTGGACGCCATCTTGAATTCTGGATTAAGCTCCAGTGGGATTCATGGGGAGTTTTGATATGTTTCTCCTAATGATATTTCGGACCTATACTGAAAAATTCAGCCTTGGCTTATTTTTTTTCCGATCTTTGGCGATTTTATGTCTAATATTATTCGCCTATATGTTAGCAAGGACAGTTAGTCAGGTTATATTTGAGCCACGATCTGACAAAATCACTTCTGTTCTGTTGCAACCATTATAGACCCAACAAGCCTTTGCAGCGTTTTGTCAGCGTCTACATTGTTTGCCTGTTGGTCAATGTAATGTAAATGAAGTACAAAGTGCACAATGTGGATCATTATCAGAGTAAGTGAGTGTGTACACATTACTCACAGTTCAGAGCTCCAGATAAGCTGCGTATTGGCGTATTTTACACACTTATTTTAGCAGCATACGCATTGATTATCAAAAGTGGGAGTACAAAATACTCACAGCAATGTGACAATACAAATTGATTTTCAAATCAAGTAGAGAGACTATGGCCTCTGGGATGACGGAATATAACGGTCTTCTTTTTTCCATTTTTTTTTCCAACAAGTTTTCAATTGGTCTCTCATGGATTCTGATATGATGCCACTAAAGCAGGTTTATGACAACAAATAGACACTGTGTTGGAAAAGCAGACGACAGATATATTTCCCACCATAAAAAAACAGAAAGAATAAGAAAAGCAAGTATATGTATACCAACACCATAAACCTGATACATTTACTGAGCTGCATGTGTGAATATCACTGTTTGATAAACATAATACATATAGTGTGCTGTATGTGTTTGATATCACTGATTTGAAAAACTAAATACATATAGTTGCTGTGATAATCACTATGACATATAATACTGTGCTGCATGTGTGAATACACTGTTTGATAAAACAATAATACATAGTGCTGTATGTGTGATAAATCACTGTGAATACATATATATAGTGTGCTGCATGTGTGAATATCACTGTTTGATAAACATAATACATATAGTGTGCTGTATGTGTGAATATCACTGTTTGATAAACATAATACATATATACTGTGCTGCATGTGTGAATATCACTGTTTGATAAACATAATACATATAGTGTGCTGTATGTGTGAATATACTGTTTGATAAACATAATACATAGTTTGCTGCATGTGTGAATATCACTGTTTGATAAACATAATACATATAGAGTGCTGTATGTGTGAATATCACTGTTTGATAAACATAATACATATGTTTGCTGCTGTATGTGTGAATATCACTGTGATATCATCACGTTTGATATGTGCTGTATGTGATACTGTGTATAATACATCGTGCTGCATGTGTGAATATCACTGTTTGATAAAACTAATACATAAAGTGAAAAGCTGATGTGATCACTGTTTTATTAATACATATAGTGTGCTGCATGTGTGAATATCACTGTTGATATAATACAATAGTTTGCTGCTGTGTGAATATCACTGTTTGATAAACATAATACTATACTGTGCGCATGTGTGAATAGCATGTATAAACTTAATACTATAGTGTGCTGCATGTGTGAATATCACTATAATACATATAGTGTGCTGCATGTGTGAATATCACTGTTTCATAAACATAATACATATAGTGTGCTGCATGTGTGAATATCACTATAATACATATAGTGTGCTGCATGTGTGAATATCACTGTTTGATAAACATAATACATATAGTGTGCTGCATGTGTGAATATCACTATAATACATATAGTGTGCTGTATGTGTGAATATCACTGTTTGATAAACATAATACATATACTGTGCTGCATGTGTGAATATCACTGTTTGATAAACATAATACATATAGTGTGCTGTATGTGTGAATATCACTGTTTGATAAACCTAATACATATAGTGTGCTGCATGTGTGAATATCACTGTTTGATAAACATAATACATATAGTGTGCTGCATGTGTGAATATCACTGTTTGATAAACATAATACATATAGTGTGCTGCATGTGTGAATATCACTGTTTGATAAACATAATACATATAGTGTGCTGCATGTGTGAATATCATTGTTTGATAAACATAATACATATACTGTGCTGCATGTGTGAATATCACTGTTTGATAAACATAATACATATAGTGTGCTGCATGTGTGAATATCACTATTTGATAAACATAATACATATAGTGTGCTGCATGTGTGAATATCACTGTTTGATAAACCTGATACATATAGTGTGCTGCATGTGTGAATATCACTGTTTGATAAACATAATACATATAGTGTGCTGTATGTGTGAATATCACTGTTTGATAAACCTGATACATATACTGTGCTGCATGTGTGAATATCACTGTTTGATAAACCTAATACATATACTGTGCTGCATGTGTGAATATCACTGTTTGGTGTAGGTTTTTAAATGTAAACAGCACATCATTGTGTGAGCAGCAAATGTGTAAAGAGATTACAGGAATACTGAATCACCAATAATAATAGACTTCAACCATGCATATATAGATATATATGTGTCAAATATCTTGAGCAATGTACAGCAAGATCGCAATAACACTGATAGTGTTCGGGTGAGTATTGCAGTGAAGAATACAGAAGTTTACAGGACTTGACATGAAAATTGGCAAAGGTCAAGATTAACTGATATCAGGTACCAGGTACAGTAACAATCAACTGATGATATTGATGAAAATGTATAAAAAAAAGTGATATACCAAATTTGGACATAGATTCAATCTTAATGTTCACAGCCTTATCCAAACTCATGTACACGTTAAAATGCAGACTGTTTCAATTGTGCGACAAGGTGATTTTGTAAAGGATCAGAAAAAAAATAGTATGAGCTGTTTGCAAATATATGCACTATGGTATCCATGGTTAAAGTGTTCAATGCAGCACATGTGAAGCACATTATATTATCAGGTTATACACAGAAAAATATTGAAATATGAAGAGTTTAAAAGCTGAGATTAGTAGAGAACCAGATGGAGTGTACAGCATACAACTAAATCAAGGTTTATGATCCCGTGGTTAAAACAACAAGTACTGAAATTTCTAGATGCCCTCTGATTCAAAGTACGTATTCTTTTACTTTGTCCTTATTATGTAATGGATTTTTATGACATATGGCACATCAAACGTGTCTTGTTAAGCTGAATTTGGTACTTTGGCCCAAACTTCAGTCGTTTTTGCGAAGAATCTACTGACACGGAAATTGATTCTTCGTAAAAATGACATAAGTATGTGCCGAACTCCCAGGACCACCAAATGCAGCTCGTGAAGATACGTTTGCTGCGTCATATTTCATCAAAATCCGTTGCCTATTAAGGAAAATATCAAATAATACTTACTTTAGAGTGGGCACACTTTTAACACTTTCAGCCATTGTTGTTGTTGTAACCACGTGATCATGTACCTTGTATATGGGGTTGGCTGAGTTAAAATGCCAAGATATTTTTAAAGCTTCCTTTTCAATATAACTGTGGCTGTGACTGGATAAATCGGGCATGATACCTTCTTGACCAGTGTAGGTCCAAATCAACCTGCGCATATATAATATGCAGTCTGATCAGGATCTGCATTGACAGCCATTCAGTCAGTGAAACACTCATAATGCTTCTAACAAACAACATCGAGTCTCATCACGGTGCAGGATTGGTCTAGCAGATTGGTAACTAGACTACACTATCTGTTCCACGTTTGGCTGCCGACAAACTTTTGGCTATTAAAGACATTATATCTAAAAATTATTGAATTGTAAGTACTTTCTCATCAATAACAAAAAAGTCACCCTCCCTAAAAAAAATTATTTGATGAAATTCCGTAAAATATTAGATTTTTTCGCAATAAAATAAATATTTGATGGAATTTCATCAAATAAAAAAATTTGTGAAGTGTGACTTTTTTGTTATTGATGAAAAAGTACTGACATTTAAATATTTATCACATTTAATGTGTTAAATAGCCAAATATTCGTTGACAGCAAAACGTGGAACAGACAGTAGTAGTAGTAGTGAATAGAACTGTTTGGGGGAGAACATTGTTTGAACTAACATTAACCATTTCAACACTACATGCATGTATAACGGTATTGGCAAAAAATGTAGGTCCAGATGAGCCGGTTCAACGAGCCGTCTCATCAGGATCTGTACTTTTAGCAAGTTATTTTCATATTTTTGAGAACAAAAACACCCCCTTTTCATAAATGGACTAGTCTGAAAATCAATTTGTGACAGTTGTATTGGTTTCAAAATTAACATATCAACATCCATTTCAGTTACTTAGGGGTGAAAGGGTAAAGAGACAACATAAATGTGTAGGCTTGATAGACTTAGGGTCAACAACAAACAGGAAAGAACATAACTAGATTGAAATGGAACATCTAAACAAAGAAAAGACGTCTCAATGGACACACAGGCAAAACTTTGAACTTGGAACCATCTATTTTCAGATGTCCGCCATATTGACACACACTCTAACGCTATACCACCCACGGTTAATTTTGATATAGTATTCCTGGACAAGGCTTACTTACTGCAGATTATATTTATGGTTAAGAACAAAAGTGCTTAAAGCTGTTTTTTTAACTGATCATTATGTAATTTTCATTTTAATGATGCTTCAGTTATGCTTGAAATGCAAACTTGAGGCAAATGAAACATCTCACATTTGCAAGTGGCAGGGAATATAAACTTAAAATAAAACTGATACAAACAATACAACTTGAAAATTGCTGTTTGTGAACAAGTACACAAGAGTCTGAATGCTGCATAATTAATTCTACCAATGTATGTATGACATTAACAAATAAGAAAATCATCAACAACAGAAAATATGCATACTGTGTAATCGGCATATAAACCAATATAATGAGGACTTACACTGTGTTACACATGTATTCAATAAACGTCCAATTAGACAGAATGAAACACAACAAATCTCCACTTACTTTATGGGCCATATACAACATCTCATCAGCAAGTTCAGTGGGCTGACAAGACATATAGCATGACAACGAGAGCCCAACCGATGAATCTTAACCCTTTCAACACCACACGCCTGTAGAGTGGTATTGGCAAAAAGTGTAGATCCCGATGAGCCGGCTCGTGACGAGCCGTCTCATCAGGATCTGCACTTTTTGCAAGTAATTTTGATATTTTTGAGATATATAAAACACCCCTTTTCATAAATGGACTAGTCTGAAAATGATTTTGTGACGATTGGATTGGTTTCAAAATTAATGTATCAAAATCCATTCCAGTAACTTAGGGGTGAAAGGGTTAACACAATTTGCATTAAAGTAAAATGCAAGTATACACCATAATTTGCACTATTTGTAGATATACTAGGAAACGAAAAATAGCAGAATAGTTTGTGGGTAAACAAGAAAATAAGGTTTAATGACGATGAAATTACCAATTTCATATCAAAGGTATTGCAACTGAATTAATTAATATTATTTAATTAATATTACTCTCATTTCGGCTAATTCTGAGCATCGGATAACGCGCAGTTTATTGAAGTTTCTGCAGAGCATATACATGTATGTGGATTTCGAAATCAACCAGCTGGTAGAATCCTACACTATGTCACAATTTCATCACATTCCGGTACTTTGGTAAAAATATATTTAGAAATGTGGATAAAATGTATAAAATCATTAGACCTTGATGATGGAATATTAAAACCATTTTGTTTACTACATGAATAGTTCAACTATGAAACTAACCTATCTTGCTGTCATTGGATAGTACTGTTCCAAGTTAGATGCTGTCATTGGATAGTACTGTTCCAAGTTAGATGCTGTCATTGGATAGTACTGTTCCAAGTTAGATGCTGTCATTGGATAGTACTGTTCCAAGTTAGATGCCGTCATTGAATAGTACTGTTCCAAGTTAGATGCTGTCATTGGATAGTACTGTTCCAAGTTAGATGCTGAGTTAGATGCCGTCATTGAATAGTACTGTTCCAAGTTAGATGCTGTCATTGGATAGTACTGTTCCAAGTTAGATGCTGTCATTGGATAGTACTGTTCCAAGTTAGATGCTGTCATTGGATAGTACTGTTCCAAGTTAAGTATGAATTTGCTGCTTTCACCCAGTTTTGTCACTGGTGTACGTAATTTTAGAATACACTAGTAGATGTACAGAATTATGCAAATGGATATGACGTTGATTTCATAGATCACACACTTTACGTCATTTACTGAAGTAAGAATATTTTCAGTAAATGATAAATGCGGAATTCTGCATGTACTCTGAAAATTTTGATAACTTTTGACTTTATTTCTGAACATTATTGTGAGTTTTGTAAACATATTTAATGAAATTACACAGATATCGAAGGTACAAAATCACATGGCATGTCTTATATTAAAGTTTGATTGCAGTATAAATGATCAAAGTAACTTGTACTGTCCGATGATTATTGATTCTGAAATTTGTCCTAAAGTGAATCATTACTTAGTGCCAGTACGAGCTGGAAAACCCCACATTCTCTTGTTACAATACCTGCATCAATCCATAATGGGTATATACATGAAACAAACACTAACGCCTTACCCACATGGACACATATGAGATACACCATGTGATTTTGTACCTTCGGACATCAGCGTAATTTCATGAAATACGATTACAAACTTTACAATATTTTCCGTAAATGGCATCAAAAGTTGACTCTGAAAGTTTTGTCAACTTTTGACTTTATTTATGAACCAGGATGGCCGTGGCCCGCATGACGAGCCCGCCGAGGCATTTGATGGTCTCAGAGTGCATTTATTTGAAGTTTGAATTAAGGGCTGTGGAGATATAAGGTATGTGAAAGCTTAGAATCAAAATATCGATGATAATAAAGAAATATTGGAAGTAAATCGGAGTAAGTGTTGTGGAAATATAAGGCATGTAAAAACTTTAACACAAATTTCAAAGTAATTTGACCTCGACCTTGGGCTTGGCTATAGAATGAAAATATGGATGATGAAAAGGAAGTACCGTATTGGAAGTTTGAAGTAAATTGGTGTAACATTGTGGAGATATAAGGTATGTAAAAACTTTAACACAGATTTTATAATATGCAAACTTCTAAGTCATTTGACCTTGACCTTGGGGCACAGGGGCCGCATAAGTTGGACACAGAATGAATATACGGATGATGACTAATAAGCATATGAAGTTTCGAGCAAATCTGACAGAGATAGTAGGTATCTGAAAACTTTACCGAAAACTTCTAAGTCATTTGACCTTGACCTTGGGGCACAGGGGCCGCATGAGTGGGATACAGCATGAATATATGGATGATGACTAATAAGCATATAAAGTTTCAAGTCAATGTGACTTAGGACTGCAGAGATATAAGGTATTTAAAAACTTTAACGAAAATTTCGGACGGACGAACTGACGCACGGACACCCTGACATCATTGTGATTACTATGTCTCGCTTTCCGCAAGCGGGCTCGACAAAAATAATGTAAATTTTGTAAACGTATTTAATGAAATTATGTAGATACAAAAGGTACAAAATCACATAGTGTATTTAATATTTGAAGCAAAGGGGAGTAAGCAAGCAACAACTAAGTTATTCCCCTTACTTACATCCATTTTGTCTATTGCTTCAACATCCTCAAAATTTACATCGTCATCATCTTCATCATCATCGTAATATTCATCATCATACTCATCATCATCTACAGAGCGAGGGGGCATAGCTGTGGGCATGGCCTAGAAATGATAATTGGCGCTAAGCCATCAGGCCACAGGAGAGCATCTACTTTGTAAGTCAGTTTAGTGAAAATCAACTACTTCATCCATAATACACAATGCCAACACTTAATGATTTGAGATCGACATTTTTATAGCAACTTTTATATTCAATAATAATCAACAATCAATCTACTTTTTTTGTTTTTTACATATTTAACCATTTAAACACCACAGGCCTGTATAGTGGTATTGGCAAACAGAGTAGAGCCAGATGAGACCTGCACTTTTTGCAAGTAATTTTCATATATTTTGGATAAAAAAAACAAAAACAACCCCTTTTCATTAATGGAACAAACTGAAAGTCATTTTGTGATGATTGGATCGGTTGCAAAATTAACATATCAAGTTCCATTCCAGTTATTTAGGGGTGCAAGGCTTAAATGAACTCATTCGAGTAGACGCAACATGGTAGACGTGGGTCTTACAGGCATTAATACTAATAACGGGGTCTACAGGTGGGACAGAAAAAGCTGTTAGTACACCACAACCAAAGCAATGAAATCTGATGTCATTACATTAAAGAAGCCATTACACAAAATCAAAATATTAGAATCCGTCAATTTGAAAAATATGAACAAACGCATTATGTTCTATTTTTTTCCTAATGTTCTAATTTGTTGGCAGTCATGTTTGTAAGCAACACAGAGCACACAGCCTTGTCACACTGTGGGGACTAGATTTATTTGAAGCAATGCTCACCGCAAATATGTTCTGTCCGTTTTATTACCAAGGCCAATTTAATACATTCTGTTTACTATTTGCAAACACCATTGCCCATGATTGTAAAATTCTCTGAGCCCTCAAAATTTTAACTTGATATCAGGCTCATACAACATGACAATTTTCGCTCAAAAAGAAAATTAGACCACTAACTGATCTAAACCCCCTGCATCACACTGCCACCCCACAACTTTGGGTCCCACAAAAATTTGAAATTTGATCTACCTTTTTAACATGGTCAACACTACAGACCTCTCAAATGGTGTTTGCAAACAGTGCAGGCCCAGATGATGATAAGGAAGTATATGAAGTCATTGCGACTTACCGTTACAGACATAATGGCTACCCAAAAACTGTAAACGCAAATCTTACGGACACAAATTTCGGAGTAATTTGACTTGGACATTAACGCCGCATGAATGTGGTATGGAATAAATATATGGATGATGATAAGGAAGTATATGAAGTTTGAGGTCACTTACAGTTACAGAGATAATGAGTACCCAAATACTTTAAGGCCGACAGACAGATGGACAGACGGACGGACAAACAGACAGAATTGGGAAAACTATATACCCCTCGACATACTTTGTATGTCCGGGGTATAATGAGATAGTAGCTGAGCTAATTGGAAACATTCCTAAGGTCATCTTGTCACCAGCCTGTGAAGTTGTCACCAACACACAGACAAGGAAGCTGATTACGGTACATGGCAAACGTGTAATCTAATATACCAGGAATAAGGGGGTACAAAGCTACAAAATGTTGTCGTGTAAACATCTAGTGCAACAGAATTCAATTCAATAACAAATAACACACAAGGGTACAACAGTACTATCTGGAAACAAGAGGGCCATGATGGCCCTAATTCGCTCACCTGACTCCATGAACACCAGAGGAGAATGTGACATTGAGTTCATGTGTTTTAAAAAAATTGTGCTATTTTTAGATAGTGGTCATCTTGGATTAAGCGATGACTGTCATTTTACCAAATCTGAAAATGTTTCACCCAAGGATCTTAACTTCCTATGTGGTTCCTGAGAAAAAGACGTTCAAAATCTTGAATAAATGGACCTTTTGGTGGCCATCATGGATGACATAATCATCCGATTCCGACAAATATTGCACCAGAGCAATTGCCTCATCGATACCTTCAATTTGATATATGGCATGAGCATATTCGGTCAAAAATAAAATTTGACCCCAATTTGACCCCACGGGCCATGCCCACTTTTGACCCCGGGGTTACCATTTTCACAACTTTGAAAGAGCATTGTAAATCGATCATTCCTACCAAGTTTAGTCGAAATCCGGCCCGCGGTTCATGAGAAGAAGATTTTTTAAGAATTTATGCTATTTTTAGACGGCAGCCATCTTGGATTAGTGATGACCTCCATTTTAACAAATCTGAAAAGGGTTCACCCATGGACCATAACTTTTAAGTTTGGCTACCATGGGCCAAGCGGTTCATGTGAAGAAGAATTTTGAAATCTCTAATGAACGACCTTTTGACATTTCGGCGGCCATCTTGGATGACATAACATTCCGATTTGTACCAGAGTGATCGCCTGATTGATACCTTCGATTTGATATATAACATGACCATATTCGGTCAAAAATAAAATTTGACCCCACGGGCCACGCCCATTTTTGACCCCGGGGTCACCATTTTAACAACTTTGAAAGAGCAATGTACATCGATCATCCCTACCAAGTTTTGTCGAAATCCGGTTGGCGGTTCTTGAGAAGAAGATTTTTGAAGAATTTGTGCTATTTTTAGACGGCGGCCATCTTGGATTATGTAATGACGTCATTTTAACAATTTTGTAATCCCCCTACCTAAGGACCATGACCATGAAGTTTGGTGACTATAGACCCAAATGGAATTACCCGAGGAGGAACGACGTTTGAAAATGTTCACCGGACCGACGACGACGGACCGACGACCGGACGACGGACACATTTGCGGTAACAATAGCTCACATGAGCTTTCCACTCATCGGTGAGCTAAAAAAGTCCAATCCAAAATAAAAATCTGGGTATTCATGATTCTGTTTTGCTAAATAACTGAGTAAACTAGAATTGGCCGCGGCCCGCATTGCACGCCCGTTGAGGCTATTTGACAATACCAGAAAAACTTTTCAACCAAAAACCCTTTAAACTCTTTAAACCGACTATATCGCAGGTGTCCGCAAGCGAGCCCGACGTTAAACATATTTATTTTACTGATTAAATACATATTTAGAATCTAACATGTACATTCAATGAACTAGAAAACAAGAAAGTCTAAATATCACAAATAAATTTTTTTAATCTAAATCGAAAAAAAGTTATTAATTTAGGCAAAACGGAAAATTAGTAACCCAGCACAACATTGCTTTCAAAGTGGGCCCAACTTCAAAGGAACTGGATACATATGAGTAAATACCGGCTTAAACCCTTTCAACACCACAGAAACCTCTATTCCAGTTTGCACAAATTTGCAAACATTGTATATCCAGATGAGCCGGCTGATGACGCGCCGTCTCCAACAGGATCTATTTACTTTTTGCCAAGTAATTAATTTTCATAAAACAAAACAAAAACACCACTTATTTTTCAGTCTGAAAATTATTTTTTGTGACGATTGGATTTGTCGGAAAATGAAACATATCAAAATCTATTCCACCCTTAATTTAGTGTTGAAAGGGTTAACTGATTTGACTAAATACCCTCCCCACACCCCAACCCCCCCCCACCCGCTTAACAGATTTCCGGTGTTGTTGCCACGGCCCACCCGACAACATGAATAGGAATGGTGCGTCCGATAATTGGTGCCGCTTAAAATCTGTTCTGGGCGAACCGTTCATGGTTTGGGTTCGTTTCTCCAAGACAAACAGGCAATAACCAATAAATATCAGGCAGCAACAAAACTAGTAATTGTTAACCAATGACTGGCCATTGATTTTTCGACACCACTCACAGCCGGTTCATTCACAGCCGTGTTCAACAAACGTACACCGCTATGCGGTTTGACCATGGCTGTAGACAATTGCCTCATTGCGTGGGGTCCAAGCCAACACACATCAATGCTTGTGTTCTCATGAAATGTTACTAAGAAACGCGCCCATTATGTCAATAAAGACCCCAACAACATTCGCACTAGAAATTTGATGCGGATGAATCAATGCGACGTGTGCTGCGGAATATTTGACTGTGTAAAATCAGCTGATTCAATGTAAAATCAGCTTATCAAAGTACTGAAACGTAACTGTGCCAAAAAGATTAAATGCACAAATTAATACAATTAATTTCCGACGGAAACAAGTTAACAAAACCGTTAAAACTTTGACCATTCCAAGCCCCCATGGGTAAACGTTTGCATGGCACTCCGGGAACTGTTTGAAAACCCCAAGGGCCGTAGGACGCTGGGTTTTCAAACATTTCCCATTCCCCCTCGTGCCACAGCAAACCGTTTTACCCATGGCTGGAACCATGGTATAAACGGCCTTGGGGTTCAAACAGTGCCCTAGTGCCAACTGCAAACGTAACCCATGGCTGGTACATGGACCTATGGCCTTAGGGGTTCATAAACAAACTTTTCCCTCTGTGCCACTGCAAACGTTTTACCCCACCCACCGGCTGGACCATGGTCTATTGGCCTTGGGGTTAACAGTTCCCGAGTGCCACTGCAAACGTTTACCCACGGCTGGACATGGTCTATGGCCTTGGGGTTCAAACAGTTCCCTCGGGCCACTGCAAATGTTTACCAACGCTGGACATGATCTATGGCCTTGGGGTTCAAATAGTTCCCTCATGCCACTGCAATCGTTTACCCAGGGCTGGATATGGTCATCTGTATATTAATGCCAGATGTGATGTGGCACTTTGCCAATTGTGAATTGACTTTCCACACCGGTGTGGCCCTGAAATGTGTGCATCTGTGCCATCCAAAATATTACATTTAAGTTGTACAGTGGAATGTCTCTAAACTGGACACACGGGAGACCCCATCGTGCTTAATTTAGATGGGTTTCAATGTAATTTATCTCATTGTCCTGTCTGTTCAATACTGAAAATGACAAACAATGGTCAGCGAGTGCTTAATTCCAGTAGAACCCCTGTAAACGGACAACATGGGGACAATCTGGGGACGTCTCATGGTGGTCGATTTACAGAGGTTCCACACTATGGTGCATCTGCTATCTAGTCCAAGAAAGAGAAAGAAAAGTGAAAGAGAATGGGTTTAACGTCCCACCAACAGCTAGGGTCATATAGAGACGGGACCACCGTTTAAAGTCTCATCCGGCAGACCAGTGGGATGGAAATACTAATCCCCAAGAAAAATAAATAATCCGAATAAAAGGTTTGCATAAATGTTTTGTTATCTTGATTGTTCTGTTCCATAGATATGTGTCTGCTAGTGACAAAAACAGGATCAGAACATGTAAATGATACTGATTTAGCTAGATCAAAATACAAGAATTCCGCCACGGAAGCAGTGTCGCGCCTGCCGAGGCATTTGACCGTGAACATTACAAGTAAATAAATTACCTTGACCTTCAGAATTTGGATGTGGGGGTGTGCATAATGAAGCATCATCCCTAGACAAACATTGATGTGAAATATTATCAATGTTTGGAAAGGGGTTAAAGAGATATTGTGAAAAAACAATAACTTTAACGCATTTCTGTTACAAATCCGGTGAACATTACAAGTAAATAAATGACCTTGACCTTTAAAATTTGAATGTGGGGGTGTGTGTAATGAAGCATCATTCCTAGACAAACATTGATGTGAAATATTAGCAAAGTCTGGCAAGGGGTTAAAGAGATATTGTGAAAAAACAATTAACGCATTTCTGTTACAAAAATGGTGAACATTACCAGTAAATAAATGACCTTGACCTTCAGACTTGGATGTGGGGGTGTGCGTAATGAAGCATCATCCCTAGACAAACATTGATATGAAATATTATCAATGTCTGGCAAGGGGTTAAAGAGATATTGTGAAAAAACAATAACTTTAACGCATTTCTGTTACAAAAGCATTTCTGTTACAAAACCGGTGAACATTACAAGTAAATAAATGACCTTGACCTTGAGAATTTGGATGTGGGGGTGTGCGTAATGAAGCATCATCCTTAGACAAACATTGATGTGAAATATTATCAAAGTCTGGCAAGGGGTTAAAAAGATATTGTGAAAAAACAATAACTTTAACGTATTTCTGTTACAAAACCGGTGAACATTACAAGTAAATAAATGACCTTGACCTTGATAATTTGGATGTGGGTGTGTGCGTAATGAAGCATCATCCCTAGACAAACATTGATGTGAAATATTATCAATATCTGGCAAGGGGTTAAAGAGATATTGTGAAAAAACAATAACTTTAACGCATTTGCCTTACAAAAAAAACGTACGACGACGACTGAAAAAACCCCGACTATAGTCGCGCCTCTGCTAAAGCAGGCGCGACAAAAATGCAATCCGCCACAAGAAAGGTAGGCATATTGTTTGACTGGTGTAGCTCCTGATGAGCTAGCACGTACATACATGCAGCCCGATATTGACATATTGTTATTGGAATCGGAGATTATTAACCAATGCAATAGAAGAAACTGCCTATATGTGGTGCCACTAATCACAAGAAGCCTCTTTATCAACACTTTGTTTTCAGATAGAGTTTTAGAACATAAAGTCACAAATAAAACTCTTACAAATGGATAGATAGGATATTAGATGGAAACTTTTGAATACTATGCTGTTATCACTATACCTTATGTGTCAGAACAAATGAAAGAAAAATGGAGAAGAGGTAAATGTAAGATGATCCTTGGTTGCCGTACAAACTATAGCAATGTTTACATATGTGGCTACATTGATCACTATGCCAGTTTAATAATATTACACGGACACCAATCAGCCTTGGGAGGTCCCCAGTGGGAGGTCCCCAGCCCTGGGAGGTCCCCAGCCTTGGGAGGTCCCCAGGGTGTCAGGCTCAGAGAGGTTTCACTGTAAATTAGGCATTTGGTCATTTTAAGCCATAGTTGTGTGCTATGCGATCACGAACAGACAATATCAACCGAGATAAATGACGAAGAAACTTAAAATATTTTAGACCACAAGTGTTTTCTTGGTGTTCGGCTTAAAGAGGTTCCACTGTAATATGGATAAAGAGAAATACATAAAGAAAATCTCAAGTTAGTCGACTGTGAAGTAAGCATGGTGGCTGTGATAGCTGTAAAGGAAACTACTGAAAATATGTCCAAACAGTGTTCAAAGTTATTGTGTGTGGACAAAAACCGAACACAGACAAACAGATAGTAGACATAACATATGTACCATACGGGTCAAATAGTCTCCTACCGGTATGTATTCAGCAGGTATAGTAAGTTATGATACAGATATATTTTTGGTGGGTTTCTGGTGTGAATAGTGAAAGTATGAGTAATGTGAATATAAATAAACTTTAGGTGGTACGTTCGGGTATCTGAGATATACAACACTGATTATATGTCGCTGTGACTGGAGAAATGGGGCTTATGCGATTTATGACCAGTGTAGGTCCTGATCAAATAGCACACTCCCATAGCTTGATAACAATGTGTATTGTTTGTTAGAAGCATGTCGGGTGTTTCATTGACGGAATGGCGAATGCACAGGCTGATCTGGATCTACACTGGTCGCAAAACCCAGAAGCCCCATTTCTCCAGTCACATATACAGATGGAATACAGAGCTCCAGATAAGTTTTTGTGTCTAAAGAGTATATTAACCCAATATGTCAAATCCAATGCTTATTTTACTTTTACAAATGTAATATTGATTTTCTTCCATTTTATTAAACAGGGAACAAATGACAAAAAATAAAACAAATTTAAAAATTCATTTATTTGAGCTGCAAAAAGCAAACAACTAAGTAAATTTTCAACTTTACAGTATTTTCACTACTCAATTTAAAAATCAATGTGCATTCTCACATTGCTGCGAGTATTTTGCACTCCCATGATAATCAATGCGTATTCTACTAAAATAAGTGTGTAAAATACGCCAATATGCACCTTATCTGGAGCTCTGGGAATATATAGGTGAGGCAGTGCAGAAACCACTAGGTGTCAGGAGTTACCTACCTTTGCTGGGTTGGAGGCATCAATATCATTATCTCCCTTGGATTGATCTTCTGGGGGGACTTGTGGTTTGTAGAAGTCTTTTATATTGGGCCAAACCTTTTCCGTAAAATGATCTAAATCCGAAACTTCTATATCTTCTAAATGTTCCTGTAAGTGCAAGATATCATGCTACAAGAACACGTTTTCAACGACATATATAATACACAAATGTTACGTTTTCAACGACATGTGTAATACACAAAATGTTATGTTTTCAACGACATGTGTAATACAGACATGTTATGTTTTCAACGACATGTGTAATACACAAATGTTATGTTTTCAACAACATGTGTAATACAGACATGTTATGTTTTCAACGACATGTGTAATACAGACATGTTATGTTTTCAACGACATGTGTAATACACAAATATTACGTTTTCAACGACATGTGTAATACAGACATGTTATGTTTTCAACGACATGTGTAATACACAAATGTTATGTTTTCAAGAACATGTGTAATACAGACATGTTATGTTTTCAACGACATGTGTAATGCAGACATGTTATGTTTTGATGTTTTCAACGACATGTGTAATACACAAATGTTACGTTTTCAACGACATGTGTAATACAGACATGTTATGTTTTCAACAACATGTGTAATACAAAAATGTTATGTTTTCAACGACATGTGTAATACAGACATGTTATGTTTTCAACGACATGTGTAATACACAAATGTTAAGTTTTCAACGACATGTGTAATACAGACATGTTATGTTTACAACGACATGTGTAATACAGACATGTTACGTTTTCAACGACATGTGTAATACACAAATGTTACGTTTTCAACGACATGTGTAATACACAAAATGTTACGTTTTCAACGACATGTGTAATACACAAAATGTTACGTTTTCAACGACATATGTAATACACAAATGTTACATTTTCAACGACATGTGTAATACACAAATGTTACGTTTTCAACGACATATGTAACACAAATGTTACGTTTTCAACGACATATGTAATACACAAATGTTATGTCTTCAACGACATGTGTAATACACAAATGTTACGTTTTCAACGACATGTGTAA
Source organism: Conchocele bisecta (assembly GCA_029237695.1). NCBI lineage: Eukaryota > Metazoa > Mollusca > Bivalvia > Lucinida > Thyasiridae > Conchocele > Conchocele bisecta. The sequence goes on along the minus strand of CM055268.1, from coordinate 574,778 downwards.
TACACAAATATTACGTTTTCAACGACATGTGTAATACACAAATGTTACGTTTTAAATGACATGTGTAATACAGAAATGTTACGTTTTCAATGACATGTGTAATACAGACATTTTACGTTTTCAATGACATGTGTAATACAGAAATGTTAAAGGTACATGCCCACTCAGTAGGCACAAAATATTATTTATAGGAATTAAATAAGTGTCTAATTGTGTCACTATTCCACCAGTTCTAAAAATTTACGAGTGCCCGCTATACAGATATAATCATTCAGTAATAATTTATTTTACTGATAGTGACGCGCGGTGCTATCAGGCTATTTTCATATGCAAATGAGGCATGATATTTTTTAATTATTTACACAAATGAAATGCATTACCTAAACAAATATTATAAGATTATAACTTATGATCATTGCATATCGAAAAGTAAATACTGAGACTAAATAGTAATGTGTTAACATTTTAAGGAAACACAGTTATCGCCCCTGATATCAGTGTGGACATTTACGTCTGATATAAAATGTATAATAATGCCAATCCATTTGTGGGGAAATGGTGAATGAATGTTTATTTTGCCAGGAAATGTCTCAGATGGTCTCTGATGTAAAGAACATTTTGTGCCTACTGAGTGGGCATGTACCTTTAACAGGAAATAAAATTCACATGAAGAAAATTGTATGGCATAATTTGTTATTAAAGTACTGTCTGTTCCACGTTTTGCTGCCGATGAACCATTGGCCATTAAACACATTAAATCAAAAAAATATTTAAATGCAAGTACTTTTTCATCAATAATAAAAAAAGTCATCCTCCCGAAAAAAAAAAAAAATGTTGAAAATAGTTTTTAAATAATTTGGAATTTGTGGACCGATTTTCAAAATCTAACTTGTTTTCTTAGTTAAATCATTTCCAAGCTATGCAGCCAGGTTTCAGAGTCAATTTCCAAAGTGTTTCGTTTTTTGACTCCTCCCCCACATCTTCCACCTCTTTTTCCCCCCATGTTAAATTACCATAGGAAAATTGTTTTTTCACTATAAAATCAATATTTGATGGAACAAAAATTTTGGGGAGGGTGACTTTTTTGTTATTGGTGAAAAAGTTTGTTTGTTTTTTGCTTGTTTATTGAGGCTTAACGGCCTATCAACAGCTAAGGTCATTTAAGGCCGGGTCAATCAGTTTAGTACTACTGTCTGTTCCACGTTTTGCTGCCGACGAACTTTTGGCTATTAAACATATTAAATCTAAAAGATATTTAAATGTAAGTAGGTTTTCATCAATAACAAAAAAGTCACCCTCCCAAATCTTTTTTATTTCATGAAATTCCATCAAATATTGACTTTCAATGGGAATTTTAACATGGGGGCTAAAAATAAATAAACATATATATTTTTTTTATTTGTGGACGGATTTTCAAAATCTAACTTTTGTTTTCTTAGTTACATCATTTCCAATCGATCTAGACAGGTTTCGGAGTAAATTTTTAGTTTTTTTATTCCTCCCCCACTGCTTTCTCCTCTTATTCCCCCATGTTAAATTCCCATAGACAAATAGATTTTTCGCTATAAATCAATATTTGATGGAAATTCATCAAATAATTTTTTTTGGGGAGGGTGACTTTTATTATTGGTGAAAAAGTATTTACATTTAAATATATTTTAGATTTAATGTGTTTAATGGCCAAAAGTTTGTCGGCAGCAAAATGTCGAACAGACAGTAAATCCCACATATATTACCTGTACAAGTACATGTTCAAGTAAATGTACAAATGGGGGGAAAATCCCAGAATCAGAACTGAATATTTACAATAAAACGAGGATGGCCGTGGTCCGCATGTCGAGCCCGCCGAGGCATTTGATGGTCTCAGAGTGTATTTATTTGAAGTTTGATGCCCAATAAGCATACAAAGTTTCAAGCAAATCTGACTTACGGTTACCGAGATAGTAGGTATGCAAAAACTTTAACGCAAATTTTGACAGAAACTTTAATGCAAACTTTTAAGTCATTTGACCTTGACCTTGGACACAGGGGCCACATGAGTGGGATACAGCATGAATATATGGATCATGACTAATAAGCATATGAACTTTCAAGTCAATGTGACTTAGGACTGCAGAGATATAAGGTATTTAAAAACTTTAACGCAGTTTTCGGACAGACGCACGGACGCACGGACGGATGCACGGACACCCGGACGTCATTGTGATCACTGTCTCGCTTTCCGCAAGCGGGCTCGACAAAAAATTCAGCTGTGAAATCAGAATAATCCTGATCTGATGCCAGGTCCTCGCCACACCAAAATCACTTGGCCCCCTCCCAAGAGCAGTAGGATCAGTAATAATCTTACCACTTTTATAATGGGCAATAACCCAATTCAACTCCCAAGTAACAAAAGAGTCAAAGATAAAAACATACCCAAGGGCCAAAGCAGGCAAATCGTGATTCCTATAAGGAGAAACCCCTACCGTTAATTTACACCTTCACGTACTTACATTTACATATTTTTTTAGATTTATTGTGTTTAATAACCAAAAGTTTGTCGGCAGACAAACGTATAACAGACAGTCGATGGCCACGGTTCGCATGTCGCGACCGGCAAGTCTGATTCAGAGGTTATCTCGGGTAAGTTTTCACACTTAAGCCATAATTAACCAATTAATCAATGTGCCATCGGATCACTTTACCATGAAGATGAAATAAACGGCGTGGCAATCAAGTCAATTCAACTTGACATTTCTTAGGTCTCACGGGACAGTGGGCAGCTAGCTTTAAAAAGGGGGTGGACGATTTTCTACATACTTCACTACCGACCCTGTAAGTTACATCAGTGTGTCTAGAAAAATAGGTTTATGAATATTTCTTGACTTTGGGAGGCTTGACTAGGTGTATTTTTTAGAGTATTTCATAATTCTACGAAACTGAATGCTAGCTCCAGTTGATTTTGACATCTTGGAAAATGTCGCCTGCTATGCTGTCTCGCCGGTACGGTTTCGCGTCAGAATTTAACGTATTTTTCGGGCATTTGTAGCGAAAATTTGAGCTGGTTATGACCCCGCTTTGAAATCATTTTCAGAAAATGATGTGGTGTTACAAGTGATAGAACAAGACATAACAAAGTATCTGTGCCTCATATTTTCATGAAAACAATTCCGATAAATTTAGTCGTGTTGAAACTTTTGGCCAAAAATAGGTGGGTGGGGTAACTTTGTAAAAAATTAATTGAACACATCTGATGCGGTTACTGAATTTTTATTGTGGCGTGCGATTTGTACTTCATTTGCGAGTATTTTTCAATACTTGTCGCAAGAGCCTCCTTAACTGATTGTGAGAGGCGGGGATTTTTATAAGTCACCCGCCGCCCTCAGAAAAGCAGTCAATTTTGGCTATTTTCAACCGTCCCGTGATGCCTTAAGGGAAAAGTCTGATATTTCAAGGTGTCATATTTCACCTCTAACCAGTATTGTTTGACAGAAGAACATGTCCCAAGATAACATCCAGCAGTTTATTTAGTTTACTGCACTCAAATATGCAGGGTTCAGCAGGGCTGGAGGTAAGCATGGTATTTTGCTGTTGATACACCGAAATGAAACTTCGCGTTTCGCCATTTTGGGGGTGGGCGATATCCGCGCCCCATTTCGACATCAGCTTTGATTTTGTACATTTTTCTTTGTTTGCGTTTTACGTAAAATTTATGAAATTAGCAACATAGAGCGAGACGAGCAGTTTCGGGGAAAAAATATTTCCCCTTAAGGTCTCACGGGACAGTGGGCAGCTAGCTTTAAAAAGGGGTGGACGATTTTCTACATACTTCACTACCGACCCTGTAAGTTACACCAGTGTGTCTAGAAAAATAGGTTTATGAATATTTCTTGACTTTGGGAGGCTTGACTAGGTGTATTTTTTAGAGTATTTCATAATTCTACGAAACTGAATGCTAGCTCCAGTTGATTTTGACATCTTGGAAAATGTCGCCTGCTATGCTGTCTCGCCGGTACGGTTTCGCGTCAGAATTTAACATATTTTTCGGGCATTTGTAGCGAAAATTTGAGCTGGTTATGAGCCCGCTTTGAAATCATTTTCAGAAAATGGTGTGGTGTTACAAGTGATTAGAACAGACATAACAAAAAGTATCTGTGCCTCATATTTTCATGAAAACAATTCCGATAAATTTAGTCGTGTTGAAACTTTTGGCCAAAAATAGGTGGGTGGGGTAACTTTGTAAAAAATTAATTGAACACATCTGATGCGGTTACTGAATTTTTATTGTGGCGCGCGATTTGTACTTCATTTGCGAGTATTTTTCAATACTTGTCGCAAGAGCCTCCTTAACTGATTGTGAGAGGCGGTGATTTTTATAAGTCACCCGCCGCCCTCAGAAAAGCAGTCAATTTTGGCTATTTTCAACCGTCCCGTGATGCCTTAATGCAAATTTGATTCAACTTGTGCCGAATTTGTTGTGGCCGACGAGTCTACGTCTGACGTGGTTTGGAGACGAAATTGAATAATAACATCGTCAGAAGACGGCGAGCGATGACATTTAGATGTAACGATTATTCATTTGTGTGTATTGGGTATGATTTGCAAAACAAATGTTGCGTACCGGAAAATGTGTAATGCATATGCAATATATTTAGTAACAACGCATGCGCGTTTTGTTAAAAAAAAGTGAGAGATTTATGAAAACCCGGCAGTAAAGTAGTCGGTAAGTTTTAAGCGATGTTTTCAAGAATGGTCGCTAAATTTGACGAGACTGGCTTTTTTGTTAGGAAATATGTGAAATTGTTTGATTATTACCATTGCCGGAAGCTGAGGTCAACTAATATCGCTAAAGTCGTGTCATAAATAACGTTGATGTGTGTCGACATTAGGGCACTGACAAGTACTGGTTTGTTATTGGCAGACGTTGTGAACAGCATATCTGTGAAAGAATATATCAAGCTGCTCTTTGTTCTATATTAATAAAACACATTATTATGAATATTAATCATTATACATGTAACACCATCGACTTGGTACTTACTTGGTGTATGCCGTAAATATTAAAATCCACTGAAGTCCATTAGACAGAAAGGCGCCATTTCTTTATGAATCCAAAATTGTTGGAAAATAATTAAGAAACGCCCATAAACATTCATACGCACATAGTGTCTTCAATAAAACACAAATATTATTAAAAATAAGGAAATTAAGTAGTAGAAATGTAATAAATAGGATAATTAATCGTTCAGGATTGAATAGCGTGAAATAATACACTCATGTTCGTCGGTTTCGCTACTCGAACTTGTTTACGCGGAGACCGACGAACACTCGTGTACGAGATGTCTTGGGGTCGAGATGTCTGACAGCCAATCGAACTAGACCGGCCGAACATTATATATATAGGGGCGAGACAACCCGAGGCGAACGGGAATAAGGGCGAAACAACCCAGGGTGCGAACGGGATTATGGGCGAAAAGACCCGGGAACAATCGAACTAGGCCGAAGCGCTGGATTGCAAGAACGACAACTCTTAATAACTTTTGATAAACGTTGACCAGTGAACATTCAATGTCGGTGTTTTTTTACAGAGACTTCTAAATTGATACACCGACACCCACTTTAATAATTATGGAAAATAACCACCCACCGACATCATAGGGGAACTTAACCCCCACCACCAGAAAGGATAAAAAGAAAAAGAAAATACCCCTACCTATAGATATTTTAAATGACGTAGACCCCACACAGTATAAAAATAAATAAATTAATACGACCACCACCATGCTGTTTTAAAAAACTTTAACCGGACACACGTACGTACGCCAAAGTGCCGACTATATCGCGCTTTCCGCAAGCAGGCGCGACAAAAAGTTTAACCAAAAAGTTCAAAGTAATTAGACCTTGACATTGGGCACAGGGGCCGCACGGTAGGGGGGTAGAATGAAAATATAGATGATGATAAACACACATGTGAAGTTTCAAGGTAATGGGCAATGCAGTTGCAGAGATGTAGTATAACGAAAAACTTTAACCAAAAAACTTAACCAAAAAACTTAACCAAAAACTTTAACCGGACACACAAAAAAGTTTAAGCAAAAAATTTTAACCAAAAATTTTAACCAGAAAGTTCAAAATAATTAGACCTTGACATTGGGCACAGGGGCCGCACGGGAGGGGTGTAGAATGAAAATATAGATAATGATAAACACCCATGTGAAGTTTCAAGGTAATGGGCAAAGCAGTTGCAGAGATGTAGTATAACGAAAAACTTTAACCAAAAAACTTAACCAAAAAACTTAACCAAAAACTTTAACCGGACACACGAAAAAGTTTAAGCATAAAACTTTAACCAAAAATTTTAACCAAAAAGTTCAAAGTAATTAGACCTTGACATTGGGCACAGGGGCCGCACGGTAGGGGGGTAGAATGAAAATATAGATGATGATAAACACCCATGTGAAGTTTCAAGGTAATGGGCAATGCAGTTGCAGAGATGTAGTATAACGAAAAACTTAACCAAAAAACTTAACCAAAAAACTTAACCAAAAACTTTAACCAAAAAACTTAACCAAAAACTTTAACCGGACACACGTACGTTACGTACGTACGTACCAAAGTGCCGACTATATCGCGCTTTCCGCAAGCGGGCGCGACAAAAAAAATATAACAAATTTAAACATTCATTTGAGCTGCAGAAAGCAAACATTGTTTTTGCAGCTCAACTATTAAAGTCAATATTCAATTTTATGACAGTATTTTCACTACATTGTGTACTCAATTTGAAAATCAATACATATTTTCACATTGCTGTATTTTGTACTCTCACTTTTGATAATCAATGTGTATTCAGCTAAAATAATTGTGTCAAATACGCACCTTATGTTGGAGCTCTGTGCAGGGATGGTATCAGTGACTATATGTGGCTGTGCCTGCAGAAATGGGGCTTACAGAATTTGTGACCAGTGTAGCTCCTTATCAAATACACACTCATTTAACTTGATAACAATCAATGTCGCTTGTTAGAAACACGACAGGTGTTTCATTGATGGGAATGGTGAACAGTGAAGATTCTGATCAGACTGCAGATGCACATGCTGATCTGGACATACACTGGTCGCAAAACACATAAAAGTGAAAGGGTTTAACGTCCCAGCAACAGTTAGTCATATAGAGACAGCACTACAGTTTAAAGTCTCATCCGACAGACCAGTGGAATGGAAATACAATGAAAGTATTGTTTGATGCCCTATGTGAGGTTTGAACCAACAACCTCCGGATTGGAAGTCAGGTGTTCTAACCCCTAGGCCACAACCCATCCCTTGCAAAACCCATAAGCCCAATTTCTCCTGTCACAGCCACTTGTGAGGATATGAGCATCAGCGAGTACCTTTGCCTCCTCATCCGTTATTTCACCGTTGGAGTCGATGTCAAACTGCACGTTTGCCTTGATCTCTGCTAGATCCAGTCTGCAATGGAGTAACACTGACTTGATTGATTGATTGACTGGGGTTTTATATCCATTAGTCTTAACTATTTCAACATATTTGTGTATATTTCAGACTTTTGTAAAAGTAACCCATTATAAGATTAACACCAGATGGCCGCGGCCCGCATGTCGAGCCCAGCGGCCAGCTATTTTCATTACCACATGGCATTTTTGTATGTGAACAGCGTCCATGTCACGTTTTTGTCGGCAAAAAAAAAAGCAGCACCACAATTGCTATTTTCCTTTCATCACAATCTGGCTGCTATCATTTGAATTGCAACTGGTCATATCCAATTAGACATCGATTACATTCGCCAACGCTCTTTTGAAAACATTTACCTTGCCCATATCGGTCAGTGTCATTTTGGCGACATTAAATTTTTTAGATGAAAACTATTGAATAACGCCATTAACGGTAATTCCCGATAAGAATTCCGTGTCGTGTATTCCAATAGGCATAATGCAATTCCGAGTAAGTCATATAACTCCATCATTAGTTGGCAACCTGTGTTTACACGATGCTGATTCGTCTACAGTGACAAGACAAAGACTTCAAACACATCGCGCTTTTCAAGTTTTACTACGTGTGAATTTCATACCACGGGGCACAAGCCATATGAAAGGTCAATACACGTGGTTGCTGACTTCAGTCACGTAGTCGACACTAGACTGGTACCCTGTCGGATGCGCAGGCTAGCGAAACAATACTACCGGGAACCAATCTAAAATGACACGACAAACGTGTTTATGTGAATTGGGTCTCCATCTATGACAAATCCCGGCTTATTGCATTAGCGGCCAGACCAGGCGGTGGATTCGCGTAGTCTGCCCATGGTTTACAATGTTCGCCAATCTCCAATTAAAAACATGAATAATTATGTCAGCGGACCTTTGACCTTGATCTTGGGCATGTGGGCCGCATGGGTAGGCTATAGAGTAAAATTGGAGTAAGTGTTGTGGAGATATAAGGTATGTAAAAACTTTAACACAAATTTCAAAGTCAGTTGACCTTGACCTTGGGCATGTGGACCACATGTGTAGGCTATAGAATGAAAATATGGATGATGAATAAGAAATATTGGATGTTGGCAGTAAATCAGAGTAAGTGTTGTGGAGATATAAGGTATGTAAAAACATTAACACAAATTTAGGGTTAGGGTTAATGCCATTAACGGTAATTCCCAATAAGTATTCCGTGTCGTGTATTCCAATAGGCATAATGCAATTCCAAGTAAGTCATATAACTCCATCATTAGTTGGCAACCTGTGTTTACACGATGCTGATTCGTCTACAGTGACAAGACAAAGACTTCAAACACATCGCGCTTTTCAAGTTTTACTACGTGTGAATTTCATACCACAGGGCACAAGCCATATGAAAGATCAATACACGTGGTTGCTGACTTCAGTCACGTAGTCAACACTAGACTGGTACCCTGTCGGATGCGCAGGCTAGCGAAACAATACTACCGGGAACCCGTCTAAAGTGACACGACAAACGTGTTTATGTGAATTGGGTCGCTATCTCTGACAAATCCCGGCTTATTGCATTAGCGACCAGACCAGGCGGTGGATTCGCGTAGTCTGCCCATGGTTTACAATGTTCGCCAATCTCCAATTAAAAACATGAATAATTATGTCAGCAGACAATGCGAATTCGTCATAGGCTGCTTAAATATTCGGGCTTGATCAGGATATACATTGGACAGAAAGCAAATAAGCCTGGTATTCTCTGCCGGTTTAGACACCTATCTTGCGTGGGTTACTCCGCTTGACACATTCGCAGGTGGAAGACTCGGACCTGCGACACAAAAAATGCCCATTACAAAAAATCCATTACCCCACCCCCTTGGTCTCGTACAGTACTATCTTCTTTATAGGAGATAGTACTGTATGAGACCAAGTGGGTGGGGTAATGGCTTTTTTGTAATGGGCATTTTTTGTGTCGCAGGTCCGAGTCTTCCACATGAGGACACATTCAATGAAATGCTTTTGTTAAAAAAAAAAATTGTTTTTCACAGGCCGCGCCACATAGGATATCGTTTTAATAAAGACAATATGACTGTTATTAATATCAAATGATGGCGTGAAATTGAGAATAAGAAAGTAAAATACTAATGGTAATGCTAATTAAACCACTTACATGTAATTACGACAAGCTATTAAATGGTGCACCAAAGCAAGCCGCTAGATGTACTCATCATGAAAATAATTACTTCCCTTTGTATATCATTTCCAAAGCGAGGCTGGCTTCAAAAACAACAAAATAAGATGACATAACAAAATAAATTTAATTGACTATTTTTGGCCATTTTCATTTGATAAAAAGCAGATCCACTCCACGATCGTGCAATAGCGAATTGGCAGGTGGAAGTGTATACAGCTAAGACGTTTTCTATGCATGCATATAGATTACAATAGAATTCAAAATACATGGCCGACTTTGTTGTGAAACAGAGAAAATGTTTGACCCTTGGAACAACGACCACCTGTCAACAATGGCCACTTTGGCCACTTCCCTTGGCCGGTCATTGTTCACAGGTTTGACTGTATTTAAAAAACTGCAATGCAAATTTCTAAGTAATTAGACGTTGACCTTGGATGTGGTATGAAATGAAAATATGGAAGATGATAAGTATGGATGATGATAAGTAAGTATATGAAGTTTGAATCTAGGGCCAAACTAGGGATATGAAGTTTCCGGCCAAGAATGAGTCGACTGTTAAATTTACCCTTCGTAAGCTCCCAACCAACCAACCTGTCCCCAGTTAACCCTTTCAACACCACAGGTCTGTATAACCTGACCCCAGTTAACCATTTCAACACCACAGGTCTGTATAACCTGACCCCAGTTAACCCTTTCAACACCACATGCCTGTATAACCTGACCCCAGTTAACCCTTTCAACACCAAATGCCTGTATAACCTGACCCCAGTTAACCCTTTCAACACCACATGCCTGTATAACCTGACCCCAGTTAACCCTTTCAACACCACATGTCTGTATAACCTGACCCCAGTTAACCCTTTCAACACGACATGCCTGTATAACCTGACCCCAGTTAACCCTTTCAACACCACAGGCCTGTATAACATGACCCCAGTTAACCCTTTCAACACCACAGGTCTGTATAACCTAACCCCAGTTAACCCTTTCAACACCACAGGCCTGTATAACATGACCCCAGTTAACCCTTTCAACACCACAGGCCTGAAATAACCATGACCCCAGTTTAACCCTTTCAACACCACATGCCTGTATAACCTGACCCCAGTTAACCATTTCAACACCACATGCCTGTATAACCTGACCCCAGTTAACCCTTTCAACACCACATGCCTGTATAACCTGACCCCAGTTAACCCAATTTCAACACCACATGCCTGTATAACGTGACCCCAGTTAACCCTTTCAACACCACAGGCCTGAATAACCTGACCCCAGTTAACCCTTTCAACACCACAGGCCTGTATAACATGACCACAGTTAACCCTTTCAACACCACATGCCTGTATAACCTGACCCCAGTTAACCCTTTCAACACCACAGGCCTGTATAACCTGACCCCAGTTAACCCTTTCAACACCACAGGCCTGTATAACCTGACCCCAGTAATTTCAATCACCACACCTGTATAACCCTGACCCCAGTTAACCCTTTCAACACACAGGGCTGTATAACCTGACCTCAGTTAACCTTTAACACCACAGGCATAACCTGACCCCAGTAACCCTTTCAACACCACAGGGCTGTATAACCTGACCTCAGTTAACCCTTTCAACACCACATGCCTATATAACCTGACCCCAGTTAACCCTTTCGACACCACAGGTCTGTATAACCTGACCTCAGTTAACCCTTTCAACACCACATGCCTGTATAACCTGACCCCAGTTAACCCTTTCAACACCACAGGTCTGTATAACCTGACCTCAGTTAACCCTTTCAACACCACATGCCTGTATAACCTGATCCCAGTTAACCCTTTCAACACCACAGGTCTGTATAACCTGACCTCAGTTAACCCTTTCAACACCACATGCCTCTATAACCTGACCCAGTTAACCCTTTCAACACCACAGTCGTATAACTGACCTCAGTTTAACCCTTTCAACACCACAGGTGTGTGAAAATACCCACAGGTGTATAACCTCCCCATTTAACAACACACAGTCTGTATAACCTGACCTCAGTTAACCCTTTCAACACCACATGCCTGTATAACCTGACCTCAGTTAACCCTTTCAACACCACATGCCTGTATAACCTGACCCCAGTTAACCCTTTCAACACCACATCTGTATACCTCAGTTAACCCTTTCCACAGTCCGTATACCGATCAGTTAACCCTTTCAACACCACATGCCTGTATAACCTTGACCTCCCCAGTTAACCCTTTCAACACCACATGCCTGTATAACCTGACCCCAGTTAACCCTTTCAACACCACATGCCTGTATAACCCGACCCCAGTTAACCCTTTCAACACCACAGGCCTGTATAGTGGTATTGGCATTTTTTAAAAGTAATTTTCATATTTTTGAGAACAAAAAATACCCCCTTTTCATAAATGGACCAGTTTGTGACAATTGGATTGGTTGCAAAATTAACAAATCATAAGTCCATTCCAGTTAATTAGGGGTGAAAAGGTTAATGAGGGTGACGGATGTGACAAACGTACTACCATGGTTTCAAAATAACTAAATAAACACATGGTTGTAGTTGGCAGTTGTTTTTCTACATGGAATTATAGTCAACTTACTTCTGGTCATCGTTTGTGTCAAGCTCGTTAAAAGCAGCCAGGACCTGCTGTTTCTCCTTTTCTGCCTTACTTTTTTCAACTTCCTCTGTAAGGTAACATGTATGGTTTTGGAGCAAAATGCAATGGTCATTCAGGGCTCCAGATAAGTTTTGTATCCAAAGAGTATTATACCCCCAGATTTCAAATCCAATGTGTAGTTTAATTTTACAAATGTATTATTGATTTTCTTTCTTATTAAATAGGGAACAAATGATAAAAAATAAAACAAATCAACTTTATTACATTATATTCACTACTCAATTTGAAAACCCATGCGTATTTTCACATTGCTGTATGTATTTTGTACTCCCATTGTTGATAATAAATGTGTATTCTGCTAAAATAAGTGTGCAAAATAAAATACGCCAATAGGCGTCTTATCTAGAGCTGTCATTGTGATGTGTGGTACCCTGGCTGAGAAAGCAACATAACTAGGTTTGCACCCCATGTCAGTTTAGTATCACAATCTGGTCATGGTCGTACGCTATACAACACTGGTGCTGCACTCCACGCCTGCATAACAACTTTTGAACCAGATAGCCGCGGCCCACATGTCGAGCCCGCCGAGGCATTTGAGTGTATTTATTTGAGATATAAGGTAGGTAAAAGCTTTAACGCAAATTTTAAAGTCATTTGACCTTGATCTTGGGCATGTGGGCCGCATGGGTAGGCTATAGAGTAAAATTAAAGTAAGTGTTGTGGAGATATAAGGTATGTAAAAACTTTAACACAAATTTCAAAGTCAGTTGACCTTGACCTTGGGCATGTGGACCACATGTGTAGGCTATAGAATGAAAATGTGGATGATGAATAAGAAATATTGGATGTTGGCAGTAAATCAGAGTAAGTGTTGTGGAGATATAAGGTATGTAAAAACATTAACACAAATTTAGGGTTAAGGTCATTTGACCTTGACCTTGGGCATGTGGACCACATGGGCAGGCTATGTAATGAAAATATGGATGATGAAAAGGACACAGAATGAATATATGGATTATGCCCAATAAGCATACAAAGTTTCAAGCAAATCTGACTTACGGTTACAGAGATAGCAGGTATGTGAAAACTTTAACGCAAATTTTGACAGAAACTTTAATGCAAACTTCTAAGTCATTTGACCGTGACTTTGGGGCACAGGGGTCGCATGAGTGGGACACAGAATAAATATATGGAAGATGACCAATAGGCATACACATTTTCATTGCAAATCCGACTTACGGTTACAGAGATAGTAGGTATCTGAAAACTTTAACGCAAATTTTGACAAAAATTTAACGCAAACTTCTAAGACATTTGACATTGACCTTGGGTACAGGGGCCGCATGAGTGGGATACAGCATGAATATATGATGGGGCGGGCGGACTCGGCGGGCGGGCAACGCACGGACGTCATTGTGATCACTATGTCTTGCTTTCCGCAAGCAGGCTTGACAAAAATGCACCAGTTTCCAGCCGAGATGACACTCAGGTCTACTTCGATCTTTCACGTAAACAAATTGTTCGTCCAGTAACTCGTTAAAATTTGCGCCGGTTACTAGATGAAAATGTGTTTATCCAGTATCTTCTGCATCCAGCAGAATGGGAATTTGTCGGGAATCCGGCACCTATTTCAACTGGAAACATTTTACGCCAGCGTGGAGTGCAACATCAGTATATGTGGCCCTCATTTAAATGACAATACAAAACATATTTCAATCGTAAAAAGTGCACATGTGCAGTCGATTACCTATAACATACATCATGTACAAATAACTTTATTAGCCAATGTCCCAAGTTTGATCCATGAGAAATGTAGCTAATTCAATGCAACTGATATCTACAGAGCCCCGCAGGGGACGTAAATTTTTGTTTATTAATTTGTTCCCACGAAATAACAATTTGTTCCCACGAAATAACAATGTGTTCCCTGAATTTAACAATTTGTTCCCACGAATTAACAATTCGTTCCCACAAATTAATAATTTGTTCACTCAATTTACAATTCATTCCCACAAAATAACAATTTGTTCCCACTGGAACGGATTGTTAATTTGTGGGAATGAATTGTTATATCATGGGAACGAATTGTTAATTCGAGGAACGAATTGTTAAATTGAGAGACGAATTGTCAATTTGTATCGTTAATTTGAGGGAACAAATTGTGCTATCATGGGAACGAATTGTTAATTCGAGGGAACAAATTGTTAAATTGATGCAACAAATTGTTAGTTTGTGGGAACTACCCCTGCGGGCTCTGTAGATATCTGCCCTAAGCATAGTGGGAGATTATTTGTGGTGGATCCAAGAACAAGAAGTTAATGTTAGGTTACATGCACATACATACTAGCAAGTCTGCATCAACTATAGTCATTGTTCATGTGAATTTATTCTCAAGAAGTTCTCTGATTTTTCATAAAAAATACATACAGAAACTATGATATTTTCTGACAAGACTTGTCAGAGGACAACGAAGCACGCCCGTTGGCAGCAAAGGAACCGAGGGCACATTTGAAAACACAAAGTGCTGGATAAGGGAAACAAAATTTATGAGCCATTTACCAGAGCGTGTTAAGGTTTCGAGCGTACAAAGTATTTGAACTTGACCCTGGGCTTAGCAGAGGTAGAGGACCCTTGGAGCAATGCGTGTGTGAAATATGAAGCAAATCCAAGCAAGGAAACAGAAAATATAGGCCATTTACCCGAGTGTTAAGGTTTCGGGATGCACAAAGTATGTGACCTTGACCCTGGGCATTTGGCTTGCCATAAAAAGGCCATATGAGACAAGCCATTGTGTTTTGGTGTTCACATTGGTACATACCGTCCCAAGCTTTCCGATGTTTATCCTTCGCCTCCGTTTCTGGGGCCTCTGCATCAGCTTTCTTGGCTGTAACACATTACCAGAGTTCCGGATAAGTTTTGTATCTAAAGAGTGTTATACCCCCGGATTTCAAATTCAATGCGTATTACTTTTATAAATGTATTATTCATTTTATTCCTTATTAAACAGGGAACAACTGATACAACATTTTTTAAAAATTCACTTATTTGAACTGCATATAGTATTTTCACTACTTAATTGGAAAATAAATACATATTTTCACATTGCTGCGAGTATTTTGTACTCCCACTTTTGGTAATCCATGCGTATTCTGCTAAAATAGGTGCGTAAAATACACACCTTATCTGGAGCTCTGAATATTGGACCTGCAAATTTACTAGATTCTCCCAGTTTTTACTGCATCGGTAACTATATTCAGAGAATCAATCCTACCATCTTGGAATAGCAATTCCCTGTGTACAGCAGCCACACTTTTGCTTTCCCAATTACTACATACAGTTGAGCACCAGTATCTCGAGGTTGAAGGGAGATCGTCCATATAGTTGAGATAGGACTAGGTTCGAGATAGCGATGAAGTGACATGGTCGAATAAACAATGGACCGATTAAGCAAACAACCAGAGGTAGGTGTGAATTTATTTTGTTTTGTTTGATAATATGTTTTGAAAATTAGTGTCAACCAAATCAATCTTGACAGCCAGGGCCCGTATTCATAAAGAATCTTAGTCACGTCTTAAACTTAAAGTTGATCTTAACTTGCTGCTTCGACTTAGTTTTCGACTTACGGTCGTCTTAAATTTTAAGAAAATCTTAAGTCCTATTCATAAAGGTAAGTTCGACTAAGAATTGTCTTAAATACTGTTAAATCTAAGTAAAACTTAAGACACCTCATGGGTAGTCTTAAATAAATCTTAACTTTAAGAAAAAGTTAAGATTTAATAAAAAATGGCGTCCACCAAGTATCGATCGTGCCCCGCTTGCACTTTATAAAATCCATTTTAGAAGGTATTTCTGAAAGTGAACTCATAACTTGCGCATTTAGTGGATGCAGACCTTGGATTTTACTTCGTAACAGTTACTGACCTTTGAAAATAAAGCTGACTGCGGGTAATATTGCTGGGAATATATTGGTGTTGCGCCGTGAAAAACAAATTTCGTTTCACGAACGTGCCATAGTAAAATGTAATTTTGCGTATAAATTGTATCGTCATTCAATCGGGGATTATGCCTGTTACTTAGTTGACATGATGACGAACGAATCCACGTATATCCTGGTTGTGTACCGTACGTAATTAAAAGCTGTGCGTCCCATTTCTCGAACACCTTTTGCTGGCCACTCGTAACTTCTTTTCACTTCGTACCCATTCCGTTTCGGCCTTGGTACATCAAACATTTCTAATACACACAAATATGGCATTGAAACACTACACATTGGCCGGAATGGCAACTCGCATACAAAATAATTGAAAATAAAGTACAGAGGTCGTATATGGTTGTATAAAAATAGTTTCAAATGGTATCAAAAAACCACAACTGACAGTTGTGTAAAACAATTTTTTTTTTGTATCAGGTTAAATCGTCCGCTGTCAAATTGTCCGCAATTTCGGTCAATTCGTCTGCTACCTCAAAAAAACAATACCGTAGTTTTTTTTCATCATGTCCGCAAAAGACCCAGCATATTTTTAGGCGATTTACTGATAATGTACTCCCATGTTGTAAACAAAGTACGGTTCTCCATTACTCAGATATTTGGCTGTCACGCATGGCGACTTACAGCAAGAATGCACAAAAGTGAGACACGCCTGGGACGAAGAATTGTATGTATGGTCCCTGGACACGCCATGTGATTTTGTACCTTTGCCTAAGGCTTCGGACATCTGCGTAATTTCATTAAATACTTTTACAATATTTTCCGTAAATGGCGTCAATTTTTCAGCATATTTTATACTTGGCTGAAGAATTCAGTTAATTATAACAGTAATTACTAATGGCATTTGTAATGTAGATCATCCTGTATAAATTATTTCTCTGGTAAACAAAACAACAAATATTATTATGCAGCAAGTTGTACACTAATAATAAAAACATCAATAATACATGTATGTTTTAATTCACTTTAATTATCCGTAATGAATAATGGTAATTATTTTGATATAAATAATACTAAAATAGAACACTTTTTTCTGACATGATGTTGGAATAATGTGAATAAGTACAGTTTAAGAGATTTGTCTTTTCAAGTACATGTTGTTTTAAAAAGATAAATGTCTCAGTGAATATAATTGTGATATTTGAATTATTTAGTTGATTTTTTAAAGTCGTACATGTATCTCACTGAACTGAATGTGTTGACATAAAAAGAACCTGTGAGCCTTCCAGCTGTAAGTTGCCCTGCGTGACAGCAAGACAATTTTGGTTAGGTTCTTCCATTTTGAATGAACTTAGTTACATGTATATACTAATGTCTATGTACATGTAGTTCAGCTGTTGCTTAGTGTATGTTACTCCGCTTATGGCCATATAACATTAATTTACTTAAAAGGTACACGGCCCACTCAGTAGGCACAAACTTTTCTTTATAGGAATTAAATAAGTGTATTTATAATTTAAATTGTCTCACTTTTCCACTGGTTCTAAATATTACGAGTGCCAGATATACATGTACAGATAAAATAATTTAGTAATATTTATTTTACTGATAGCGACTCGTGGTGGTATCAGGATATTTTCATACTCAAATGAGGAATGATATTTTTTAATTATTTATGCTAATTAAATGTCACCTGAAAAAATTATTGTTTCGACAGAATTATCAAAAGTATTTTGAAATCATCAATTGCCCCACCATCAAAATATAACTACATAGAAATAAATAGTAATAGTGTGGTTATTAACATTTTAAGGAAACACGGTTATCGCCCCTGATATCAGTGTGAACATTTATGTCTGATATAAGATGTATAATAATGCCAATCAAAACGTGGTGTAATGGTGAAAGAACGTTTATTTTGCCAGAAATGTCTCTGATATTATAAAGAATATGTTGTGCCTACTGAGTGGGCATGTACCTTTAATATCATCCCTGCACGTCACCAAACAATAATGCCTATATTTCCTATATTTGAAGAAAAATCATTAATAGCGGTAACTGTTTTCTATTAATACTAATTTCAACAAATTTTATTAAAAAATATAAATAAATTTCCACCACCACGCCATTTCCCCCCCAAATTCGGATGATATTCAGTAACTAATATGGCATATTCTGAGATTTATGTTGAAAAATAATGCCAGATTAATCTTTTTTCTTCCTATAATCAGTATATACATAATTATATGTATCTGAAGGAAAATCGTAAATTACTGTTTTTAACACTAGTTTTTCATGATATTCAGTAAATTAACTTTATATGGTTCGGCGATTGGTTGGAGCATGCAAAATTTAATGATGGGTTTCATCCTTAACGCAATGGAATTCCAATATTCCTGGTTTGGCCATCGGTTACAGTTTTGGCTTTCTTGTAAAGTTGTGACTTGAGAGTGTAATCCGGTTATACCCATTATAAAATGTAGTAATCCTATTACTTTTTAGGAGTGGGGCTAAGTGATTCTGGGTGGTGAGGACCTTTCACCAGATCAGGTTATCCTAATTTACATTTATGTAATGTAAATCATTTAAATCTCTGCTACCATAACCATGATACCGGTAACTTAGATTGACTTTAATGCATGTGTTTCTTTGTCATCATCAATACATTCATTCTCTATCTGACCAATGTGACCCACTTACCCAATGTGTTTGTTTGACTTTGTTAAACAGACATAAGACACGAATGCCTGTGTCACATTTTATGGGTGGTGGGCACAGGCCGTCAGTATGTTGATAGGATGGTGTAATCAGAGCTACATATCAGTTTTGTATCTAAAGAGTATTGAACCCCAGATTTCAAATTCAGTGCATATTTTAAGTTAAAACAGTATATTACACCACCCTATCATCATGACGACTGCCCTGTGGCTGACAATAGTCAGATTATGGAGTACGGTACTGCAACAGTTATTGTTTTCACATTCAAACAGTTGATTTAAACCTGTACTATTTCTTTCAGGTATCACAGGCTGCTGTGGAATTGTCACTGGACTGAACTGGACGTGACAGAAACTGGTGCATGCTCTGGACATACTCTTGTGGAGCAAGCTGATTAGTTATTGTGAACAGTGTTTGGATTGAACTTTTCATTCAAGACTCTTGTGCTAAAATTTGGATTAATTATACTCATTGTATCAGGGTATGGGATCATGTGGTTTTCAAAAGTTTCCGAACAACATTTTCAGACGTGACATAATTATTTAAACAGTAGATTTTCTCTAAAATCTTCCTTTTGACGATATATAGCTCAACAAATATGAAACATGTTTTATGTTGCTGTAAAAGGTCTTTACAAAATCTTATATTTAACTTTCACGAAGAATCAAGTTGACCGTTTATTTTTCTTACATGTACATACAATGTACACATGTTCTTGATTTGTATTTACATTGACGGTAATCGTTTCTCATGAGATTTACCAAACTACATTGAGTGTACAATATAGGGCCAACAGTTTTGCATTTGCTGCACTATGTTTCATCAAATTTTGTCATTCCGTTAGAAAGATATTAAAGGAAACCTATTGTAACCATATCTAAAAACATGACAACATGCCGTTGGGAAACCAGATGATCACACACCCTGTACATACAGTATGCTGATGGATATACAGTTCTAGTATGTCCAATTATCTGATTTAAGGTTCCTTCTGTCTGTATAAACCAACATGTTCAGGTACTTATTATCTCTACAACCATAAGTCGGAATTTAGTCAAAACCTTTTATATTAAAGGTACATGCCCACTCAGTAGACAGAGCTCCAGATACTCCCTGATTTCAAAATCATTGCGTATTTTACTTTTACACATAGAATATTGATTATCTTCATTATACTAGGGAGGGAACAAATGATAACAAAGCATATACAAAAATTAAACAGTCATTTATTTGAGTTGCAATGCAGCTCAACTAAGTGAATTTTCAACTTTATGACAGTATTTTCACTACTCAATTTGAAAATCAATGCGTATTTTCACATTGCTGTGCATATATATATGCACAGCAATGTGAAAATACGCATTGATTATCAAAATTGGGAGTACAATATATTATATTGTACTCCCAATTTTGATAATCAATGCGTATTGAGCTAAAATAAATGCATAACATACCGGTACGCCAATACGCATCTTATCTGGAACTCTGAGTAGACACAAAATGCACTTTATATCAGAGACATCATCTGAGACATTTTCTGGCAAATAAACATTCATTCACCATTACCCTACGTATTGATTGGAATTATTATACATTTTATATCAGACGTAAATTTCCACGCTGATGTCAGGGGTGATAACCGTGTTTCCTTAAAATGTCAACGGACAATAATATTTATTTTCTGTATTTATTTTTTTATATGAAAAGATTATTCTTTATAATTTGTCAAAAATATAATTTTTTCAGGTGACACATTAAATTTACTCATAGTATAAATAATTAAAGAATATCATGCCTCATTTGCATATGAAAATAGCCTGATACCACCTCGCGTCACTATCAGTAAAATAAACATTACTAAATGATTATATCTGGACAGCGGGCACTCGTAATTTTTAGAACTGGTGCGACAGAATTATACACTTATTTACTTCATATAAAGATTTTTTTTTGTGCCTACTGAGTGCATATACCTTTAAATTGCATACATATGTTTGTTTATCAACATCCCTGTGTTCATTCTATAGTTCACCCATATGGTCAAGTAACTTAAATTTGTCAATAAAATTATTTGTATAATTATGTTGGCTTAACATTTTTATACTCCCGTTTGAAAATACAGAACATATTATGTATTCACCTTGTACATGCTGGCGGGCGTCCGGCGGGCGGGCACAGCTTGTCCATGCATAACTAGAGTTCTACTTGAAATATTGTAACCAAATTTGGTATGCATTGTACATTACATGTTTATCATGGCACGATGAAGAAACCTATGCATTTTCAAAATATTCTGACGACGTATCTCCCCTTGGCGGCCATTTTTAATTTTCGCACACTACCCTTGTCTACGCAAGAACTCAGTGAGTTATCTCCCCTTGTTGGCTGGCCTTGCCTCAATGGGCATATATTGTGACCTTTGGCACTCTTGTTTAGCACTCTTGTTTAGCACCTAAAATCTTCTACAGCTATTGGTCAGATTTATTTTAAACTCCATACATGGTATTGTTCTTTATTGTCTATATTTCCATCTTCTCATCTTATTTCTGCTGCTTCTGTGTGATTTCCCATTGGGTATTAAAGTATGTCCCATTGGATTAATAATTCTGGGCCATTTCGAAAAAGTCCATTGAATCAGCGTGCAAACAGTAATCTTGTAGTCTACTCCCGTACCATCGTCTGACCAGCCGATGTTGGTAACTATGTAGTGAACATTTTCACAAGATTAAATTTCCATCAGAATTTGCCTGGTTTGGCCCTCGGGTACCTATCTTTGGCTCTTTTGTTACCTGGGAGTTGAATTGGGTTATTACCCATTATAAATGTGGTAAGATTAGTACTGATCCTACTGCTTTTGAAGGGGCGGGGGCCAAGTGAATTCTGGTGTGGCGAGGAATTGGCATAAAATCAGGATTATTCTGATTTCAGGGTTGAATAATTTTTTATTTCTTTTTATTGTAAATATTCAGTTCTGATTTTGGGAACCACCCCACCCCCTCCCCCATTTATATGGGATTTAATACTAAACCCATTGACCCGGCCTTAAATGACCGTAGCTGTTGATAGGCCTTAAATCCCAACAAACAAACGTGTGTGGTGGAATGTGTAGTTCTATGTGATAGAACGGTTGCAAATCTATTTTTGCAATCTGTTATTCTCTTTATTTGCACACAAAGTTGCTGAGATTTTGTCACACAGAACAAGGGGAATGTGCAGCATTGAATCAGAATAAAATATTCTCTCAGTCTCAAACGTTTTTATCGTACACCGTACGCGACCGTACCGCACTCGGTCTCAAATCAATTCGTCGCTGTACACAGTAAAACATTCCTCTGATATTATCATATATGTTTTCGGTGCCATATCCAACAATGTCGTAACCACTCGCTCGTGTTTGATACAATTGTATACAACATTTTGCGACGCGAATGCTGGACGCGGACGTGATAGAAGACAGTATTTGACGTGGTATCTAATATAAACAATGCCTTACATACTTTCATTGTAGAAGAGCGTTTCCGGTGTTGCTAAAAATCGTATTGGATTCTCATAAATTATGCGCGTGACCTTTGTCTTAGACTTAAGACAAATCTTAACTGAGATTCGTCTTAGATTGGTCTAAGATTATACTTAAGACTAATTTAAGATAAATCTTAATTTTTATCTTTACTAAGACGGACTTAAGTCTAAGTTTAAGATAAATCTTAGATTCTTTATGAATACGGGCCCAGGCGCTTAGGTAATTTATCCAAGCGTTTATGTGTTCGAGATAGAGAAGACATTTTTAACATATTTTTATACGGAGGGGACAGAATGAACAGTCGAGATAGACAACATCTACGATGTAGGGCATGGTCGAGATAGCTGATGCAATTTATATTAAACAAATAAGGATATAATTCGGGACTTTAATGAATCATTGAGATAGGGATATCATCGAGATACTGATATTCGAGATACTGGTGCTCGACTGTAAATGTGAATAAAGACCAGGGGGCCGTTTCAATAAATTTTGTACGACTAAAATGTTCGTAAGTGCAAAATTATTATAGTCTGTAAATTTCAAATTAAAATTGTCGTCTTGTAAACAATTATTGGATTTACATTTATTGAGCATAGGCTTTCCAGATGATCCTAAATTAGCACTTACTAACATTTTAGTCGTATGAAGTTTAAAGGTAAATCACGGTCAAAGTGTATGCGGCATTTTTTCTGTAGTTAAATACCATAATATATCATTAGGATACGACTTGCTGCTAAAAAATGCCATAGTAAGCCGTAGTTTAGAGGTAAAGATTTTCACATTTTGCGTTATTGCGTTAACTTTTCCAAACATGGTCAGTGACCTTGACCTTTGGGGTTAGCGGGCACCATGGGCTTTCTGTAGAATGATGCGGGATGTTGTTACAAATGCATGTATGGAATATTAAAGCATTCCATTGAGGGAAACAGAAGTTACAATGAATTAACCTGAGCGTTAAGTTTTAGAAACAGAGCTAAACGCAAAAACTTAACGTTGAATGCATGTGAAAAGTAGGTCAATGAACCATGAAAAGTAGGTGAAGGTGACATGGACAAAAATCGGAAGCCAATGCACAACCATGTACTAACCGAGCACGTGTTATAGTGAAGCATGTACTACCGAGTTCACAGTGTAATTGAAGATACTAGAAAATGCTGAAATAAGGACCGGGGAATCTATGATAGGGAAAATACAGACAAAAACGTCCAAGGTACAAATAAAAAAACAGTGCGGGGAAATAAACAACACGGCGAGTCTTAAAATCTCATGTAGACATTTTCCCCCAGATTTTGGACTGAAAATAGGGGTGCATCTTATACACTATTGCGACCTAAAACCGGTAAAATACGGTACTTGTTTCAAATAAACAGAAAATTATTGGACAAGATGTCAAAAATAAATAGCTTGGTCCGATATGTCGCTGTGACTGGAGAAATGGGGCTTGTGTGATTTGTACCAGTGTAGGTTTTGATCAAATAGCACAGTCCTGTAGTCTGAAAATGGTATAGATTGTTTGTTAGTGTTTCAGTGATGGAATGGCGAACATTGCAGATTCTGATCAGACTGTGCGGTCTGATCCGGATCTACACTGGTCCTGATCTGGATCTACACTGGTCGCAAAAGCCCTATAAGCCATGTTTTGAGCTTGGCATATAACAGACCTCCGCGGTCGCAGGGCCCGGGGCCAATTAATCGCTCTGATAAGTACGGCGGATGTTGACACCAGCTTAAAACAATTTGCCCGGGGTGATGTTCTGTCACTGGCCATCCAGTGCACACCACCCCCGTGGCAATTAGAGCGACTAATTTCCCCGCGGCTGGCCCCTCATAATGACCCAAAAGAATGACCGTATGGCATTTTGACCAGCATTAGCACCAGGTCCATCTACGCATCTGATATATAGCTATGATAAGTGTCTACTGTTACCAGCTTGGTCACTTGGACCATACATATAATCATTATGCTCAGTTTAAAATGACATATAAGATTCATGGCCCATCAAAGTGCGATATGCTCCTTTGAATTGACGAGTCTTTGTTGGGAACAATTTCGGTAACTAATTATGTACTGGCGTAGTTAGTGAAGACTCTTTGATCAGTGTTGTCCTTGTATGCCATTTCATCCCGATAAACATACATGTTATAATTAATTAATTATTATTATTATATACATTATGTGATGGGGGTGGGGGGGGGGGCATTTCAATAAAAGCACACGTCTGACAAAGAAAGCAATGTCAAATAAATACAACTCATTTACGGTTGTAATTAATGTTGACCTTCATACAACAATTATCATCTTGCCACTAAATTCAATTCACGTGCGTGGATAAATACTTGATCACATTTTTATTTATCATAATAACTTTAAACATTATCATACATTATTTATCATAGAGATATTATCTGAATATAAATACAGGTAAATATATAAAACATCCAACTTCCATGGGCTTGGTCTAGATCCTTGGATTGAAGAATCGTGTGAATCTGAAATGAGAAATTACGTTACATGCAGTAACACACAGTCACACAGCCAGATGTCATGTATGTGTATGTTACATGTAAGCACACAGTCACAGTCGATGTTCGTGTATGTTGATGATTACATGTAGCACACAAGATCACAGTCAGATGTCATGTATGTTGTGATGTTACATGTAAGCACACAGTCACAGTCAGATGTCATGTATGTTGTGATGTTACATGTAAGTACACAGTCACAGTCAGATGTCGTGTATGTTTGTGATTGTTACATGATAGTACACAAGTCACAGTCAGATGTCGTGTATGTTGTGATGTTACATGTAAGCACACAGTCACAGCCAGATGTCGTGTATGTTGTGATGTTACATGTAAGCACACAGTCACAGTCAGATGTTGTGTATGTTGGGATGTTACATGTAAGTACACAGTCACAGCCAGATGTCATGTATGTTGTGATGTTACATGTAAGCACAAAGTCACAGCCAGATGCCATGTATGTGTGATGTTTACATAAGTACACAGTCACAGCGCATGATGTCCAGTGTTGTGATGTTTACATGTAAGCACACAGTCACAGCCAGATGTCATGTATGTTGTGATGTTACATGTAAGCACAAAGTCACAGCCAGATGCCATGTATGTTGTGATGTTACATGTAAGCACACAGTCACAGCCAGATGTCGTGTATGTTGTGATGTTACATGTAAGCAGTCACAGCCAGATGTCATGTATGTTGGGATGTTACATGTAAGTACACAGTCACAGCCAGATGTCGTGTATGGTGGGATGTTACATGTAAGTACACATTCACAGCCAGATGTCATGTATGTTGTGATGTTACATGTAAGCACAAAGTCACAGCCAGATGCCATGTATGTTGTGATGTTACATGTAAGCACACAGTCACAGCCAGATGTCGTGTATGTTGTGATGTTACATGTAAGCACAGTCACAGCCAGATGTCGTGTATGTTGGGATGTTACATGTAAGTACACAGTCACAGCCAGATGTCGTGTATGGTGGGATGTTACATGTAAGTACACATTCACAGCCAGATGTCGGGTCTGTTGTGATGTTACATGTAAGTACACAGTCACAGCCAGATGTCATGTATGTTGTGATGTTACATGATGTTGTGTATGTTGTGATGTTACATGTAAGTACACAGTCACAGCCAGATGTCATGTATGTTGTGATGTTACATGTAAGCACAGTCACAGCCAGATGCCATGTATGTTGTGATGTTACATGTAAGCACAAAGTCACAGCCAGATGTCATGTATGTTGTGGTGTTACATGTAAGCACACAGTCACAGCCAGATGTCATGTATGTTGTGATGTTACATGTAAGCACAAAGTCACAGCCATGCCATTATGTTTGTGATGTTACATGTAAGCACACAGTCATAGCCAATGTCATGTATGTTGTGTATGTTACAGTGTATGCACACAGTCACGCCAGATGCATGTATGCACAGTCACAGCCAGAATTGTCATGTATGTTGTGATGTTACATGTAAGCACACAGTCACAGCCGATGTCATGTATGTTGTGATGTTACATGTAAGCACACAGTCACAGCAGATGTCATGTATGTTGTGATGTTACATGTAAGCACACAGTCACAGCCAGATGTCATGTATGTTGTGATGTTACATGTAAGCACACAGTCACAGCCAGATGTCATGTATGTTGTGATGTTACATGTAAGTACACAGTCACAGCCAGATGTCATGTATGTTGTGATGTTACATGTAAGCACACAGTCACAGCAGATGTCATGTATGTTGTGATGTTACATGTAAGCACACAGTCACAGCCAGATGTCATGTATGTTGTGATGTTACATGTAAGCACACAGTCACAGCAGAGTCATGTATGTTGTGATGTTACCATGTAAGCACACAGTCACAGCAGATGTCATGTATGTTGTGATGTTACATGTAAGCACACAGTCATAGCCAGATGTCATGTATGTTGTGATGTTACATGTAAGCACACAGTCACAGCAGATGTCATGTATGTTGTGATGTTACATGTAAGCACACAGTCACAGCAGATGTCATGTATGTTGTGATTACATGTAAACACACAGTCACAGCAAGATGTCATGTATGTTTGTGATGTTACATAAAGCACACATCACAAGCCAGCCATGTCATGATGTTGTGATGTTACAGTAAGCACACAGTCACAGCAGATGTCATGTATGTTGTGATGTTACATGTAAGCACACAGGTCCACAGCCAGATGTCCATGTATGTTGTGATGTTACATGTAACACACAGTCACAGCAGAATGTCATGTATTTGTGATGTTACATGTAAGCACACAGTCAGCAGCATGTCATATGTTGTGATGTTACATGTAACACAGTCACAGCAGATGTCATGTATGTGTGATACATGAAAGCACACAGCACAGCAGATGTCATGTAGTTGTGATGTTACAGTAAGCACACAGTCACAGCAGTCGTGTATGTTAAGTGATATACATGTAGCACACAGTCACAGCCAGATGTCAATGTATGTTGTGTTACATGTAAGCACACAGTCACAGCAGATGTCGTGTATGTTGTGATGTTACATGTAAGTACACAGTCACAGTCAGATGTCATGTATGTTGTGATGTTACATGTAAGCACAAAGTCACAGCCAGATGTCATGTATGTGTGAGTTACATGTACACAGTCACAGCCAGATGTCATTGTATGTTGTGAAGTACATGTAAGCACACAGTCACAGCCAGATGTCATGTATGTTGTGATGTTACATGTAAGCACACAGTCACAGTCAGATGTCATGTATGTTGTGATGTTACATGTAGCACACAGTCACAGTCAGATGTCGTGTATGTTGTGATGTTACATGTAAGCACACAGTCACAGTCAGATGTCATGTATGTTGTGATGTTACATGTAAGCACACAGTCACAGCCAGATGTCATGTATGTTGTGATGTTACATGTAGCACACAGTCACAGCCAGATGTCATATGTTGTGATGTTACATGTAAAGCACACAGTCACAGCAGATTGACATGTAGTTGTGATGTTACATGTAAGCACACAGTCACAGCCAGATGTCATGTATGTTGTGATGTACATGTAAGCACACAGTCACAGCCAGATGTCATGTATGTTGTGATGTTACATGTAAATACACAGTCACAGCCAGATGTCATGTATGTTGTGATGTTACATGTAAGCACACAGTCACAGCCAGATGTCATGTATGTTGTGATGTTACATGTAAGCACACAGTCACAGCCAGATGTCATGTATGTTGTGATGTTACATGTAAGTACACAGTCACAGCCAGATGTCGTGTATGTTGTGATGTTACATGTAAGTACACAGTCACAGCCAGATGTCATGTATGTTGTGATGTTACATGTAAGCACACAGTCACAGCCAGATGTCATGTATGTTGTGATGTTACATGTAAGTACACAGTCACAGCCAGATGTCATGTATGTTGTGATGTTAGTTCTACCAACTGAGCAATGTGCACTCACCGTGTATACAATTACATGTATATACATTGAGAATAAAGTAGGATTTTTACATGATCAGATCTGGTGTTCGTTTCTTTTATACCTTTTCCCAATCATCATCATCATACTTGCTTGATGAAATTGCCCCAATGCTGCAACAATGTATTAGCACAACATCAACAAAGTATGTCGTTAATATAGCTGATGTGTATATAATGATACAGATAATATAAGACAGATGAAATAGTAAAAGTCATCCGTACTGTATAGCTGAGATCATCTAAGCTATACTTGATCAGGCTACTTTCCATATTTCATTCTTCAAATCTGGGACTGATGTAATAGAATACATGTAGTGAGAATAAATAAAGTCATTGTGTCTATTTTCACTATATTATTACTGCCGTTTTGTAATGGGACGTTTGGTTTACTTCCGCAAAAACCCATTACAGTGTCATATATTGTCAAATGACGACGAAAGATTAGGAAGTTATGGCGATAAAACGATATTATCACAAGGTAAATCATCTAGCTCGGCAATATAATATTTAACAAGAATAATATTGGAATATTAAACGAAAATGCAAAGAAATACCCACCATTCTGAAATTTCTGGGGGATTTTCCGTTGATTATTCTACGGACAATTCGGCGAGGCCAGTGTTAGTTTCGTCCACTAACGGCTTGTACAGGTACGGACGGAAGTCGGTCTGATCGTCATCGCTGCTTGAACCGTCATAAGAATAAGAAGTGGTGTCAAAATCGCTTTCAAAGTCGCTCATATTTTCGTTGTCGAACAGTGTCATAATTGTCTTTGTTCACTGGGTGTGACGTCACGCGGCTTTACCCAATCAGATGCCGTTTCAGGAAATCGGGTAAAAAAAAAACGACAGGTATTCAGGTACGATATTAAAATGCGGATTACAGGTATAAACGTGAATAGTTCGAGGGAAGTAAGCATAATTCATTATAAGGAAGTAATAAACTACAGAAAAAATGCCGCATACACTTTGACTGTGATTTACCTTTAATGAAACGGGCCCCAGATTTTTCTCTTCCTATGGCTGGCATTTATTCACAGGTTTGACTGTATACGACAGAATGGCAAATGCTGCACATGTTGGAATCAGTCTGATCTGGGTCTAGTCTTGTTGCAAAAGCTCAGCTATCAAAATGCTCAAACCACAAGGTCGCCGCTGTGTACATACCCTCCATGTCAGATTTTATGGTTTCCAACTCATCTTTAAGGGCTTCTAACTTCTCCAGTTCTGCCTAAAACATGCAACCAATTGAAGTGGTCAGTGGAATGAGAGATATATAATGGTCACATAGCTCCAGATAAGGTGCGTATTGGCATATTTTACACACTTATTTTATCTGAATACGCATTGACTATGAACAGTGGGAGTACAAAATACTCACAGCAATGTGAAAATACGCATTGATTTTCAAATTGAGTAGTGGAAATACTGTAATAAAGTTGAAGATTTACTTAGTTGAACTGCTGCAAAGCAAATAGTGTTTGATTTTTGCAGCTTAACTATTTAAAGTAATAATACACTCAAATGAGTGAATGTTTAAATTTGCTTTATGTTTTTTTTATCATTTGTTCCCTATTTAATTTGTTTGTTTGTTTATTGGTGTTCAATGGCCTATCAACAGCTAAGGTCATGTAAGGCCGCACAAACGGGTTCAATCCCGTTTTAACCTGTTGCATTGGGGCGGGGGGGGGGGGGAGGGGGGGGGGGGGGGGGGGGGAAAATCCCAAATTCAGAAGAGAAATAACCATGACCTGGTTGCCAGGTCCATACAAAACTTCAAGGCAAGTCACTTGGGCCCCTTCCCCGTAAAATAGGATTATGACATTTTCCTCCCGACATTTCCTTTCCCTAACAAAAAATGCCATTTTTTTCCACCTCTTTTTTCCCTGACAAAAAAAGAGTTAAAGGTCTTTAAACCATTAACTTAAATTTGTGGTATTACATTGCTTCAAGATCAAAGCCTTAACATGTGAACTATAAATTAAAGTTGGCCTCAATATCATCCCCTTCAGCCAACCGTAACAAATTTTTTGGATGTATTTTGTTAACTTTGTTAAAACAAGTACACAATCGCTGGCTAGGTGTGAAGAATAAACAAGAGTGCCGAAGGTCACAATATACGCCTGTCGAGGCAAGGCCAGTCAACAAGGGAAGATAACTCATCTTGACGTGACAAACATGTAAACCAAATTTGGTTACAATCATCAAGTTGAACTCAACTTATTGCATGGACAAGGATATGGAGTCCGAAAATTAAAAATGGCCACCAAGGGGAGATAAAACATTGGAAATTTCAAAATCAATAGCCTTCCTTGTCTTGCCATGATAAACATGTATACCGAATTTGGTTTCGATCAGTGAAGTAGGAGTTATTGCGTGGACAAGAATACAGAGTGCGAAAATTAACAAGAGCTGTAGGAGAACAGCATAGCTCGACTACGAGGGTTGTCGACGTACACATAGCTTGACAAAGAAGGTGGCCGAGGCCCGCATAAAAACCTTAACCAAGGTGGACTAAAAACCTTAACAAAGGAAAATTAACTAAGTAATTCAAGGTTAAATGTAGGTCAATGTCAGATATAGGTCAGGGGTTATTGATGTACGGCACTAGGAGATGAAGTTTTCCAAGTATGGTTGCTGTAGGCCCAGGAGTATTCCATATACAAGCTTGACTAAAAACCTTAACCAGTGACGGTGACGCCGACGCCAGGGTGACTACATAAGCTCTAACTATTCTTCGAATAGTCCAGCTAATAACTATTCTTCGAAGTCAAGCTAAAAATGGCTGCCAAGGGGAGACAAGTCATCGGAAATTTTTAAAAATCAATAGGCTTCTTCGCCTTGCCGTGATAAACATGTATACTGAATTTGGTTACAAGTGGTGAAGAAGAACTTGAGTTATTGCGTGGACAAGGATACAGAGTTTGAAAATTAAAAATGGCCGCCAAGGGGAGGTAAGTCATCGGAAACTTTTGAAAATCAATAGGCTTCTTCGGCTTGCCATGATAAACATGTACCAAATTTGGTTACAATCCGTCAAGTAGACTAGTTATTGCTTGGACAAGCTGTGCCCGCCCGCCCATACAAGATGAATAAATAAAACGTCCCATGTGATTATATCTCGTGTCTCATGTATCTAAGTTTGTTTCACACATGTAACATCATTACCAATGGCATCAAAGGTAAACATACATGTACTTACAGAAAAACATAGTATGGTATGTATACATTGTTTTTACTTAACAAATGTATCAAGTTGAGGATATTTAAAACTTATCAAGTATCAATTGCACTTTAGTTGCCATTAAAGTTATAAACCCAAGTCAATTCATTTACTCAGCATACGGGCATGGAAGGTCCTAGAGCCAACTTCCCCCCCCCCCCCCCCCCATCCCTAAAATCCTAAAATATAACCACGGCACTGAAGTGATTTTCACAGCAAAAGAAGGACTAGATCAATAACTAGATGGCCGCGGCCTGCATGTCGCGCCTTGTGGCGAGGCATGGACACTAGATGGATAGTATAACGAAAAACTTAACCAAAAAACTTAACCAAAAACTTTAACCAAAAAACTTAACCAAAAACTTTAACCAAAAAACTTAACCAAAAACTTCAAAGTAATTTGACCTTGACATTGGGCACAGGTGCCGCACGTGAGCGGGGTAGAATGAAAATACAGATGATGATAAACACCCATGTGAAGTTTCAAGGTAATAGGCAAAGCAGTTGCAGAGACATAGTATTACGAAAAACTTTAACCAAAAACTTTAACCAAAAAACTTAACCAAAAACTTTAACCAAAAAACTGAACCAAAAACTTCAAAGTAATTTGACCTTGACATTGGGCACAGGGGCAGCACGGGAGGGGGGTAGAATGAAAATATAGATGATGATAAACACCCATGTGAAGTTTCAAGGTAATGGGCAAAGCAGTTGCAGAGATATAGTATAACAAAAAACGTTAACCAAAAAACTTAACCAAAAACCTTAACCAAAAACTTTAACCAAAAAACTTAACTAAAAAACTTAACCAAAAACTTTAACCAAAGAACTTAAACAAAAACTTCAAAGTAATTTGACCTTGGCATTGGGCACATGGGCCGCACAGGAGGGGGCATAATGAAAATATAGATGATGATAAACACCCATATGAAGTTTCAAGGTAATGGGCAAAGCAGTTGCAGAGATGTAGTATAACGAAAAACTTAAGCAAAAAACTTAACCAAAAAACTTAACCAAAAACTTTAACCAAAAACTTCAAAGTAATTTAACCTTGACATTGGGCACAGGGGCCGCATCGGAGGGGGGTAGAATGAAAATATAGATACAGTTGCAGAGATATAGTATAACGAAAAACTTCAATCAAAAACTTTAACCAAAAAACTTAACCAAAAACTTTAACCAAAGAACTTAACCAAAAACTTTAAACAAAGAACTTAACCAAAAACTTTAACCAAAGAACTTAACCAAAAACTTTAACAAAAAAACTTAACCAAAAAACTTAACCAAAACATTAACCAAAGAACTTAACCAAAAACTTTAACCAAAAAACTTAACCAAAGAACATAACCAAAAAACTTAACCAAAAACTTTAACCAAAGAACTTAACCAAAAACTTTAACAAAAAAACTTAACCAAACAACTTAACCAAAAACTTTAACCGGACACACGTACGTACGTACGCCAAACGGCCGACTATATCGCGCTTTCCGCAAGCGGGCGCGACAAAAACATAATCAAAAACTTCAAAGTAATTTGACCTTGACATTGGGCACAGGGGCCGCACGGGAGGGAGGTAGAATGAAAATATAGATGATGATAAACACCCATGTAAAGATTCAAGGTAATGGGCAAAGCAGTTGCAGAGATATAGTATAAGGAAAAACTTTAACCAAAAAAATTAACCAAAAAACTTAACCAAAAATGTTAACCAAAAAACTTAACCAAAAAACTTAACCAAAAACTTTAACCAAAAAACTTAACCTAAAACTTCAAAGTAATTTGACCTTGACATTGGGCACAGGGGCCACACGGAAGGGGGGTAGAATGAAAATATAGATGATGATAAACACCCATATGAAGTTTCAAGGTAATGGGCAAAGCAGTTGCAGAGATATAGTATAAGGAAAAACTTTAACCAAAAAACTTAACCAAAAACTTTAACCAAAAAACTTAACCAAAAACTTCAAAGTAATTTGACCTTGACATTGAGCACAGGGGCCGCATGGGAGGTGGGTAGAATGAAAATATAAGATGATGATAAACACCCATGTGAAGTTTCAAGGTAATGGGCAAAGCAGTTGCAGAGATATAGTATAACGAAAAACTTCAATCAAAAACTTTAACCAAAAAACTTAACCAAAAACTTTAACCAAAGAACTTAACCAAAAACTTTAAACAAAGAACTTAACCAAAAACTTTAACCAAAGAACTTAACCAAAAACTTTAACCAAAAAACTTAACCAAACAACTTAACCAAACAACTTAACCAAAAACTTTAACCGGAGACACGTGTACGTACGTAAGCCAAAGTGCCGACTATATCGCGCTTTCCGCAAGCGGGCGCGACAAAAAACTTAATAAAAAACTTCAAAGTAATTTGACCTTGACATTGGGCACAGGGGCCGCACGGGAGGGGGGTAGAATGAAAATATAGATGATGATAAACACCCATGTGAAGTTTCAAGGTAATGGGCAAAGCAGTTGCAGAGATATAGTATAACAAAAAACTTTAACCAAAAAACTTAACCAAAAAACTTAACCAAACTAGATGGCCGCGGCCTGCATGTCGCGCCTTGTGGCGAGGCATGGAAACTAAAAAAAAATATGTAGTATAACGAAAAACTTAACCAAAAAACTTAACCAAAAACTTTAACCAAAAAACTTTAACCAAAAAACTTAACCAAAAACTTTAACCAAAAAACTTAACCAAAAACTTCAAAGTATTTTGACCTTGACATTGGGCACAGGGGCCACACGGGAGTGGGGTAGAATGAAAATACAAATGATGATAAACACCCATGTGAAGTTTCAAGGTAATGGGCAAAGCAGTTGCAGAGATATAGTATAACAAAAAACTTTAACCAAAAAAACTTAACCAAAAAACTTAACCAAAAGCTTTAACCAAAAAAACATAACAATTTCAACTTCAAAGTATTTGACCTTGACATTGGGCACAGGGGCCGCACGGGAGGGGGGTACAATGAAAATATAGATGATGATAAACACCCATATGAAGTTTCAAGATAATGGGCAAAGCAGTTGCGGAGATATAGTATAACGAAAAACTTTAACTAAAAAACTTAACCAAAAAAACTTAACAAAAAAACTTAACCAAAAACTTTAACCAAAAAACTTAATCAAAAACTTCAAAGTAATTTGACCTTGACATTGGGCACAGGGGCCGCACGGGAGGGGGTGAGAATAAAAGAAAAAATATAGATGATGATAAACACCCATGTGAAGTTTCAAGGTAATGGGCAAAGCAGTTGCAGAGATATAGTATAACGAAAAACTTCAATCAAAAACTTTAACCAAAAAACTTAACCAAAAACTTTAACCAAAGAACTTAACCAAAAACTTTAACCAAAAAACTTAACCAAACAACTTAACCAAACAACTTAACCAAAAACTTTAACCGGACACACGTGTACGTACGTACGCCAAAGTGCTGACTATATCAAACTTTCCGCAAGCGGGCGCGACAAAAAACTTAACCAAAAACTTCAAAGTAATTTGACCTTGACATTGGGCACAGGGGCCACACGGGGCAGGGGTAGAATGAAAATACAGATGATGATAGACACCCATGTGAAGTTTCAAGGTAATGGGCAAAGCAGTTGCAGAGATATAGTATAACGAAAAACTTCAATCAAAAACTTTAACAAAAAAACTTAACCAAAAACTTTAACCAAAGAACTTAACCAAAAACTTTAAACAAAGAACTTAACCAAAAACTTTAACCAAAGAACTTAACCAAAAACTTTAACCAAAAAACTTCACCAAACAACTTAACCAAACAACTTAACCGAACAACTTAACCAAACAACTTAACCAAAAACTTTAACCGGACACACGTGTACGTACGTACGCCAAAGTGCTGACTATATCGAACTTTCCGCAAGCGGGCGAGACAAAAAACTTAACCAAAAACTTCAAAGTAATTTGACCTTGACATTGGGCACAGGGGCCACACGGGAGGGGGTAGAATGAAAATATAGATGATGATAAACACCCATGTGAAGTTTCAAGGTAATGGGCAAAGCAGTTGCAGAGATATAGTATAACGAAAAACTTTAACAAAAAACTTCAAAAAAAACTTCACCAAAAAAACTTAACCAAACTAGATGGCCGCGGCCTGCATGTCGCGCCTTGTGGCGAGGCATGGACACTAAAAAAAAGATATAGTATAAGGAAAAAACTTAACCAAAAAACTTAACCAAAAACTTTAACCAAAAATCTTAACCAAAAACTTCAAAGTATTTGACCTTGACATTGAGCACAGGGGGCCGCATGGTAGGGGGGTAGAATGAAAATATAGATGATGATAAACACCCATATGAAGTTTCAAGGAATGGGCAAAGCAGTTGCAGAATAGTATAAACAAAAACTTTAACCAAAAAACTTAACCAAAAACTTTAACCAAAAAACAACCAAAAAACTTCAAAGTAATTTGACCTTGAATGAGCAGGGGCCGCATGGGAGGGGGGTAGAATGAAAATATAGATGAAAACCCCATGTGAAGTTTTTCAAGGAATGGGGCAAAGAGTTGCAGAGATATATAACGAAAAACTTCAATCAAAAAACTTTAAACCAAAAAACTTAACCAAAAACTTTAAACAAGAATTAACCAAAAACTTTAACCAAAGAAAATTAACCAAAAACTTTAACCAAAAAACTTAACCAAACAACTTAACCAAACAACTTAACCAAAAAATTTAACCGGACACGTGTACGTAGTAGCCCAAAGTGCCGACTATATCGGCTTTCCGCAAGCGGGGCGGACATAAAAAACAAAAAAAATTCAAAGTAATTTGACCTTGAATTGGGCACAGGGGGCCCGCGGGAGGGGGGTGAATGAAATATAGATGATGTAAACACCCATGTGAAGTTTCAAGGTAATGGGAAACAGTTCAGAGATAAGTAATAACCGAAAAATTAAACCAAAAAAACTTCAAGCCGACTTGCAGAGATAAACACCCATAAGTAATAAGCAGCAGCAAAGAATTTGACCTTGCATTGGGCAAGGGGCCGACGGGAGGGGGGTATAATGAAAATATAGATGTGATAAACACCCATGAAGTTTCCAAGGTAATGGGCAAAGGCATTGCAATATAGAAAATAACAACCAGAGCTCCGCGGAGCAAAATGTCCCGCCTAGTATAGTTTGATAGTACATAAGGAGCTTATAATAACCTTGGGGTTAGCGAGCAACATGGGCTTTTGTAGAATGATTCGGGATGTTGTTACAAATGCATGTATGGAATATTAAAGCATAAACTGAGCGTTAACTTTTCCAAACACGGACATTTCTAATTCAGTGACCTTGACCTTTAGGGTTAGCGGGTACCATGGGCTTTCTTTAGAATGATACGGGATGTTGTTACAAATGCATGTATGGCATATTAAAGCATAAACTGAGCGCTAAAACTGAGCGTTCTTTTCCAAACACAGAAATTTCTAAGTCAGCGACCTTGACCTTTGGGGTTTGCGGGCACCATGGGCTTTCTGTAGAATGATGCGGGATGTTGTTACAAATGCATGTATGGAATATTAAAGCATAAGCTGAGCGTTAACATTTGCAAACACGATAATTTCTACTTCAGTGACCTTGACCTTTGGGGTTAGCGGGCACCATGGGCTTTCTGTAGAATGATGCGGGATGTTGTTACAAATGCATGTATGGAATATTAAAGCATAAACTGAGCGTTAACTTTTGCAAACACGGAAATTTCTAATTCAGTGACCTTGACCTTTGTTAGCGGGCACCATGCGGGTTTCTGTAGAATGATGCGGGA
Source organism: Conchocele bisecta (assembly GCA_029237695.1). Taxonomy (NCBI): domain Eukaryota; kingdom Metazoa; phylum Mollusca; class Bivalvia; order Lucinida; family Thyasiridae; genus Conchocele; species Conchocele bisecta. Next base: position 537,324 of record CM055268.1, on the reverse strand, counting down.
TGTTGTTACAAATGCATGTATGGAATATTAAAGCATAAACTGAGCGTTAATTTTTCCAAACACGGAAATTTCTAATTCACTGACCTTGACCTTTGGTGTTAGCGGGCAACATGGGCTTTCTGTAGAATGATGCGGGATGTTGTTACAAATGCATGTATGGAATATTAAAGCATAAACTGAGCGTTAACTTTTGCAAACACGTAAATTTCTAATTCAGTGACCTTAACCTTTGGGGTTAGCGGGCACCATGGGCTTTCTGTAGAATGATGCGGGATGTTGTTACAAATGAATGTATGGAATATTAAAGCATAAACTGAGCGTTAACTTTTGCAAACACGTAAATTTCTAATTCAGTGACCTTAACCTTTGGGGCTAGCGGGCACCATGGGCTTTCTGTAGAATGATGCGGGATGTTGTTACAAATGAATGTATGGAATATTAAAGCATAAACTGAGCGTTAACTTTTCCAAACACGGAAATTTCTAAGTCAGTGACCTTGACCTTTGGGGTTAGCGGGCAACATGGGCTTTGTGTAGAATGATGCGGAATGTTGTTACAAATGCATGTATGGAATATCCAAGCATAAACTGAGTGTTAACTTTTCCAAGCACGGAAATTTGTAAGTCAGCGACCTTGACCTTTGGGGTTAGCAGGCACCATGGGCTTTCAGTAGAATGATGCGGGAATTATTGCATGTTGTTACAAATGGCATGTATGGAATATTAAAGCATTCCATTGAGGGATACAGAAGTTACAATGAATTAACCTGAGCGGTAAGTTTTAGAAACAGAGCTAAACGCAAAAACTTAACGTTGAATGCATGTGAAAAGTAGGTCAATGAACCATGAAAACTAGGTCAAGGTCACATGGGCTCCCTCTGTGTCAGATGGTTACACCACAGTGTTGATGTATACCGAAGCATTCCATCAAGGGAAACAGAAGATGTAATACATTAAACCGAGCGTTAACTTTTCCAAACACGGAAATTTCTAAGTCAGTGACCTTGACCTTTGGGCTTTGCGGGCACCATGGGATTTCTGTAGAATGATGTGAGATGTTGTTAAAAATGCATGTATGGAATATTAAAGCATTCCATTGAGGGAAACAGAAGTTACAATGAATTAACCTGAGCGTTAAGTTTTAGAAACAGAGCTAAACGCAAAAACTTAACGTTGAATGCATATGAAAAGTAGGTCAATGAACCATGAAAAGTAGGTGAAGGTCACATGGGCTCCCTCTGTGTGAGATGGTTACACCACAGTGTTGATGTATACCAAGTATGGAGGTCGTAGGAGTTATAGTTTTCTGGAAACTGAGCTAAACGCAAAAACTTAACGTGAAATGTTGACGCCGGCGCCACCGACGATGCCGCCGACGACGACGCCGACGGAAAAGCTATGCCTATGTCCCGCTTCTGCTAAAGCAGGCGGGACAAAAAACTTTAACCAAAAAACTTAACCACAAAACTTAACCAAAAAACTTAACCAAAAACTTTAACCAAAGAACTTAACCAAAAACTTTAAAAAAGTAATTTGACCTTGACATTGGGCACAGGGGCCGCACGGGAGGGGGTAGAATGAAAATATAGATGATGATAAACACCCATATGAAGCTTCACGGTAATGGGCAAAGCAGTTGCAGAGATATAGTATAACGAAAAACTTTAACCAAAAACTTTAACCAAAGAACTTAACCAAAAAACTTAACCAAAAACTTTAACCAAAGAACTTAACCAAAAACTTTAACCAAAAAACTTAACCAACCAAACAACTTAACCAAAAACTTTAACCGGACACACACGTACGCCAAAGTGCCGACTATATCGCGCTTTCCGCAAGCGGGGGCGACAAAAACTTAACCAAAAACTTTAACCAAAAAACTTAACCAAAAAAACTTAGCCAAAAACTTTAACCAAAGAACTTAACCAAAAACTTCAAAGTAATTTTACCTTGACATTGGGCACAGTGGCCGCACGGTAGGGGGTACAATGAAAATATAGATGATGATCAACACCCATATGAAGTTTCAAGGTAATGGGCATTGCAAAGCAGTTGCAGAGATATAGTATAACAAACAAGAGCTGTGGGAGAACAGCATAGCTGAACTACGAGGGTTGTCGATGTACACATAGCTTGACAAACAAGGTGGCTGCGGCCTGCATAAAAACCTTAACCAAGGTTGACAAAAAAACTTAACCAAGGGAAATTAAGTAAGTAATTCAAGGCTAAATGTAGGTCAATGACAGATATAGGTCAGGGGTTATTGACGTACATCACTAGGAGATGAAGTTTTCCAAGTATGGTTGCTGTAGGCCCAGGAGTATTCCATATACAAGGTTAACTAAAAAACTTAACCAAGGGAAAATAACTAAGTAATCCAAGGATAAAAGTAGGTCAAGGTCAAGCTTGACTATAAAGATTAACCAAGTAATTGAAGGTTAAATCTAGGTGAAGGTAAAATATAGGTCAGGGGTTATTGATGTACATCCCTATGAGAAAAGGTTATCCAAGTATGGTATCTGTATGCACAATAGTATTCCATATACAAGCTTGACTAAAAACCTTAACCAAGGTTGACTAAAAACCTTAAAGGTACATGCCCATGCAGCAGGTTACACTGTACTACTATTTTTCATTTTCTGTCATGCCTTATATGAGCCATTTGTCTACCCACTAACGAGTTATTTTTAATTACGGCGCGTGTTAATTGGTGTTAAATCGCATTTTATATGCCGCGACCAGAAAGGGTATTTTCCGACCTCGTGCTATTTTTACCAATACTCGTCACGTGACACGGTCCATCATATCACATCTTTGACATGCGCAGTGAAGTATCGGAAGTTGTGAAGACAAATCTCTGTTCGAGTCCAAATCTAAATCTCCACGTAACTCTTTCCATTTGGTGATAAGGTCGCCAATATTAACCACTCTCTCTCTGTACGGCCTGTCCCTCAGACATTTCGCCTTTTTTTTTGGCCGACGCCATTTCATACAATTTCCGTCCTGGACGTTTCGACATGTTGATATTCTTGTTTACATATTGGGAATCCTACTGGCGCGCGTAGTATACTGCGCATGCGCACCGCAAGCCGTGATGTGAAAGTCGTCGTCCCCGCATATTATCAGAATAGACTGTTACCGCCGCGCGTCGCTAACAGTAAATTGATAATTAATAAATGATTATATTTGTATAGCGGGCACTCGTAATTTTTAGAACTGGTGGAATAGTGACATAATTATACACTTATTTAATTCCTATAAAGAACATTTTGTGCCTACTGCGTGGGTATGTACCTTTAACCAAGGGGAATTAACTAATTAATTCAAGGTTAAATGTAGGTCAAGGTGAACTATAGGTCAGGGGTTGTTGATGTACAACACTAGGAGATGAAGTTGTCCAAGTATGGTTGGTGTAGGGCCAGGAGTATTCCATCTACAAGCTTTACTAAAAACCTTAACCAAAGAGAATTAACTAAGTAATTCAAGACGAAATGTAGGTGAAGGTCAAATATAGATGAGGGATTATTGATGTACATCCCTATGAGAAAAGGTTGTCCAAGTATGGTTGGTGTCTGTATGCACAATAGTATTCCATGTACAAGCTTGAGTAAAAAGCTTGACCAAGGTTGACTAAAAACTTTAACCAAGGGGAATTAAGTAAGTAATTCAAGAGGAAATATAGGACAAGGTGAAATATATATCAGGGGTTGTTGATGTACATCACTAGGAGATGAAGATGTCCAAGTATGGTGGATGTAGGGCCAGTAGTATTCCATATACAAGCTTGATTAAAAACCTTAACAAAGGGGAATTAACTAAGTAATTCAAGAGAAATGTAGGTCAAGGTCAAATATAGATCAGGGATTATTGATGTACATCGCTATGAGAAAAGGTTGTCCAATTATGGTGTCTGTATGCACAATAGTATTCCATGTAGAAAGCTTGACTAAAAACCTTAACCAAGGTTGACTAAAAACCTTAACCAAGGGGAATTAACTAAGTAATTCAAGGTTAAATGTAGGTCAAGGTCAAATATAGATCAGGGGTTATTGATGTACATCCCTAGGAGATGAAGTTGTCCAAGTATGGTGGGTGTAGGGCCAGGAGTATTCCATATACAAACTTGACTAAAAACCTTAACCGAGGGGAATAAACTAAGTAATTCAAGAGGAAATGTAGGTCAAGGTCAAATATAGACCAGGGGTTATTGATGTACATCCGTATGAGAAAAGGTTGTCCAAGTATGGTGTGTGTATGCACAATAGTATTCCATGTACAAGCTTGACTAAAAACCTTAACCAAGGTTGACTAAAAAGCTTAACCAAGGGGAATTAACTAAGTAATTCAAGAGGAAATGTAGGTCAAGGTCAAATATAGATCAGGGGTTATTGATGTACATCACTAGGAGATGAAGTTGTGCAAGTATGGTGGGTGTCGGGCCAGTAGTATTCCATATACAAGGTTGACTAAAAACCTTAACCAAGGCGTGACGGTGACGCCGATGCCGATGCCGATGCCGACGCCGGGGTGACAACATAAGCTCTACTTATTCTTCGAATTGTCGAGCTAAAAAAGGGAGATAACTAAAAAATTACCTATGCAAGAGTTGTCATTCTTCTGTACGACACACCTTCGGGTCGTGGTCTATGCATGTGGGAAGTTTCATGAAAATATTCCAAAGGGTGGTCGAGTTATGCTCAATCAGTGCGCGAAACAAAAAAAGGGAGATAACTCAAAAATTAGCTATGCAAGAGTTGTCATTCTTGTGCGCGACACACCTTCGGGTCGTGGTCTATGCATGTGTGAAGTTTCATGAAAATATTCCAAAGGGTGTTCAAGTTATGCTCCGGACAAGAAGTGTCTGCGGCGGACGCCGACGCCGGGGTGATAACATAAGCTCTACTTATTCTTCGAATAGTCGATCTAAAAAAGGGAGATAACTAAAAAATTACCTATGCAAGAGTTGTCATTCTTGTGTACGACACACCTTCGGGTCGTGGTCTATGCATGTGGGAAGCTTCATGAAAATATTCCAAAGGGTGGTCGAGTTATGCTCAATCAGTGCGCGAAACAAAAAAGGGAGATAACTAAAAAAATAGCTATGCAAGAGTTGTCATTCTTGTGCGTGACAAACCTTCGGGTCGTGGTCTATGCATGTATGAAGTTTCATGAAAATATTCCAAAGGGTGTTCAAGTTATGCTCCGGACAAGAAGTGTCTGCGGCGGACGCGGACGCGGAACGGTGTCAAATCCATAGTATCCCCCGACTTTCGTCCGGGGGATACAATAAACCATGTACATGTGACAGCTTTGTGACTATATTGGACCTTCCAACTTTAACAGCAACGTATTCATTAATGTTCAGATTATGACACATTTCTCTGCTATACATACATACTAGTACATGTATTTGTATGTACAGAGATCATGACAAAAGTAAAACATATTTAAACTGGAAAATTGTGTAAGACACGTATGATGCCCACATTGGCAGCCATATCCCAGAAAAATGCTATCCTCAACAAGGTGAACAATGCATCATGTTCAAGTTTGGTGGCTGTAGGTGCCACAGTGACCGAGAAATGGACAAGGTAAACATAATGTGTGATGGACGCACAGACAGGTACAAAACATAATGCCTGCTGACTTTACCATCATAGGGTCATAAAATACCTAGACATCCAAATTACAGCATGCATTGCATATCGTGACTGACAGGAGTAAGCAGGACCATAAGGACCTAGATGTCACATATTCATGATTATTTGGTGCAAGTAACAGTAGCTTTTCTGTATAATGTCTGACTTTTTATTAGATTTCCTTTGGCTTTTCAAAGAAAATGACACTTTCATTACAAGTCCTACATAGTTACATCTGAAGAAGTCTTTTCTGAAGCTTCGCTATTATTTCAGTTGTTTCTGCAAGTTCCCTTCAGTTTTAATTTGGTTTTGACATAGTAATTAAGTTAAACAATTACATCAACAGAACATTATAATGAGAAAACTGCCTTAGCCATATATCTGCAGATTTACAAACAAAAATCACAGATCTTGGGATTTCAATTTCCCTTACATTTTCCTGACATTTGCTAAAATTTCAAATTTCCCTGACAAAAATCAACATTCCCTGACATTGAATTTCCCTGACGCATGGGAACCCTGTATGAAATAGTTCCGAAAAAACTGGAACATTGTGTCTGTAACAAACAGGGGGCCGTTTCACAAAACTTTGTACGACTAAAATGTTCGTATGTGCAAATTTATGATCGTCTGGAAATATCAATTGATGGATTTACATTTATTGAGCAGTTCATGTGAAATTTACAGACAATCATAATTTTGCACCTACGAACAATTTAGTTGTACGAAGTTTAGTGAAACGGACCCCAGATGATAGATAAGAACTGTAGCAGATCGGCTTTATGGTGGCAATAAAGGGGCAAAACTCCGGATAGATTAGACACAGCACACAATCATTACACATAATGCCTTCACAACATGTTTGCCAAGTATACAAAGCATCAAGTGATTTAGCTGAAAACTGTAGATCTTGTCCTCGTCCAGAAGCGTACCTTTTTCTCCTCGCTGGTTTTCTGGCCGTCCTGCTGGTACTGTAGGCGCAGCTTGTAGCCCTGCTCCCCAAGGTGGCGGGATCGGTCCTGCTCCTCCTTCAATTGTTGGCCCAGCTCGCTGCAACACCACACATAGTACAGGAGGAGAGCACAACCATAACTACTGTGCACTGTAACAAGTGAAAGTGAATGGGTTTTACGTCCCTCCAACAGCTAGGGTCATATAGAGACAGGACCACAGCTTAATGTCTCATCCGACAGACCAGTGGGATGGAAATAGTATGAAAGTATTTTTGATGACTAAGACGAGGTTGGAACCCACAACCATCGGATTGGAAGTCAGGTGTTCTAACCCCTCGGCCACAGCCCATCCTGTGTACTGTAAAATAATCTGAGCATGAACTCGTGCTTGAAATTACAAAGACTGGTCCCTCTCGTCCCTCAACTGATGGCCCAGCTCCCTACAACATCGCTGCCACTGTACAGGGGAAAGCATAACAGAGCTCCAGATAAGTTTTGTGTCTAAAGTGTATCATATCCCCATATTTCAAATTCAATGCGTATTTTGCTTTTACAAATGTATTATAGATTTTCGTCCGTATTAAATGGGGAACAAATGATAAAACAAGAGTGCCGCAAGTCACAAAATACGCCCGTCGAATATGGGCCAGACAGTGAAGATGCAGAAATGTGAAGCTGTCACCAAGGCAAGAAACATTAATGAGAATTTGAAAGGCTATAGCATTATTTCTTCATCTCGTTGTGCTAAACATGTATACTAATTTAGGCAGAGATAGAAAAGTAGAGTGTAAAGTAGAAATGATAGGAAATTGGATACAATAATGTAGAAAAAATGGCTAAGTTAAAAAGGTGATATTTTTGTTAAAAAATATGTTTTCGGCATAAAAACACCAAGGTGCACATCTTCAATATGTGTAGAAGATGTGTGTGTAGTGTCAGAACGATCGACTCAACGGTTTTGGACGAGTTGTGTACACAAACTCTGTACCCTATATAGAATTGTATAGAAAAATGTATAAAAATTTCTAAGTTAAAAAGGTGATATTCTTGTTAAAAAATATTTTTTCGGCATAAAAACAACAAGGTGCACATCCTCAATATGTGTATAAGACGTGTGCATAGTTTCAGATCGATCGATTGAACGGTTTCGGAGGAGTTGTGTACACGAACTACGCACTATTTCTTCAGCCGCCCGCCCGCCATGTGGTAAAACATAATACGTACCGTATAAAAACAAAAATTTAAAAATTCACTTATTTGAGCTGCAAAAAGCAAACAATTTTGCTTTTTGCAGCTCAACTAAGTAAATTTCAACTTTATTACAGTATCTTCACTACTCAATTTGAAAATCAATGAGTATTGTCACATTGCTGAGAGTATTTTGCACTTTTGATAATCCATGCATATTATGCATATAAGTGCGGAAAATACGCCAATATGCATCTTATCTGGACCTCTGGCATAACCATAATAGTTATGCAAAGTAATCTGTGCCAGTGTTTATAAAACTTTCTAAGCATTAACTAATATCATGCTCTAAATCACAAAGTATGATCAAGCTGTGATTGTAGTATGAATTTGACTACTGTGCTCAGAATAAACAAGTGAAAGGGTTTAATGTCCCAGCAACAGCTAAGGTCATATAGAGACAGGACCACAGTTTAAGTCTCATCCGACAGACCAGTGATACTATGAAAGTATTTTTTGATGCCCTATGTGAGGTTTGAACCCACTTCCTCCGGATTGGCAGTCAGGGGTCCTAACCCCTAGGTCACAACCCATTCATATTCCGCTCAGAATAGTATATTATGTGTGGAGCCAGAAATTGAACTATGTTTTTTGGCTGTGGATTGAAATGCCAAGACATGTGATCATTTTGAAGCAAACTATTCAATAATTGCTGTCTGATGATGTGCAAACAGTAGTGTGATTTTATTTTACCCAATTAAATGTTTGAAACACCCAATTGCTTCAGAAATGATGGAGTGACAATACTCAATAACTAATTGCTTATCTGGAGCCCTGCATACCATAGACGTTTGGAACAGCCGCTACTTGGACAGTATTCGCACACATAGTAGAAATGCAACTAAATTTATGACAGTAGGCACAAACTGTGAACATTGTCATGTTTTTTTTATTTTTTTATGTTATTGTTTTATTTTTCAATAAAGAAAATCAAGCCAGAAGAAAGTTTGTAGAACGAGTTGGGTTGCCTCCACCATATTAATATTTTAGTCATATTGATGAGTGTGCAAGCCGATCCCGAGTCACAAACTCAATAAGCCCCAGTAACTTGAGCCAGATACATAATTAGCTATCCATACTGTCATAGATACGTACGCACAGTTGTTGACACATTCTATATTGCCGGACCATTCATCCGTGCCGTCACAGCAATCTACAACAGACAGTAGACATGATCAGAGAAATACAGTGAAATGGTTCAACGTCTTACAGAGATGGGGCTTCAATTTCAATTCTTTCCAAACTAGACATTAAACATGAATATGCCCCCGTGGCATACTGGACTCTAACTGCAGAAACTCTTACAAACTTTTCGACTTTTCGACGTAAATGTACAAGAACAGACGGAACCTCAAGAGCAGCGCAATATTTGAAAATCAATCGGCTTCTTTGCCTTGCTGTGATAAACATGTATAACAAATTTGGCTACGATCGGCCAAGTAGAACTTCAGTTATTGCGTAGAAAAGAATATAGAGTGCAAAAACTTAACAAGAGCTGTAGGAGGACAGCATAGCTCGACTACGAGGGTTGTCGATGTACACATAGCTTGACAAACAAGGTGGCTGCGGCCTGCATAAAAACCTTAACTAAGGTTGACTAAAAAACTTAACCAAGGGAAATTAAGTAAGTAATTCAAGGCTAAATGTAGGTCAATGACAGATATAGGTCAGTGGTTGTTGATGTACATCACTAGGAGATGAAGTTTTCCAAGTATGGTTGCTGTAGGCCCAGGAGTATTCCATATACAAGCTTGACTAAAAACCTTAACCAAGAAATAACTAAGTAATCCAAGGATAAAAGTTAGGTCAAGGTCAAATATAGGTCAGGGATTATTGATGTACTCATAGGAGATGAAGTTGTCCAAGTGGTTGATGTAGGCCCAGGAGTCCATATACAAGCTTGACTAAAAAACCTAAACCAAGGGGAAATAACTAAGAATCCAAGGATAAAAGTAGGTCAAGGTCAAATATAGTCAGGGATTATTGATGCATCATAGATGAAGTTGTCAAGTATGGTTGATTGGCCCAGGAGTATTCCTATACAAGCTTGACTATAAACATTAACCAAGTAATTCAAGGTTAAATGTAGGTGAAGGTAAAATATAGGTCAGGGGTTATTGATGTACATCCCTATGAGAAAAAGTTATCCAAGTATGGTGTCTGTATGCACAATAGTATTCCATATACAAGCTTGACTAAAAACCTTAACCAAGGTTGACTAAAAACCTTAATCAAGGGGGATTAACTAATTAATTCAAGGTTAAATGTAGGTCAAGGTGAAATATAGGTCAGGGGTTGTTGATGTACATCACTAGGAAATGAAGTTGTCCAAGTATGGTTGGTGTAGGGCCAGGAGTATTCCATCTACAAGGTTGACTAAATACCTTAACCAAAGAGAATTAACTAAGTAATTCAAGAGGAAATGTAGGATAAGGTCAAATATAGATCAGGGGTTATTGATGTACATCCCTATGAGAAAAGGTTGTCCAAGTATGGTGTCTGTATGCACAATAGTATTCCATGTACAAGCTTGAGTAAAAACCGCAACCAAGGTTGACTAAAAACCTTAACCAATGTGACATAAGTAAGTAACTGAAGAGGAAATATAGGTCAAGGTGAAATATATATCATGGGTTGTTGATGTACATCACTAGGAGATGAAGTTGTCCAAGTATGGTGGGTGTAGGGCCAGTAGTATTCCATATACAAGCTGACAAAAAACCTTAACCAAGGGGAATTAACTAAGTAATTCAAGAGGAAATGTAGGTCAAGGTCAAATATAGATCAGGGGTTATTGATGTACATCGCTATGAGAAAAGGTTGTCCAAGTCTGGTGTCTGTATGCACAATAGTATTCCATGTAGAAAGCTTAACTAAAAACCTTAACCAAGGTTGACTAAAAACTTTAACCAAGGGGAATTAACTAAGTAATTCAAGGTTAAATGTAGGTCAAAGTGAAATATAGGTCAGGGGTTGTTGATGTACATCACTAGGAGATAAAGTTGTCCAAGTATGGTTGGTGTAGGGCCAGGAGTATTCCATCTACAAGCTTGACTAAAAACCTTAACCAAAGAGAATTAACTAAGTAATTCAAGAGGAAATGTAGGTCAAGGTCAAATGTAGGTCAAGGTCAAATATAGATCAAGGGTTATTGATGTACATCCCTAGGAGATGAAGTTGTCCAAGTATGGTTGGTGTAGGGCCACGAGTATTCCATATACAAGATTGACTAAAAACCTTAACCAAGGAGAATTAACTCAGTAATTGAAGAGGAAATGTAGGTCAAGGTCAAATATAGATCAGGGGTTATTGATGTACATCCCTACGAGAAAAGGTTGTCCAAGTATTGTGTCTATATGCACAATAGTATTCCATGTACAAGCTGTACGCCGACGCCGGGGTGACAACATAAGCTCTACTTATTCTTCGAATAGTCGAGCTAAAAATGGCCGCCAAGGGGAGATAAGTCATCCAAATCTTTAGAAAATAAATAGGCTTCTTCGTCTTGCTGTTATAAACGTGTAGATCAAATTTGTTAATCTGTCAAGTAGAACTAGAGTTATTGCATCGACAAGGATACAGAGTGCGAAAATTAAAAATGGCCGTCAAGGAGAGATAAGTCATCGGAAACTTTTGACAAGAGCTGTAGGAGAACAGCATAGCTCGACCACGAGGGTTATCGATGTACACATAGCTAGACAAACAAGGTGGCTGCGGCCTGCATAAAAACCTTAACCAAGGGAAATTAAGTAAGTAATTCAAGGTTAAATGTAGGTCAATGTTACATATAGGTCAGGGGTTATTGATGTACATCACTAGGAGATGAAGTTTTCCAAGTATGGTTGCTGTAGGCCCAGGAGTATTCCATATACAAGCTTGACTAAAAACCTTAACCAAGGGGAAATAACTAAGTAATCCAAGGATAAAAGTAGGTCAAGGTCAAATATAGGTCAGGGATTATTGATGTACATCACTAGGATATGAAGTTGTCCAAGTATGGTTGATGTAGGCCCAGGAGTATTCCATATACAAGCTTGAAAAACCCCCCTATCTATAAACATTAACCAAAGTAATTCAAGGTTAAATGTAGGTGAAGGTAAAATATAGGTCAGGGGTTATTGATGTACATCCCTATGAGAAAAAGTCATCCTAGTATGGTGTCTGTATGCGCAATAGTATTCCATGTACAAGCTTGACTAAAAACCTTAACCAAGGTTGACTAAAAACCTTAACCAAGGGGAATTAAGAAAGTAATTCAAGGTTAAATGTAGGTCAGGGGTTGTTGATGTACATCACTAGGAGATGAAGTTGGGTCAGGTAATGGTTGTCAAGGGTTATTGGTTGTGTAGAAGGGCCAGAGGGCAGGAGTATTCCATATACAATATTGACTAAAAACCTTAACCAAGGAGAATTAACTAAGTAATTGAATAGTAATTCAAGAGTAAATGTAGGTCAAGGTGAAATATAGATCAGAGGTTATTGATGTACATCCGTATGAGAAAAGGTTGTCCAAGTATGGTGTCTGTATGCACAATAGTATTCCATGTACAAGCTTGACTAAAAACCTTAACCAAGGGGAATTAACTAAGTAATTCAAGAGGAAATGTGGTCAAGGTCACATATAGATCAGGGGTTATTGATGGACATCACTAGGAGATGACGTTGTCCAAGTATGGTGGGTGTAGGGCCAGTAGTATTGCATATACAAACAAGCTTGACTAAAAACCTTAACCAAGGGGAATTAAGTAAGTAATTCAAGAGGAAATGTAGGTCAAGGTCAAATATAGATCAGGGGTTATTGATGTACATCACTAGGAGATGAAGTTGTCCAAGTATGGTGGGTGTAGGGCCAGTAGTATTCCATATACAAGCTTGACTAAAAACCTTAACCAAGGCGTGACGTGACGGTGACGCCGACGCCGGGGTGACAACATAAGCTCTAACTATTCTTCGAATAGTCGAGCTAAAAATGAATAGGCTTCTTAGTTTGGCCATGATACACGTGTATATTAACTTTATTATTGTGTGAACAAGCTGTCCCCGTCCTCCAGACACCCGCCGGATGCCCGCTGTACAAGGTGAATATATAATAACTCCTCTGTTTTTGCAAACGGGAGTATAAAAACACTATTAAAGCATGTGTCTTGGAATGGCAGACTTAATACTCACCACATATTCCATCATTGACTCGAGAAGACTTGATGTTCACGAATTGATATCCAGCATTCGAACACTGGAACTGACCATTGGAGCACGCTGCTGTACCTGCAGATATTGAACATCGCAATAACGCTAAAAGTTCGGACACATTTATTGAATTCACACCTAAATATATGGTTTCCAACAACAAAGAGTGTCCTAATATTTAAGGTTAGTACGACTGCCATAAGACATCAGAGTGATAATGTAGTTATTGATGTCTGTCAATTCCTCTTGTTAACTATTTCTTAACAAAAGAAAACATGCTTTGGTAGATGATTCTCAAGCTCTGTCAAAACATGCTTTCATAGAACAAAATGGAAAATAACAAGAGCTCCGCGGAGCAAGATGTCCCGCCTGGTGCAGTTTGATAGTACATAAGGAGCTTGTAATAACCTTCGGGTTAGTGACAACCATGGGCTTTCTGTAGAATGATGCGGGATGTTGTTACAAATGCATGTATGGAATATTAAAGCATAAACTGAGCGTTCACTTTTCCAAAACATGTAAATTTCTAAGTCAGTGACCTTGACCTTTGGGGTTAGCGGGCACCATGGGCTTTCTGTAGAATGATGCGGGAAGTTGTTACAAATGCATGTATGGAATATTAAACCATAAAGTGAGCGTTAATATTAATTTTGCCAAAACACGGATATTTCTAAGTCAAGTGACCTTGATCCTTTGGGGGTTAGCGGGCACCATGGGCTTTCTGTAGAATGATGCGGGATGTTGTTACAAATGCATGTATGGAATATTAAAGCATTCCATTGAGGGAAACAGAAGTTACAATGAAAATTAACCTGAGCGTTAAGTTTTAGAAACAGAGCTAAACGCAAAAACTTAACGTTGAATGCATGTGAAAAGTAGGTGAATGAACCATGAAAAGTAGGTGAAGACGACATGGGCTCCCTCTGTGTGAGATGGTTACACCACAGTGTTGATGTATACCAAGTATGGAGGTCGTAGGAGTTATAGTTTTGTGGAAAGTGAGCTAAACGCAAAAACTTAACGTGAAATGTTGATGCCGCCGCCGATGACGACGACGCCGCCGCCGACGCCGACAGAAAAGCTATGCCTATGTCCCGCTTCTGCTAAAGCAGGCGGGACAAAAACTTAAACAAAAAACTTTAACCGGACACACGGACGTACGGACAGACGGACGTACGCCAAAGTGGCGACTATATATATGGGTGTCGCGTGACGCAGTTGCACAGATATAGTATAAGGAACAAGAGTGCCGCAAGTCTCAAAATGCCCGTCGAATAACCCTAACCCAATATGGGCCAGACAGCAAAGATGCAGAAATGTGAAGCTGTCACCAAGGCAAGAAACATTAATGAGAATTTGAAAGTCTATAGCATTATTTCTTCATCTCGTTGTGCTAAACATGTATACTAATTTAGGCAGAGATAGAAAAGTAGAGTTTAAAGTATAAATGATAGGTAATTGGATACAATAATGTAGAAAGAATGGCTAAGTTAAAAAGGTGATATTTTTGTTAAAAAATATTTTTTCGGCATAAAAACACCAAGGTGCACATCATCAATATGTGTGGAAGAATTGTGCATAGTTTCAGATCGATCGAATAAACGGTCTCGGAGGAGTTGTGCACACAAACTCTGTATCGTATATAGAACTGTATAGAAAAATGTAGAAAAAAGATGCAGAAATGTGAAGCTGTCACCAAGGCAAGGAACATAAATGAGAATTTGAAAGTCTAAAGCATTATTTCTTCATCTCGTTGTGCTAAACATGTATACTAATATAGGCAGAGATAGAAAAGTAGAGTTTAAAGTATAAATGATAGGGAATTGGATACAATAATGTAGAAAGAATGGCTAAGTTAAAAAGATGATATTTCTGTTAAAAAATATTTTTCCGCCATAAAAACACCAAGGTGCACATCTTCAATATGTGTAGAAGACGTGTGTATAGTTTCAGATCAAACGACTGAACGGTTTCGGAGGAGTTGTGTACACGAACTATGCGCGTTTTCTTCAGCCGCCCGCCCGCCCACCGTGCGGTAAAACATAATATGTACCATTTTTTAAAAATGGTCGTATAAAAACTTTAACCAAACATTTTAACCAAAAATTTCAAAGTAATTAGACCTTGACATTGGGCACAGGGGCCGCACGGGAGGGGGTAGAATGAAAATATAGATGATGATAAACACCCATGTGAAGTTTCAAGGTAATGGGTGAAGCAGTTGCAGAGATATAGTGTAAGGAAAAACTTTAACCAAAAAACTTTAACCAAAAACTTTAACCAAATATTTCAAAGTAATTAGACCTTGACATTGGGCACAGGGGCCGCACGGTAGAATGAAAATATAGACGATGATAAACACCCATGTGAAGTTTCAAGGTAATGGGAAGCAGTTGCAGAGATATAGTACAGTGGAACCCCTCTAAACCGAACACCCTGGGGACAGACTGAAAAGTTTGGTTTATAGGGGTTTTCGGTTTAGAGGGGTTTTCTATTTCCAGTTAAGGAAATGTATGTTTTCCATCATTAACTCTTGGATTTGTATAGTATATACCATTATTACCATATATGATAATTTTTAATTATAGTTTATACACTATATTGGAGACTGTCATGCAGTTCTCCCAGTTTTGACATAGGTGGTTTTGTGGTGGCAGGCCTGATCTACATGTAGGTCAGTGTCCCAGCTAGCGACAGTGCATGATCATTTTAGATATGCTAATTTTGACAATGGAATTATTGGTTAAATTATATAGTTCAAAGGTCGCGGGAGCAGGGAGTGACATCCGCTGTCCCGGGAATTCAGTTTTGCACAATGCGTAGTCGGCGTGGATGTTTCTGAGGATTCTTGACATAATTATATAATTATTAGATTTATCATTTTAATATAGACCATGTGATCTAGGAATTATTATTATTGTGAATGTTCAATGGATATCGTTATAATTTATGATCGAGAATTATTCGATTTATGCCGTGTGAAAGGCTTAGACATCCAAATTTGATATCTACTAGACGACAAAAGTGTTTCCCGCTTCTACGGATTATATTCCTTTATTGCAACATTTCACGCATTTAATTGGAACCAAGTGTGTACAATTTGCCACAAAAATGGATGTGCGAGCCAGTTCGAACGGTCGGAAGCGCAAATCTGCGGACGTGACATTGGATCGGGTTGAGATTCCGCAATCTAATATCTCGGCGGAGGTAGATCCACCTTACGACATGTCACTTCCGAAAACTGGAGCGTGCAGAAGTTAAAATCTGAACTACGGCAACTGGGAATATCCCAGGTCCTTCGACAGAAAAAATTGTCGTTTAGTTCACCTATATCGGTCGGCGACATCAAATTCAAGATCAACAAGCAGTGCGGTTATATCAACAGCCATAACCTCTAACCAGCGCGCTGCGGTTATATCAACAGATGACGTCATTGCGCAGTCGGTTGCGCAGACATCGCACAGAGGCATGTAACCATGGTCGCGGTGTCGCTTTATCTGAGCATGCGCAATCGCACACAGTACAGCGCAGTGAAACCGAAACTAGACTTCGGGAATCTCCGGGCGACAACAACATCGCAGATCTGCATGCCAGTGTGTCTGCTTTACAGCAGCACCGTCGCGAAACTTACCAATAACATGGATATACTTATTTACAGCAAAATGTGCAAACTAATTCGACATCCGCACACATTCATTCTCATGTCGCACCTGAGTTACCATCCGTGTCTGGCCAGCCAGTGTTAGCAGGTGCGTCATTCATGGAAGGTAACTTATTCACGAACAGTACTAACAACAACAACGTCAGTTCCATAAACTTAGAAAATGCTCGGTCCACATACGGATATACTGCTGAGGCATTGCCTTTCGTAGAAACAGTTCATCCTAGTGTCAAACGAAACATTCAGGAAGGTAAAGACGTGAATTTGGCCTCATTGTTGATACCGTATTACAATTGTCAGTCGGACTCGGTACCCGGTGGTAACCAGAAACCGGACGTTCGCTTAAACACAGAATTAAGTTCGCCACAATTCATTCAGGCATTCGCCGTCTATAAAAACATCATGTGCCAGGTGCATCCTAATAGGCGACCAGAATTAGATCTGTATGAGCGTGATATAATTGACATGGCATCCAGGTAAATGGGGTCGCGGCTTTTATGAGTTACCACAAATCTTTCTCAGGCACAGGGCTGCGGCACATCTCCGCTTCCATGGCGTGAAAATAGACTGGTCAGTTAGGAATAATAGGTTGTTTTGTTCCATATTTTCAAATTACAAGGCTAATTGTTGCTCCGAGTGTGGTAGCACACTGCACATGTCGCAGTTCTGTCCGACACAAACCCATGCTTTCTCTGGTAGTACAATGGAACTGTACAATAAGGCCAGTAGAGTTACCACGACTGCTGGTAGTTTTTCCAACCGTGCAAATTCCACCACAGATCTTTTGGGTCGCACACGAGTGATTCACAATGGAAACGAGATTTGTAACAATTTTAACACTATGCGTGGTTGCCATGCGTCTCAATGCAGACATGTGCATTTGTGTTTAGTATGTAAACAGAGTGATCACTCTAAAATGAATTGTCAGAATTCAAAAAACTGGCGGGGCCAGGGACAGAAAATACCGAGCCTGAGATAGTGCCTAGGAACAGCCCTATAAATGTTATAAAATTGAGGTTTGAGTTGCAGCATCATCCAGATAAGAACTTCACTAACTATTTAATTGACGGATTTTCAGAGGGATTTGAGACTGGTTTTAAGCATTTACCTGCATTACCGTATGAGTGTAAAAACTTGTCTGCAATTAAACAGCCTGACATTACTTCACAGTTGATTCAGTCAGAATTAGTTAAAGGATATTTGATCGGCCCTTTTGATAGCATTCCATATCTACATTATCGTATCAGCCCAATTGGCATTGCTGAGGGGAAGTACTCTGGGAAAAAGAGGTTAATTGTGGACTTCTCAGCACCTCATGATAATTTATTACATCCCAGTTTAAATGACCTTATTGATAGGGACGAATACTCCTTGACATATGTCACCATTGACCATGCGATTAGAATAACTCAGCGATTGGGAAAGGGGAGTAGATATTGTAAAGCTGACATTCAAGATGCCTTTAAACAGGTTCCTGTCAAGAGGGAGTTGTGGCCCTTTCAGGGTATCAAGTGGAACAATAAATATTACTTCTACACCAGATTAGTGTTTGGCAGTCGATCTAGTCCTAAAATTTTTGATTGTTTGTCTCAAGTTATTTGTTGGATCCTGCAAAACAATTATGGAATCAGTCATTGTTTACATTTGCTGGACGATTTTCTCACAATCAATTCTCCATCCGATGATGCCGATCATACTATGTATATTTTGCGGTTGGTATTTGAGAAACTTGGTATACCGTTATCACCCACAAAAACTATGGGGCCAGTTACGGTTATTGAGTACTTAGGAATTATATTAGACAGTGTGAAGATGGAGGCACGGTTGCCGCTAGAGAAAGTGCAGAGAATCGCAAATTTGTTACAGGTTAGAAGACACCAAATGGTGCGAAACCGCCCAGGGTGTATGCAAAAGTAGTCCGGTATAAAAAAATAGTGCGGGTGTTTTGAGGTCACAGACACCGTTTGCTTGCAAATCTTGATCCATTACTACCCAGTTTCACTTGAGGAACATTTTGGGGTGCCTTTAACACCAGTTTTCAACATATTTGTAGCATTTAAAAGAAAACACTGAACCTGTTGGTCACTTGATGTACACGGAGTTTCCGTGGCCAACAAATGTACACAATATTGGAGGATATGACAAGGTTGGATTTTTCTTTCTTAAGAGTAAGTGAACCTATTGTTTAGTTCATGCAGAACCAGTACAGACTGGCTGCAGGTCATGTACAAGTGGGTCCCACAACATCCATACGAATAGTGAAAGTAGGAGAGACTGGCCTTATTGGATGGCATTCGGTTAAATTATATAGTAAAACTATTTGGTGGTGTCTAACCTACAAACATTCTCAAAGAGGAAATCATGTACAAAGAGGGAATTATTAAGCCTTCTAGGACATCTCAATTTTGCATGCCGCGTGATTTATCCAGGTCGTGCATTTGTGTCATACTTGATATCGCTGTCTTCTTCTGTCAGTAAATTGCACCATTATGTTAAAATCACGACAGACTGTAGATTAGACATTAGTATGTGGTCTAAATTTCTTCATGAATGGAATGGTATTTCAATGTTCATGAATGATGAACTTACAATGGCTGATGATATGCAGTTTTTCACAGGATGCTACACCTCGAGCATATGCAGGGTATTACTGTGGGATGTGGTTTCAAGGGGTTTAATTTCCTGCATTTTATTTCATCGAAGTCGTGGCATCTATGGCTCTGTATGAAACCTATCCGATAGTCATGGCAGCGTGCTGTGGGGTGAAAAATGGACAAAGAAGAGAATTGTGGTGAATTGTGACAATTCAGCCACTGTGGACATCATCAATAAGGGTCAATCTAAGATTCCATTCATTCAAAAAGTTTGTTCGTAGGTTGATCTGGTGCGCGGCAAAAGGTCAGTTTGTTATTATCGCAAGACATATAGCCGGTAAATCAAATGTTATTGCTGACGCGTTATCACGTTTTAACATGTTGCAGTTCAGACGTCTTGCACCAGAGGCAGACACTGTTCCAGAGCGGTGCCTTTCGGTTTCCAAGCTGCAGCTGAATTAGACCTGGAAGTCACAAATCTTTGGTCAGCATCTATTGCTCCAAATACTAAATCAGCCTATCAGACAGGCATGCAGTGTTTCACGCAGTTTCTAACAATGTCCGGTTGTATTACGCGTCCAGGTACGTTACCATTCTAACGGAGGATGTTCTCATTTATTTTGTGACATTCTGTTACAAGTCACTCCAGCTGCAGCTGGCTACTATTAAACTATATCTGCCAGGTATTCGTTTTCACTATCTGCAAGCAGGCATGAGCAATCCTATGTCTTCCATGGATAGACTACAATGTGTTCTACGTGGTGTTTAAACGTTAGTCAAGGTTCGAAGACGAGGTTGAGACTGCCTATAACTTTTTCAATTCTGAAGCAGATGTGTGACTTATTACATGCGGGAGTTTTTACCCCAAACTTAGATTTGACGTTACAATGTATGTGTTCATTAGCCTATTTCGGCCTTCTTCGCTGCGGTGAGTTCACTGTTAAAGCTCGGAATGATGATGTTTATTCATATTTGAAATGTCAGGATGTGTCGTTCTTGACAGTCATTCTATGTTTTGTCTTACGCTACCTACTTCCAAGACTGATCCGTTCAGTGTAGGCGTTGATATACCGATATACAGAAATAACTCCATTAATTGCTGTCCAGTGTATTTGATGGAACATTATTTGTGCCTACGCAGAGAGCAGCTTACATCTACTGCGTTTTGTTTATGATATCTCGCCACTATTCATAGACGTGGATGGCAAACCGTTCACTAGGACGAAGTTTCTTTATTATGTGAAGCAAGTTTTATGCAGACTCGGTTATGACGAGAATAAATATAGTGGCCATTCATTTCGGATTGGTGCTGCAAGCAGTGCAGCAAAAGCTAACATTGAAGATCACATGATACAAACTCTCGGTCGATGGTCTTCATCATGCTATACCAGGTACATCAGAGTTGCACGCAGTGCTATACAAGCTGCACAGGCCCCCCGGATGTGTCATTGACTTCGTACAAGGTAAACAATACTGTGGATGTGATAGTTTGTGCACTTTATTTAACAGCAGGTTACACACAGATGTCATATTTGTCTACATGTTCTTGTTGGGTACAACAAATTATTAATTAAGTTTGTTATGAGTACACGCATACCTGATTAATTTCTCCTCTTGGGGGCACTCATTGCTATTTTTAGTTTAAAAAAAAATATCAATTCGTTTTGGACTATTTTGCCCCCTTTTCGATAAATTAATTCATATGTACATTTATGTGCGGCATCAGTTGAAACATTTACCAGACTTGTTGATACATCATTCACTCGCCTGAAGCGACTCGTCCCAGTACTACGCTCGACACGACATTCGTACGCTCGACACGACATTCTGTACGCTCGTCTCACCTCATTATCGGCTCGCCAGTCGGTACACTCGACTGCCCTGGACGACCCACCTCTCTATAGTCCGAGTACGCTCGACTCGCCAGTCGGTTATGCTCGACTACCCTGCACCACATTCCTCATTATAGTCGGTACGCTCGACTCGCCAGTCGGTACGCTCGACTAATTTCGACGACTCACCTCTAGTCGGTACGCTCGACTCGCCAGTCGATACGCTTGACTCGCATTCGAGTTGTTAACTCAACTCAGCTCTTTCTAGTCGTATGCTCGACTCACCTCTTTCTAGTATTTCACTCAACTCGTCACCCCTCTAGTCGTTTCACGCGAGTTATTAGCTCTACACATTCACTCCGCCATAGTCGTGCAAGAGAATAGCTACTGCATACGTCTCACCTCTTGCTCAGAGAAATCTGGTCTGGCACATGCGAGTCTGATGAAGCACAACACCAAATAGCAGGTAGCGCCCAATGAGGAGCCAAATATGTTAGATATGTGGTTATGTAATATATACATGTATGATAGTACCGGTGCTATGTTAGCTTAATAAGATATTTCATGTTTTCTATATACAGTTGCATGATGTGGGGATTTGGTGGGTCAGAGGGATGGAGTGGGGTTATTGAGTATTTCAGATAACTGATAAAGGAAGGACAATACAAGTTACAGCATAATGATGATCTTCCCGCAAGTTTAGGTAATAGTCAATCGTGTAATCTGGTAATAGTGTATAAATGAAAGCATATGTACACACCTTAACGGGGGCTCGACTACCCAGTTGTGTTTTATCATGTCGACATGTGTAATTCCCAATAAACAGAGTGCAGATGACATGGGATAAAGGCCCCTAAGTATTTTGTGCCACTGTGGAACTTTCTCGACCAGCTGGAGAGCTCTTTTAAGACCAGCATGTGTTTTTATGCCACCGGGTTTCGAAGAAACGGGTGGCATATAGTGTTTGGACCGTCCGTCTGTCCGTCCGTCCGTCACACTTTTCGGTTAACCACTTTGTCACAGTTTCTCAAATATGATGCAGGTGGCATCCGCGTTCGACAGACGCATTTCTTGTTTTTTATTGACATTGCAAATAGTGCAGATTCGCAAGGGGTATAGCAAATAGTGCAGATTCGCAATGTAATCCGAGTCTACGGTCTACACTGGTCGCAAAGAGCATATGACACATTTCGCGTGTGCTGTGTAGTTACCGCAAGCTGCTACAATAGCCCACAGGCTACGGTCACGAGTTTACAGTCTCGTTAAGTAATTATCAGATTATCTCAATTAATCGGTCGGTGGGTTCACAAATAATGTGCCGATTATTTTATTTCCGTAATTGTTACGTACGTGTATAATTAAATTATGAACCATGCTATTGTAATGAGCTTGTAAAACAGCAAACATGTCTCGTATTTAGGTCGCATGTATTGAATAGATTCTTAACTTTGTAATGCCGCTTATGACGTTCAAAAAAGACGCCGCTTAGCGCATTACACGCATGGATAGCGCTTGTACAGAGCTCAAGTTAATGTGCGTAATTAATTTTGATAAATTTTGTTATTTCTTCCACACAAATGTCAAGTTGGGAGTCCATTAGAATCGTCTCATTCTCGTGGCTCCGCATTTTGGGAACCAGAGCTGAACAATACTACCGGGAACCAGTCTATTGTAAACACGGTGTGATTTTGACACCCGCTTGAAACAACAACATTGCAAATAGGCGCGGTGTATTTCTTGGATGACATCCTGACAGGTGACTGTGTTTCCGGTTTTCCGTGTTTATTTTAACGCTGAAATATGGTTTTGGGACTTGAAATGGCGTCCGGATTACGGAGTAGAGGGGTTCCGGAATAGAGGGGTAGAAACTAATGTGTTTATATAGCAGAATATTCGGGACGTGGTCGTATGTTCGGTATAGCGCGAATTCCGGTATAGAGGGGGTCCGGTTTGGAGGGGTTCCACTGTATAACGAAAAACTTTAACCAAAAAACTTTAAGCAAAAACTTTAACCGGACACAGGGTTAGGGTTAGGATACGTACGCCAAAGTGCCGACTATATCGCGCTTTATGCAAGCGGGCGCGACAAAAAATGTCAAAGTAATTAGACCTTGACATTGGGCACAGGGGCCACACAGGAGGGGGGTAGAATGAAAATATAGATGATGATAAACACCCATGTGAAGTTTCAAGGTAATGGGCGAAACAGTTGCATAGATATAGTGTAACGACAAACTTTAACAAACAAATTTTAAACAAAAACTTTAACCAAAAATTTCAAAGTAATTAGACCTTGATATTGGGCAATGGGGCCGCACGGTAGGAGGGTAGAATGAAAATATAGATGATGATAAACACCCATGTGAAGTTTAAGGTAATGGGCGAAGCAGTTGCAGAGATATAGTATAACGAAAAACTTTAACCAAAACATTTTAACCAAAAACTTTAACCAAATATTTCAAAGTAATTAGACCTTGACATTGGGCACAGGGGCCGCATGGTAGGGGTGTAGAAAGAAAATATAGACGATGATAAACACCCATGTGAAGTTTCAAGGTAATGGGCGAAGCAGTTGCAGATATATAGTATAACGAAAAAATTTAACCAAAAAACTTTAACCAAAAACTTTAACCGGCCAATGTACCGACTATATCGCGCTTTCCGCAAGCCGACGCGACAAAAATGAGCGTTAACTTTTCCAAACACAGAAATTACTAAGTCAGTGACCTTGACCTTTGGGGTTAGCAGTCAACATGGGTTTTCTGTAGAATGATGCGGGATGTTGTTACAAATTCATGTATGGAATATCAAAGCATAAACTGAGAGTTAACTTTTCCAAACACAGAAATTACTAAGTCAGTGACCTTGACCTTTGGGGTTAGCAGGCACCATGGGCTTTCTGTATAATGATGCGGGATGTTGTTACAAATGCATATATGGAATATTAAAGCATAAACTGAGCGTTAACTTTTCCAAACACGGAAATTACTAAGTCAGCGACCTTGACCTTTGGGGTTAGCGGGCACCATGGGCTTTCTGTAGAATGATACTGGATGTTGTTAGAAATGCATGTATGGACTATTAAAGCATTACATTAAGGGAAACAGAAGTTACAATGAATTAACCTGAGAATTAAGTTTTAGAAACAGAGGTAAACGCAAAAACTTAAAGGTACATGCCCACACAGTAGGCACAAAATGTTCTTTATAGGAATTAAATAAGTGTATAATTATGTCACTATTCCACCAGTTCTAAAAATTACGAGTGCCCGCTATACAGATATAATCATTTATGAATTATCAATTTACTGTTAGCGACGTGCGGCGGTAACAGTCTATTTTGATAATGTGCGGGGATGACGACTTTCACATCACGGCTTGCGGTGCGCATGCGCAGTATACTACGCGCGCCAGTAGGCTTCCCAATATGTAAACAAGAATATCAACATGTCGAAACGTCCAGGACGGAAATTGTATGAAACGGCGTCGGCCAAAAAAAAAGGCGAAATGTCTGAGGGACAGGCAGTACAGAGAGAGAGTGGTTAATATTGGTGACGAGATCACCAAATGGAAAGAGTTACGTGGAGATTTAGATTTGGACTCGAACAGAGATTTTTCTTCTCAACTTCCGATACCTCACTGCGCATGTCAAAGATGTGATATGATTGACCGTGTCACGTGACGCGTATTGGTAAAAATAGCACGAGGTCGGAAAATACCCTTTCTGGTCGTGGCATATAAAATGCGATTTAACACCAATTAACACTCGTCGTAATTAAAAAATAACTTGTTAGTGGGTAGACAAATGGCTCATATAAGGCATGACAGAAAAGGAAAAGTAGTAGTCAGGGCTGTACAAAATGATTTTTTAGCCACTTGTCCCGGACAAGTGACTTGACAAAAGTGACTTGTCCTGAAAATTATAATTTACGTATACATATTCCGGGGAGTCCACTCATTTGACCGTCTCGAAAATGAAATCAAGTCTGTATTTACAATATTTAATGATTTAATGTCTATCAGTATGTTCGCAGAACGGTAAATAATAAACTTTTTGAAATTTCAGTTTTTTTTTGTTGGCAACAGCTGTTAATTCGCTAATTACACTGCAGCTCCATTATAACGCGATCGTGTATACAGTTCTTTAGGGTATAGCAGATCTTAGGGTATAGCGGATCGGTGTAGATTTGTATCAACATATTTTTTTATAATGTACATTTAAAATAAATAAAATATTACCGTTAGGAAGGGTGATCTATCCCCCACACAATGACATGTTTACTTTGATATAGCAGTTTCCTTGCCGTGCGTATAGCTTCAAGAAACACAATGACGTAACCACCAGTTAAAGCGAAAGTAGGTTGCTCCAGAGTAATTTCACTAAAAATGTATAAACAGTTAGTTTGGAAAAAACAAACTGTGAATAATATGATGTACAATCATGTCCTCTATAACTGCAAAGAAGCTTGGTTCATAAATCACGCCATGTCACTGAACACAGACGTCAATAATAACGCAACTGATTCCGGTAGTAGCGGATCGCCGATTTTGCGTATTTGCGGGGATCGTCTCAAACAAAATATGACCTGAAAACACTATAGCAAATGTATTTTTTAAAGCTATAAATGTTTTTTTGGAATTGTATATCTACCAAATAAAGTAAAATGTAAAAGGTGTTTATTGTATGACCATTCAGCACGAGGCTGTAAACTGTGTGACCTTTAGTATATGTTTTGAAATGTTACTGATTGGTCAACACGCCTTTTGATGTCCCACAGACGTCGCGAACGTGCGACTTTCATCATCGCATCACGGGGCAATCATGCAGTAACCCATTTCATGCTGAGCTTATGTTTGCGGACAAATATTTTCCTTCTATGCACTCAGAAGTATATGCCGCGACCACCATTTAATCCGTCTCATCGAGACGGTTCAAATGAGTGGTCACATCGTATACTTTCATTGAGAAATAACAAAAATAAAAAAATTTTTAATAATATTTCATACCCGTAAATGTGTATTCCGAAAGGAATGGATTAAAAAAAACTCTGAATTATACGCAGATATGTCGCCATATTTCGCCGATATTTATTTCCAAAATATTTTCCGTAAAAGGTGTTGACACAAAATTCAGAGTTCATGCGGAATTGTCGGTGGGATTATGCTTTCAAATTCGAATAAATTAATCTAATCAGGGTCACAGCTAGTTTGTCACTTTTCTTGCTATATACACAGTATAGCAGCTTCTATGTAAGTGTGTATCGCCACAGGGAAGCCGACACACGCCCTAGGCATTATCGATTGATGAAATGTTACAATTTAGGATTAGTCTAGTGAAAAAAACAGGCTTGTGGCGGGACGTTTCAACGGAAAATAGTGACTTGCCCGGGACTAACTTTCAGCATAGAGCCACTTGCCCCCGAGACCAAAACCGACTTGTCCCGGGCTTAGGCGTGCCGATTTGTATAGCCCTGGTAGTACAGTGTAACCTGCTGCATGGGCATGTACCTTTAACGTTGAATGCATGTGAAAAGTAGGTCAATGAACCATGAAAACTAGGTCACGGTCACATGGGCTCCCTCTGTGTGAGATGGTTACACCACAGTGTTGACGTATACCGAAGCATTACATCGAAGTTGTAATACATTAAACCGAGCATTAACTTTTCCAAATACGGAAATTTCTAAGTCAGTGACCTTGACCTTTGGGGTTAGCGGGAACCATGGGATTTCTGTAGAATGATGCGAGATGTTGTTACAAATGCATGTATGGAATATTAAAGCATTCCATTGAGGGAAACAGAAGTTACAATGAATTAACCTGAGCGTTAAGTTTTAGAAACTTAGAAACAGAGCTAAACGCAAAAACTTAACGTTGAATGCATTTGAAAAGTAGGTCAATGAACCATGAAAAGTAGGTGAAGGTCACATGGGCTCCCTCTGTGTGAGATGGTTACACCACAGTGTTGATGTATACCAAGTATGGAGGTCGTAGGAGTTATAGTTTTCTGGAAACTGAGCTAAACGCAAAAACTTAACGTGAAATGTTGACGCCGCCACCGACGCCGCCGATGCCGACGGAAAGCTATGTGCCTATGTCCCGCTTCGGCTAAAGCAGGCGGGACAAAAACTAAAAAGCAGACAACATAACTTAATTCAGCACAGTAAAATAAAATATAGTATTAACTATAGAGCAAGCATGGCTATCCGGCTGGTTGAAAAGTACAGCCTACATGTATGTACATGTGTCGTCCGATACACCAAACTGTCTTGATAGATTAGCCACACCAGGTCAAAACATGTTTGTTTGTTTGTTGGGGTTTAACGGTCTATCAACAGCTAAGGTCATTTAAGGCCGGGTCAATGGGTTTAGTACTAAATCCCATATATTACCTGTACAAGAACATGTACATGTTCAAGTACACATGTTCAAGTACACATGCAAATGGGGGGGAAATCCCAAAATCAGAACAGAATGTTTACAATAAAAAACTATATATTCAGCCCTGAAATCAGAATAATCCTGATCTGATGCCAGGTCCTCACCACACCGGAATCATTTGGCCCCCTCCCAAAAGAAGTAGGATCAGTAATAATCTTACTACTTTTATAATGGGCAATAACCCAATTCAGCTCCCAGATTAACAAGAGCCAAGATAACAAGAGCTGTAGGAGAACAGCATAGCTCGACTACGAGGGTTGTCGATTTACACATAGCTTGACAAACAAGGTGGCTGCGGCCTGCATAAAAACCTTAACCAATGTTGACAAAAAACCTTAACCAAGGGAAATTAAGTAAGTAATTCAAGGTTAATGTAGGTCAATGTCAGATATAGGTCAGGGGTTATTGATGTACATCACTAGGAGATGAAGTTTTCCAAGTATGGTTGCTGTAGGCCCAGGAGTATTCCATATACAAGCTTGCTAAAAACCTTAACCAAGGGGAAATAACTAAGTAATCCAACGATAAAAGTAGGTCAAGGTCAAATATAGGTCAGGGATTATTGGTGTACATCACCAGGAAATGAAGTTGTCCAAGTATGGTTGGTGTAGGGCCAGGAGTATTCCATCTACAAGCTTGACTAAAAACCTTAACCAAAGAGAATTAACTAAGTAATTCAAGAGGAAATGTAGGTCAAGGTCAAATATAGATCAGGGGTTATTGATGTACATCACTATAAGAAAATGTTGTCCAAGTATGGTGTCTGTATGCATAATAGTATTCCATGTACAAGCTTGAGTAAAAACCTTAATCAAGGTTGACTAAAAATCTTAACCAAGGGGAATTAACTAAGTAATTCAAGAGGAAATGTAGGTCAAGGTCAAATATAGATCAGGGGTTATTGATGTACATCCCTATGAGAAAAGGTTTTCCAAGTATGGTGTATGGTGTCTGTATGCACAAAAGTATTCCATGTACAATCTTGACTAAAAACCTTAACCAAGGTTGATTAAAAACCTTAACCAAGGGGAACTAAGTAATTCAAGAGGAAATGTAGGTCAAGGTCAAATATAGATCAGGGGTTGTTGATGTACATCACTAGGAGATGCAGTTGTCCAAGTATGGTGGGTGTAGGGCCAGTAGTATTCCATATACAAGCTTGACTAAAAACCTAAACCAAGGCGTGACGGTGACGCCGACGCCGGGGTGACAACATAAGCTCTAACTATTCTTCGAATAGTCGAGCTAAAAACCTTAACCAATGGGAAATAACTAAGTAATCCAAGGATAAAAGTAGGTCAAGGTCAAATATAGGTCAGGGATTATTGATGTATATCACTAGGAGATGAAGTTGTCCAAGTATGGTTGCTGTAGGCCCAGGAGTATTCCATATACAAGCTTGACTATAAACATTAACCAAGTTTGAGTACAAACCTTAACCAAGGGGAAATAAGTAAATAATTCAAGGCTAAATGTAGGTGAAAGTAAAATATAGGTCAGGGGTTATTGATGTACATCCCTATGAGAAAAAGTTATCCAAGTATGGTGTCTGTATGCACAATAGTATTCCATCTACAAGCTTGACTAAAAACCTTAACCAAGGTTGACTAAAAACCTTAACCAAGGGGAATTAACTAAGTAATTCAAGGTTAAATGTAGGTCAAGGTCAAATATAGGTCAGGGGGTTGTTGATGTACATCAGTAGGAGATGAAGATGTCCAAGTATGGTTGGTGTACGGCCAGGAGTATTCCATCTACAAGCTTGACTAAAAACCTTAACCAAGGAGAATTAACTAAGTACTTCAAGAGGAAATGTAGGTCAAGGTCAAATAAAGATCAGGGGTTATGTAGTCAATATCGCCACTCTTTAGATTTCACTCGAAGGTTTAACATCTCGTTGTATTATCTTTGTGCACTATGTAGTACCAGAGATCATAGGGGATGGCACCCCAGCCTATGTTACTGTAGGAGGGAATAATTTAAGTAACAAATTAAGAATTAATTTGGTTTTAAATTTACCGACTAGCAGCAGTTTGCGTTGTGACTGTGCGTCTCCTCATTCCAGTGGATAGACACACAGACAGAGTGCAGCATTCGCTGTGCTTATCGCTCAGCATCGATTGACCAATCGAAAAATTGTTTATTGCTGGACATCCAATGAGATAAGATCAATTACCGATTCCTGACAATGCCAGTGAATATCGCTATCGCCACTCTTTAGATTTCACTCGAAGGTTTAACATCTCGTTGTATTATCTTTCCCTCCCACCCACCCTAAGAATAAAGGATAATAATTGCTTTGTTGTATACATGTATTAGTTAGTCGTAGATTAGTTTTGAGAACCATGTTTATTAAGATCTGTATCTACATCATAACTATTACGATTTACAGGCAGGGCCTAATGTGGTCAGTTAACTACATACATGCAACTATTAACACAGGCAATTGATAGCACCTATCAGTACATGCATATGCACACGTATTACGTGCATTCCTCTGGTAGACGTATGTATCATTAGTGTCGATGTATACTGAATAGTCTGATGTTCCCAACATGTGGATGGACATGCAGCTATAACATTGGAAATCATTATTGATTCCCATGCATGTACAACCACGTGACTCATTACGTATGTTACGACTGAATACGTCATTTTATGTCACATGTCAGACTTTCAAGTATATATGGTTCATTTCCCAAAATCTTGTGTTTGTGTTATTTTAATTTCTCCATGGTTTAGAGATACATGCACCATGCTTGGTGGTCCTAGCTAGGGATGGGACGATTCACCGGTGGATCGATTGAGATCGGTTTCACAACTGCCGATTCGAATCGATTCACGTCCGCGATTCGTATCGATTTTTATTTACTATTTGGTCCCAGATTGTTATCCGTCTGTGTTTTGGTCCCAGATTCTTATCCATCCGCGTTTTAGTACATGCGTATCCACGCCAACAAAGCGGCGACTGTAAACTACTATTTGATTGGATTAGAGCAATGCTTACAGCCAATCAAACAATGTTTAACATATAGGTTTGTTGTGAACTCCAAAATGGCGGACGGCGCTGGAGATTTTTGCAAGGAGAGAAAATTGTTGAAATCGTTTCACCATCTGCAAAATCTAAATCTGCCGCATGGGAGGACTTTGGACACCCAATTTATGTGCGCAATGGAGTGAGGAACACTGATAAGTCAGTCGTCATTTGCAAAGTATGCGATGCAAAACTGAAGTTCACTGGAGGCACCACAAATATGCATACACACACTGGTATCAAGTAATTTGTACACTTCATAACCGGAATAGGTCATTAACATGGGCGACACGAAATACCCAAATACACCCAAATATTACCCAAATACTGATACTAGTAAGCATACAACATAAATAATCAATGAAAAAAATGATATAGAGACATGACATGTCAGTCTAGGTTATTTAGTGCTGGAATCATTTAATAAACTGTGTACAATACTTAAATACACAATATTTGTGTATATTTATCTGTATTTGGGCAATATTTGGGTATTTCGTGTTGACGCAGTAATATAGACCAGTCAGTGTGAGTGATCCATATTATGTGAAACCATCCCTCCCCACTGTCGATCCGGGCCGGGAACTAGCACGGTTTTTAATTTTGCTTTAATTAAAGTACTGCTATCCCACAGACTAGGGGGCGGGGGTGTTCGGGGACTCACCTTGACTGGTGCATTATAGTGATTGACTGAATAGTTATTCATATTTTATTATAAATTGTAAATACAAACCACTTAATACTGTTACCGGTACACACCCATTTAGCTCGACACCATCCCGCAAGGGCACAAGGGAAAACGTGAAAACTACCGACACAATTATAAAGACAGAACCCAATTGGCCAAGACAAGCTACGATCAGTTCTATCTTTGCCGGTAAATGCGCGTACAACTTTAACTCTGACCGAGCTAGGATAATTACAAACCAAGTTGCATCATTCATTGTCGCAGACATGAGGCCACTGTCAGTTGTCGATAGTGACGAGTTCAAGAAGCAGTTGAACATAATGGATCCCAAATATAGATTGCCCTGCCGCAAGCACTTTGCTGAAAAAATTATACCAGACATGTACTCTGAGGCAGTCGATGCCCTGAAGCTGAAGCTGGGAGAAGCATCTTCAGTGTCCCTCACGACAGACGGGTGGACATCTCGCGCGTGTCAAAGTTACACGACAGTGACAGCGCATTATACGTCATCAAATTGGGAAATTAAAAATTATGTTCTCTCTACAAGAATGTTAGCGGAATCTCATACGGGGGAGAACATAGGAAATGCTCTCAAGGAAGTCATTGAAGAATGGAAGCTTGAACGGCCAATGGGTACTGCGGTTGTGAGTGACAATGCTTCAAATATGGACATTGCCGCTAAAACGGCTGATCTTGTACCACACATTAAGTGTTTTGCGCATACAGTTAATTTAGCGTCTCAGCGTGGACTGAAAGTAACCTCCATGGCCAGATTACTTGGTCGAATTAGAAGAGTAGTTGGATTTTTCCACAAGTCGACCACTGCCACAGCCGTCCTCAGAGCAAAGCAGACTCTGCTAGCCCTACCGCAACATAAGCTGATAAATGACGTAGCCACACGATGGAACAGTTCATATGAGATGATCGACAGATTTCTTGAGCAGCAGCCTGCAATTCTGTCAACTCTGACAAGCACCGAGGTAAAACGGAATGTGAAGGATATTATCACTCTGACAGCCGATGATATCAACGAAGCTCACAGTGCAGTTGAGGTCCTGACTCCATTAAAGACAATCACTGCCATTATGTGCGATGAGCACATTCCTACAGTATCACTCATCTTACCGCTAAAAGCCCAGATAATGGACAGTATGACTGAGAAGGTGGATGACTCTACATTAATCAAGGAAGTTAAGGCTGCGATTAAACAGGATATCAGTAAACGCTACAATTCCACTGAGATAGACGAGTTCCTGTTGGTCTCCTCCGCCCTCGATCCAAGATTCCGCACCTTACCTCAGCTCGATGCGCAGAAGCGAGACCATGTATTTGACTGTGTTGCAGTTAAAGTCGTCAGTTCTGCGGACACTGTATGGGTGAGTATTAGCCTTGCACAACCACAATCTAGCGCATCAGTAAAGTAATCCTGATCAAAACTGCAAGATAAATCAGTATTATGTAACATTGATATGTTTTAGCCATGCAGAATCCAAGTAATTATTATTCAGATAATTTCACACTCTATGCAGTGATTTCCGTGGAAGTTATATTTTATAATGTCCTTGAGGGATTTATTGAACTATCAGTTTGAATTACTCAATTTATTTATTGCTTGGCACTTGCTTCTTTATCGGATTTACCATTCACTCGGGGACAATGTACCAGTCCCGTCACAGCGCCGTCTGCGCAAGCCCGTGTTACGTCGGCACTAACGGCGGTACCGGTAATATTCACTGATGAAAAAGTTTGGAACATGGAATTCATCATGTCGCCTACATCTCTACGTTTCCGAATGGGACTTAATACGGAGACAGCTTAGAATGATGCGTACCGACCTACCGGGTACCCTACAATTTAGTGGTGCAACAACTGCACATGGTTGCCGAAATATGTAATACCACTTTCAATTCTAACTAATCGCTTTTACTATTTGTATATTTTGTGGCTGTGGACTGGAGAAATGGGGCTCGTGTGCTAATTGCGACCAGCGTAGTCCCAGATCATCAGGGCCTACACTGTTCGCCATTCAGTCAGTGAAACATCCGCCATGCTTCTAACAAACAATATGTATAACCAAGCGTGCCAAAAAAATTAGATAGTCACAAATCCCCATCTAAGAAAATAAACCTATAACCTCCATTTCTCCAGTGACAGCCGCATATGCATGTTGCAGACATGTTTATCTCAACACACAAACACGTGAAAGTGTCTATTAAGTCTGCACATTTCGCTCAAGTTAATTTTACAATGTGATTTAATAGGTGAACCTGCGCCAGCTGTAGGGGGTGCGCCAGATGTAGGGGTGCGACAGGGACCGGTGATGGACCCCCATTTCTTCGACCACCACCTCTACCTGAGCTGCCTGGACTACCGCCCCTACCTGAGCTGCCTGGACTACCACCTCTACCTGAGCTACCTTTACCACATTTGCCTACTAACATTGAAGGTAAATTAACTAAATATGTATACTAAAGTATTGACTCGGCCAAGGAACATGCTCAAGAGTCTCTGTTTGGCATTTGCAACTGTCTACCCGGTAGTCCAATTTGTGGAATTTAACTGTTGGCTGATCCATGTAGGGGAAACATTGAATGATGTGTATTACTTCAGCAATTGAATGAATGATTGTGTACATGTACTTATATTCACATATAATATATACCGGTACAGTCTTGCAAACAGTAGAGTTTACGCTATCCTTAATTGCCTCAGCACGAGTCAGCAGAAACTGATCCCTACTTGTTATTTAAATAATCTTTTTCATATATTTAATATGGATGAAAGTTAATTACCCGTATATATTCGGACAATATTCATTATGGCTTAGGCAACCAGTGTAGACCCAGATCAGCCTGCGCAGTCTGATCAGGGTCTGCACTGTCCGACATTCAGTCAGTGAAACATCTATCACGCATCTAGCAGACAGTTCAGATCCTTTTCAACAAACACAATAATATGGGTGTTCCAAACTACAGTGTCCGAATAAATAGGGTAAATACAGTACTACCGATTGACATGTGTAGCATCTGTTATTACAGATGGGCCGACGCCAGCCAAGGTGCCAGCTAAATGTGCCATGGAGGATTTGTTTGGCGATGTGTATGTTGTATCCTCTACACCTGGACT
Source organism: Conchocele bisecta (assembly GCA_029237695.1). Lineage (NCBI taxonomy): Eukaryota > Metazoa > Mollusca > Bivalvia > Lucinida > Thyasiridae > Conchocele > Conchocele bisecta. The sequence continues at coordinate 502,923 of CM055268.1, read as the reverse complement.
ACCTACTGCACCCAGAGTTGCAGAGGAGATTCGGCGGTATCGCCTGGAACCAAACATCCCACTGAGGAACAATCCCTTGGAATGGTGGAAAGTGAATGCTGCTGAATATCCGCTTTTGTCCAGATTGGCACAATCAGTTCTTAGTATTCCAGGGACTTCAGTGCCTAGCGAACGAGTGTTTAGTGCCGCTGGTGACATTGTGTCCGCCACACGGTCATGCTTAGACCCAGATCTAGTTGACAAGCTGATCTTCTTAAAGAAAAAACATGAAACGGATTTAGTTTTGTCAACCAGATCTGGGTCATATGCAAAATCGTTGACGTCATAATCATAGCATTCACGACCTAGAAGTTGCATATGACATAAATGACAGAATATGCAAATACGTTGAAATACATAATATATTCCATTTATTCACTCAAAGTAATATATTGTAGACATAATATTCTAGTCAAATACATAATCAATTCTAGTCATGGCTCATGTACATAATCAATTCTAGTCATGTACATAATCAATTCTAGTCTATATTAAATAATACATTTTAGTCAAATACATAATATATTATAGTCAACTATTGTTCCTTCCTGCTTGAGTGGGTAACGCGTAATTAATAATGTCTTGAATGTGCCCTAAATGAATTAACTTTGCAAATTTATGAGCTGTTGTTCCCAAATCCAGGCTACCTGGTTTGAGCGTTGATTCACATATATGTGACAGTTAAAATCAGGTTATTTGAGGGAGCCAAACGATTTTGGTTTGATAAGGGCACCATATCAAACTATTGTAACTGCAGAGCTGAGTTTGCAATTTCATCCAACAGATGTATTCCCAGGTCTAAATGACTTTAATGACTTCTATGAGCCAAATAATCAATCTTACATATACATGCATCATATGGGCTGAACTACTGCAGATTCTAATTCATGGGCGTCGTAAAATGTATAGGCATGATAATGACGATATATCGCGATACGTATTGGATCGTGACACCCGTATCGCGATACGTATCGGATCGTGTCATACCCGTATCGTCCCAGCCCTAGCCCTAGCACAACTGAGGTTGGGGGTGGCTTCTCAGTTACTGAGTTGGTTCCCCGAGTGCCAGTCAGGCTGGGGTGACCAGTACCGGTGACACCCGAGATCATAGGGGATGGCACCCCAGCCTATGTTACTGTAGGAGGGAATAATTTAATGATGTACATCACTATGAGAAAAGGTTGTCCAAGTATGGTGTCTGTATGTACAATAGTATTCCATGTACAAGTTTGACTAAAAGCCTTAACCAAGGGGAATTAACTAAGATAATATTCAAGGTTATATGTAGTGGTGAAATCTCAAATATAAGTCAAGGGGATTGTGGATGTTACATCACTAGGAGATGAAGTTGTCTTAAGTATGGTTGGATGTAGGGCCAGGCAGTATTCCATTCTAAAAGCAAGACTAAAATTAAAGATCTAAAAACCTTAACCAAGGGAAATTAACTAAATAATTCAAGAGGAAAACTAGGTCAAGGTGAAAAGATCAGGGGTTATTGATGTACATCCCTATGATAAAAGGTTGTCCAAGTATGGTTTATGTATGCACACTAGTATTCCATGTACAAGCTTGACTAAAAACCATAAGCAAGGTTGACTAAAAACCTTAACCAAGGGGAATTAATTAAGTAATTCAAGGTTATATGTAGGTCAAGGTCAAATACATGTCAGGGGTTGTTGATGTACATCACTAGGAGATGAAGTTGTCCAAGTATGGTGGGTGTAGGGCCAGGAGTATTCCATATACAAGCTTGACTAAAAAACGTAACCAAGGGGAATTAACTAAGTAATTCAAGGTTAAATGTAGGTCAAGGTTAGGGTCAAATATAGGTCAGGGGTTGTTGATGTACATCACTAGGAGATGAATTTGTCCAAGTATAGTGTCTGTATGCACAATAGTATTCCATGTACAATCTTGACTAAAAACTTTAACCAAGGTTGACTAAAAACCTTAACCAAGGGGAATTAACTAAGTAATTCAAGAGAAAATGTAGGTCAAGGTCAAATATAGATCAGGGGTTATTGATGTACATCACTAGGAGATGAAGTTGTCCAAGTATGGTGGGTGTAGGGCCAGGAGTATTCCATATACAAGCTTGACTAAAAACCTTTTAACCAAGGCGTTGTGACGCCGACGCCGGGGTGACTACATAAGCTCTAACTATTCTTCAAATAGTCAAGCTAAAAACGCACCTGAGGGCCAAACCAGGCAAATCGTGATTCCTATAAGGAGGAACCCATACCAGGCGCAGATATAGGGGGGGGGGGGGGGGGGGGGGGGGGGGGAGGGGGTTTCCGGACACTCGCCCCTGCTCCCTGCTCCCGCCAAAAAAAAAGAAAAAAAAAGAAGAAAATCTACAATACTCGAATAGTTGGATGACTTTTTTCGTGGCCTAGGTGTCAGGAAATCGCATCTGCGGCGATAAGGCATTTAAAAATTTCCTGGGGGAGGACCCCCAGACTTTACACATGACAATCAGGAGTTACATCTGCCATCCATGATAAGTTGTTCTTTCGTAAGTCATGGTACCGTTCTGTTCACAAAAAGTTTAGATGGCTCAACTCTTTGCATGGTAGTGAAAATAACAGCCAACATAGTACTAGAGGTATTTTTCTTATTTCGGTCAGTAAACTTGTCTTGGAATTTCATTAGAATTGTGTCCCACAATTCTAATGATATTCCGAGACGTATTCATGATATTTACATCGAGAAATAAAACCATAATAAATTGTTGTCTGATATTTTTAAACTATTTATAGCACACAAGTTTCCCAGCATGCAAAGAGTTAAGGTACCTGGCTCATCGGATCCATCTGGACAATCGCAGTAGTCGTCATTGACGTACTCCCAGGGCACCTCCTTGGAGCCGTCTATACAGTGAAATGGAGCTCCCGCCTTATAGAAGCTCGCCACTGAAGTATAATGGAATGGAATGGTGCTTAACAGCAGAACAACACAAAAGAGTATCATTTAGGGCCAAGTAATTTAGACAAAGCAGAAAATAGTAGTAAAATAGTATGTTAGATGTGGTAGGCAATCAAATGATTAGGGTAAACAAACAAACTATGATGAACAATATAAATGAGCAACATGAATACTATGATAAAATTAGATTTTCCGATACAAGTTGGTCTCATGGAGAAAGCTTACACAAACCTTCAATGATCTCCACCCGGAATAACTCAATATCGCAAGCGGTCACAGAGATATAGCAACTTGAAAAGCTTTAACGTAAGATTTAAACAAGAAACGAGGCAAAGCCACGAAGGTCAGGTTTTTTCCAAGCATAGACACTTAGATAACATAATTATACCCACTTTTTGTAGACTAGATGGCCGTGGCCTGCATGTCGCGCCTTGGGTTAGGGTTATAAGCGAGGCTTCCGGAATACCCCCCACATGGACCCAGGTACCCCTAAATATGCAAACTTTTCCAAGTGTGTGGGCTTGTGACCTTGACTCTGGGCTTAGCGGAGGCGGCACGAACGTGAATTTGTCACAGGGTGGTAGAGGTCTATTGGAGCAATGCGTGTGTGAAATGTGAAGCACATCCGGGCAAGGAAATAGAAGTTATAACCAATTTCTCTGATGTTAAGTTTTGTAAAGAGACTAAGTATGTGACCTTGACCTTGAGATCAGCGGGGATATGTCACAGCATGATAGTAGAGGATTAGAGGAATGCATGCATGAAATATTAAGAATTTGCAATGAAGGAAATAGAAGTCATAACATATTTCTCTGATGTTAAGTTTTGTAAAGAAACCAAGTATTTGACCTTGGGATCAGCGGGGGTTGGACGGTCGTAGATTTGTCACAGCATGATAGTACAACCTTAGTGGAATGCATGCATGAAATATTAAGAATTTTAGATGAATGAAATAGAAGTTATAACATATTTCTCTGATGTTAAGTTTTGTAAAGAGACCATGTATTTGACCTTGACCTTGGGATCAGCAGGGGTTGGACGGTCGTGGATTTGGCACAGCATGGTAGTAGAGCCTTACAAGAATGCACGAGTGAAATATTAAGCATTTAGAGCTGGAGGAAATAGAAGTTATAACATATTTCTCTGATGTTAAGTTTTGTAAAGAGACTAAATATTTGACCTTGACCTTGGGATCAGCGGGGATTGGACAATCGTGGATTTGGCACAGCATGGTAGTAGAGCCTTACAGGAAAACACAAGTGAAATATTAAGCATTGTAGATGAAGGAAATATAAGTTATAACATAATTCTCTGTTAAGTTTTGTAAAGAGACTAAGTATTTGACCTTGACCTTGGGATCAGCGGGGGTTGGACGGTCGTGGATTTGGCACAGCATGGTAGTAGAGCCTTACATGAATGCATGTGTGAAATATTAAGCATTTTAGATGAAAGAAATAGAAGTTATAACAATATTTCTCTGATGTTAAGTTTTGTAAAGAGACTAAATATTTGACCTTGACCTTGGGATCAGCGGGGGTTGGACGGTCGTGGATTTGGCACAGCATGGTAGTAGAGCCTTACAGGAATGCATGTGTGAAATATTAAGCATTTTAGATGAAGGAAATAGAAGTTATAACAATATTTCTCTGATGTTAAGTTTTGTAAAGAGACTAAGTATTTGACCTTGAGCTTGGGATCAGCGGGGATTGGACAGTCGTGGATTTGGCACAGCATGGTAGTAGAGCCTTAAATGAATGCACGAGTGAAATATTAAGCATTTTAGATAAAGGAAATAGAAGTTATAACATATTTCTCTGATGTTAAGTTTTGTAAAGAGACTAAGTATTTGACCTTGACCTTGGGATCAGCGGGGATTGGACAATCGTGGATTTGGCACAACATGGTAGTAGAGCCTTACAGGAATGCACACATGAAATATTAAGCATTTTAGATGAAGGAAATATAAGTTATAACATAATTCTCTGATGTTAAGTTTTGTAAAAAGACTAAGTATTTGACCTTGACCTTGGGATCAGCGGGTGTTGGACGGTCGTGGATTTGGCACAGCATGGTAGTAGAGCCTTACAGGAATGCATGTGTGAAATATTAAGCATTTTAGATGAAGGAAATAGAAGTTATGTTATAGTGTACCAATTTGATGGACTGAATGGCAAACAGTATAAACTCTGACCGAACCATGCAGATGCATCATTGTCCAATCTGGGACTAGACTGGTTGCTCCTTTGTCCATATGGAATCTGGTAATGACCTCTGAGTAACTTGTCTGCAGAAACCAGACTCTGTTAATGGGCTAAATGCCCTGGTCAAATAGCTTGGGGTCACAAACAATGAATGCAGGATCTCTGTTGCAATTCTTAATTGTTGTCTGCAATTGTTATTGTGCAATTCATATAATCATGTAATAACTCTTTTGAGACTGAACATAGACGACTAGTATTTGAGCTACACTGAGTCAAAACATAATACTATAACATGTAGTTGTTTACAGTCATTTGCATATTACAGATGGTTCCAAATATGATTTAGAAGACAGTCTGATGTCTAAATTGACTTTGATATTCGTATTAAAAGCCAATTTAGACATAGTTCTAATTTCCTTTCGTCATTGATATTTGCTGTGTGTATGTAGATGAATGGATGAAATGTGCATGTAAAATATCTAAGGTTTGCATTCAATGAGTAATTAATTATAGCAATTTGAACTGTGTTGAACAAACACAGTTCTCAGGAAAAGTCTGCATTGTGTGCATTTCATGCCGAGTGGTCAGGTGCTTTCTATAAGGTCCGCGTTGCCAAGTATAAAGGCCATTGTTTGGGTTGCCAGGGAGCTCTTGGGAATATTACATTATAGAATCAACATGTGTCTTTGTCTTTTCATCTTTCGATCAAATTGAGCCGTAATTCCCAAATTCAAAATAACAGTAACATCTTAGAAATTAATAATATACCACCATTCACTGTAACAATTGGTGGAGAGTCTTTAGATCCTCGGTCATGTTAATTTGGACTTAAGTGAACAAAATTTTAAGTAACGGTTAATCAGTTCTTTCGATGGAAACTAGAACAAATTGAGGAACTTTAGTCAGATGGATTTTGTGACACGCAGTCAGTGTAAATTTAATAACATTTTGAAGATGGAGGAGAAGAAAAGTGTAGCCACTCACTTTGTCAATGTTTGCCTACGCGACGGAAAGCAGTTATATTTGGAACATTGTGTCTCGTTATTATATTTGAAGACGACAATCTACGCTGGTGCACACATGCCGTTTTAACATTATTCAAAGGAACCCATACTGCATATTGCTGAAAACCAATTCCAGGACCTACGAAGCCAGAATGTGTGACGGGGCCTACCCGCACATTCTGGAAGGAACTATGCTGCAAATCTCGGACTGGGGTGTGCGAGGGACACGTGCCGCACATCCTACACGCCAACAATAGGACCATCGACGACAGAAGACGGAAGATATAACAATGGCATAAATACATTTTTGGAATTTTATTGACAGTTTGCAGTTTCATGTTGCAATTTCATTCATGTACATTCACATTTCATATTATGTGGGATTTGATCTATAGCGCATCTTTTTTCTTTCTTTTCTCATACTTTTCTTCCGAAAATCCACATACTATGACACGGAAGGTGATGTTTGAGGTCAATACCTGAATCTGTAACTTTAATGTCTTTTAATTTAAAATATTCCAAAAAAGTGGACCAGTAATAATTAATTCCAGTGCATATCTGCCATAATAATGGAATTATGACTTACCAGTGACATATATGTATCAATTATTACGTTTCCAATTACAACGGATTACATGTATTACGATTGATGATTTACTAATTAACCTGATTTTGATAAATGAACCGGTATTGCATATCATGGACGTTTGGTGTTACAGCATATTCATAGTGCAACATACTGCCTATAACTGAATAACTGTGCACCTTACACATGTGCTCAATACCTGGATCTGCAACTTTAACTTGTTGTTTAATTTAAAAATTCCAATTAAAACGGATTACAGATTATTACGATGGATTGCGCTGATCAAGACTGATGGAACGTATATGGACTATACCATATTTATTCTAATGTAAACCCCTTCTATGCTTTTTGTTTCATTGTGTTTTAAACATATCAAACACACTTTTACATAACAAATGGAAATGTTTTTAGTTACATAATTTTAATTTTTCAAATGTTGCATAGATGAGGGTGTTTATTAGAGGAAGTACGGTATAATTTATTTCATGTCTTACTGCATGCATTTGTTCGATATTTTTTCCTGGCACCCAGACATATAATTTGAAAATTAAGCATTATAGGATTGTAGTGTGTAAGGTGTGTGAATGCGATATTTCTTGTGTTACAATATTCATACTTATTTCTTGTACCGTTACATGTAATATTTGGTTCACATAGTTGTTTCCCCATATTTCATTTGGGGACCAAATGTTTCGAACCAGGAGGGTATTGTTATAGTGTACCAATTTGATGGACTGAATGGCAAACAGTATAAACCCTGACCGAACCATGCAGATGCATCATTGTCCAATCTGGGACTAGACTGGTTGCTCCTTTGTCCATATGGAATCTGGTAATGACCTCTGAGTAACTTGTCTGCAGAAACCAGACCCCGTTAATGGGCTAAATGCCTGGTCAAATAGCTTGGAGTCACAAACAATGAATGCAGGATCTCTGTTGCAATTCTTAATTGTTGTCTGCAATTGTTATTGTGCAATTCATATAATCATGTAATAACTCTTTTGAGACTGAACATAGACGACAAGTATTTGAGCTACACTGAGTCAAAACATAATACTATAACATGTAGTTGTATACAGTCATTTGCATATTACAGATGGTTCCAAATATGATTCAGAAGACAGTCCGATGTCTAAATTGACTTTGATATTCGTATTAAAAGCCAATTTAGACATAATTCTAATTTCCTTTCGTCATTGATATTTGCTGTGTGTATGTAGATGAATGGATGAAATGTGCATGTAAAATATCTAAGGTTTGCATTCAATGAGTAATTAATTATAGCAATTTGAACTGTGTTGAACAAACACAGTTCTCAGGAAAAGTCTGCATTGTGTGCATTTCATGCCGAGTGGTCAGGTGCTTTCTATAAGGTCCGCGTTGCCAAGTATAAAGGCCATTGTTTGGGTTGCCAGGGAGCTCTTGGGAATATTACATTATAGAATCAGCATGTGTCTTTGTCTTTCATCTTTCGATCAAATTGAGCTGCATTCCCAAATAAAAAATAACAGTTTAGAAACAGAAAGTAATTAATAAATATAACCACCACTCGCTGTAACAGTTATAACAATATTTCTCTGATGTTAAGTTTTGTAAAGAGACTAAGTATTTTACCTTGACCTTGGGATCAGCGGGGGTTGGACGGTTGTGGATTTGGCACAGCATGGTAGTAGAGCCTTACAGGAATGCATGTGTGAAATATTAAGCATTTTAGATGAAGGAAATGGAGGTTATAACAATATTTCTCTGATGTTAAGTTTAGTGACGGACGGACGCACGGACGGACAGACAACCTGACTCCAGTATACCCACCCACAACTCGTTGCGGGGGGGTATAATAATAATTATAAGTAATTTGACCTTGACCTTGGGCTTCTGGGCAGCATGGGTCGGGTATACAATGAAAATATAGATGGTAATCAATGTGTAAATGAAGTTTCAAGTTGATATCGCAAGCAGTCACAGTGATATAGCAATTTGATAAAACTTTAACAAAAAGTTTAGTCATTTGACCTTGACCTTGGACTCCTGGGCAGCATAGGTAGGGTATACAATGAAAATATGGCTGGTGATCAATGTGTATATGAAGTTTTTCAAGTTGATATCCCAAGCAGTCACAGAGATATAGCATGAGCTAAGAGACATACTGTTGCTCCATATTTCATTACTGACCCAGAGCTGCAGATAAGGTGTGTATTTTACATACTTATTTTAGCTGAATACACATTGATTTTAAAAAGTGGGAGTAAAAAATACTCTCAAAAATTTGAAAATAATAGGGGATGGCAACAAATGGCCTATTTGAATATTCGATTGGCTATTCAAATATATATTCAAATATTCGGAACCACACGACCTCTAAATTTCTTCACGAAACTGGAATGGACCGTGATGACACAGATCACAAGATTCGGAATAATTGATTTTCTACTTGCTTCAAATAATAATCATGTAATAATTAAATTATTAAATGATTATTATTTGAAGCATGTGGAAAATTAATGTCCTGGGGCTCCATATTTACAACAATTCTGTTTTTTTATATTTTAATAACCAAACAAAGAAACAACTAGAGAAAGTGAGCAGGGGCTCACGTAAACCCCCGGTCGCCGCTTGGACTGACAAATAAAAACTTTAATAATGCAAATATTTAAAAAACATTAACACAAATTTCTAAGTAATTTGACCTTGACCTTGGACATGAAGGCCACATGGGTCTGATATGGATGATGATAAGGAAGTAGATGAAGTTTGGGGTCAATACAACTTACCATTGCAGAGATAATTGGTATCCCAAAACTTTAAAACGCAAATCTTACATAATGCAAATTTCTAAGTAATTTGACCTTGACCTTGGACATGAAGGTCGCATGGATGTGGTATGGAATGAAAATAAGGAAGTATTTGAAATTTGAAGTCAATCCGACTTACAGTTGCAGAGATAATGGGTACCCAAAAAATTTAACGTTGGACGGACGGACGGACAAATGGACGGACGGAATTACGAAAACTATATATATACATGTAGCCCTCAACATATGCCGGGGTGTATGTGCATTGTACAAGCATTATATCAGTGACAAATTCTGTCTTGATTAAACTCCCGTGTATCGATTAATTATCGACATGAAAAAAACATGAAGGGAAATAACTCCAAAAGTGAGAGTTGTATTTCTTGAGCGCGACATCTTTGACCCGATATCTATGCATGTGTGAAGTTTCGTAAATACATGTATATCCCAATAGTCGATTTGCCGTCCTTATGAATTATATGTCTGACCTATGAATTGTGTATAGTACAAGGATTTTCGGTGGATTTACATTGCCTTGGAGCAAATCTGCTTGGTTGTCCTCTTGACGACCTCGGGCAACTTTTTTAATATGCAAATTAGTTGCCGCCATTAACGGAAAACATATTTCCTAGCATAGCTCTACAACTATGCACTACAAGTTCACACAAATGTGTCTATACCTATGTGTTCATGGTCAATGATGACACTGGTGGCATTTCTACAGTGATTACATGTATACATTTTCTCATTATGCAAATTAGTTGCCACCATTAACGGAAAACATATTTCCTATCATAGCTCTACAACTATGCACTACAAGTTCACACAAATGGTGTCTATACCTATGTGTTCATGGTCAAGGATGACAGTGGTGGCATTTTTACAGTGATTACATGTATACATTTTCTCATTATGCAAATTAGTTGCCGCCATTAACGGAAAACATATTTCCTATCATAGCTCTACAACTATGCACTACAAGTTCACACAAATAGTGTCTATACCTATGTTTTCATGATCAATGATGACACTGGTGGCATTTCTACAGTGATTATATGTATACATTTTCTCATTATGCAAATTAGTTGCCGCCATTAACGGAAAAAATATTTCCTATCATAACTCTACAAGTATGCACTACAAGTTCACACAAATGGTGTCTATACCTATGTGTTCATGGTCAATGATGACACTGGTGGCATTTTTACAGTGATTACATGTATACATTTTCTCATTATGCAAATTTGTTGCCGCCATTACCGAAAATTCTATTTTCTTTTATAGCGCTGCAATCATTTATGATAAATTCACGAAAATGGTTGTCGGACCCATGTTTTCCTGGTCTATGATTTCAATACATGCATTTATAAAGTGACTACATGCAAACATTTCAAATATTTAATTTCTTTTTGGCAGTTTGGATCCTTTTTGCGATGATTCTTAGTAGCCGCCAATATGTAAAACCCAACTTCCATAGCTCTGCAGTGGGTGGTTGGTTGGGAGCATGCGAAAGGTAATGTAACGATGGGTTCATGCTTTCCATAATCCCAGGCAACTTTTGATCTTCTGGTTTCAACTCCCAATGGACGTAGAGAGACACATATGTCATGGTTCAGGAATTCCAACAGCATCCCGCTGGCATCGTAGATCTGGGTAGTGCTAACGATCGAGCTAGTTATGAATGTTGTGATCCAACGACAGCGGAAGACCGTTGTACAACCTCTTAGAACCAATGCCAGTCTGTACCACTTTAGCACTATACTGGCCCAAATAAGGTTAACCCTACTGCAATTTCTATTTCTTCAGGAATCACGTAGACGAATGCATTTGCCAGGGCAGATAGTCCTGTTGCTGCAGAGCTCCAGGACGCCCAGTGGCTGAATTCACTTTCGTCAGACCATAGCCTGGAGTGGTACGGCTTCGAAAACCAATTGACCAGTGACCAAATGGGCAACAAAGCCAGTGATTGTGTACCCTGTTTGGCCCACCCATAGATGCACCACCAGCTCAGCGCTGATACCGTCATCACATCACTGCTACACATGAAGAATCCCCTATGTGACATAGGCATACTGTATGCAAATCTTTCCATTGATATGCAGTTGTGCATGGTTGCACAACCGATGGTGGCAGCCGACTAGGTTTGACGAAGTAATTCTTCGTCCAGAGGCAATGCACATTATTATGTCTTTTTTGGGTTGCATTGGGACACTGATGAAGGGGTCTGGTTTGATGAAATGTAAGAGTGTCATCACTGTATGTGGAAGGAGTACGACATCATCCAACAGGTAGGCACGGGTTGGATAATCTTGTGAAACTGACGTTTGGAACATATGCTGCCGTACTTCTTCAGTGCAGGCCATGTTCATTCCGCTCGGTATAGCGCATGAATGCCGCCATGTGGCAGGTTGCTGGAATTCGGACCAACTGCTACACTGCAGCTCCATTATAACGCGATGGTCGTGGTCCAAGATTTCAAATCGCGATCGAATCAGCTCGCTCTATAAAATTTCAGGACATGCACGGGTACTGGTATCATGCGCATGTTCGGTTACCAACTATTTATAAAATAATGCTTATTACGTTGTATAGTGCTCGCGATAGACAGACGCTTATTACAATGTATACTGCTCGTGATCAACAGGTGCTTATAATTAATCGATAATAAATAATGGTCACGTGTCCTGCCTATTCATGCGGACGATTAGCTGTTGATACGTGCATAATGCCAGCGACAATTCCGCATGAACTCTGAATTTTGTGTCAACTTTTCAACACCATTTACGGAAAATATTTTCAAAATCAATATAGGCAAAATATGTTGACAGATCTGCGTATAATCCAGAATGTTTTTTACACATTTACGGGTATGAAATTATTAAATAATTTATTTTTATTTTTGTTATTTCTCAATGAAAGTATACGTTGTGACCACTCATTTGAACCGTCTTGATGAGATGGTTTAAATGGTGGTCGCGGCATATAATTCTGAGTGCATAGAAGTAAAATATGTTTCCGCAAACATAAGCATATCCTCAGCATGAAATGGGTTGCTGCATGATTGCCCCATGATGTGATGATGAAAGTCGCACGTTCGCGACGTCTGCGGCACATCAAAAGGCATGTTGACCAATCAGTAAAATTTCAAAACATAGCGTAAAGGTCACACAGTTTACAGCCTCGTGCTGAATGATGTCATACAATAAACACCTGTTAGTTGACACGGCTGGGTGTATCGATTTTTTGCACAAAGCAACACACAAATCTCGTCTGTGTAATATGTGTCGGGTGTAATCGCAACTCGGATTTGGAATTCATATCCCCTGGCACGGATATTGCACGAATTGGATAAGCAACACGGAAGGTCGTATGTCGCCAGACTTCCGTGCAATAGGGGGGTCGCACTGTATGCCTATTAACATGATTACCTGATTAAAGGTATTACATTTGCTAATATACTAATAATAATCTTTTCATGGACATTGAATGTCGTTGTTTGAATAAACTTACAGGTATCACGAATCAACTACCGGTAATTACACGATGACTACGACAATTTTTTTTCTTTGTTTTCTTCTTTTTTCTAGATTTTTTTTGGATCCACGAGAGACCCGCGTTATAATGGAGATCGAGCTATACGCGATCGCGTTATAATGGAGCTGCAGTGTATCAGGACGGGAAAGGTGGTCTGAAGGGCCTGACACTCTCACCAGAGTTGATCACTGAATGGATCGATTCATTCCCGATATCAGCGTATCTCTCTGTTGCTATGGAACAGTTGTACTCCGATGAAGTGCACTGCTCATCATCACCAAGCAAGATCGGCAGCGGATTGCCACAGACCTAGCAAGGCATTCCCATCTGTTGGAAGTCTACAACATTTTCCATGGTCAGCTAGCTCCCAAAGAGGTAAATGAGGAAGAAACACTAGTCATTGGAACGAAAATGGTCACATCCTTCCACAACTCTTTGCAATTTGACTTCCATGCCAAGATTTCCAGTCAAGCCAAGACGATGAAGCAACATACTAAAGGTATGAAGGTTGGTGGCAATACTGCATTCGACCTGGAGGCCATCTTCATCCATCTTTTGTTGGCCGGGCAAAAACGACAGTTGCAACTGGAACCCATTTTGAGTTGTGTGCTGTTCCACCCTCTATCATCACCGAGTATGGCTGCTTGAGGAAAGGAAACAAATATTCACTCGCCAATCGTCTTGGTTTTCCGCAACTTGGAACTACAGATCCGGACATCGTCATCGTGGATGCACAGCAACTTTACACATCATCTGGTCACACGGAGGAGTGTCATCTGTCCTCGTTGAGAGCATGGCCTCTCGATTTATCCTACTTCCACCGAGAAGATATGGTCAGTCACAGATCACGAGCGGGTGCGATGTCCTGGTGAGGGTTCTACCGACTATAACCTGACCAACAGCAGTCCCTTACCCAATCGTGATGCCATTCTAAAGAATAAGCACAACAAGTGTGAACTCGCCCGCGTAATATCCACATTTAATCTGGGTGATCACATATCATAGATTGTCGGGATGACAGCAGCTTTGCACACGACGAGTCAGATGTCACAATGATTACATATATGTTGCAAGGCTGTCGTCCGGATCCTTAGCGATGATACAGATGTATTTGTGCTACTGGTCCTACTGGGTCTGGAAGCTGCAACTACTTCCTAACTGTAGTGTCCAGATGGAACACTGGAATGAGGTAGTGATCGACATCAATGTGACATGTATACATACAGCTGCGATCTAAGTGTCTGCAGCTACTGGGAATGCATGCGCATAGCGGTTGTGACACTGTATCATACCCATTCAGCAAGGGAAAATCAGTACACTTAATGCTCTGAAGGCATTGTTTGATACACTGGGTGAAGCAAACGCCACTAATGCTGCTCTTTTACAAACAGATAAGCGGATCTTCACGGCAATGTATGGTCAGCAAACAGGAATCTCAATGGACGTGCCACGCTACCAGATATATGCCAAGAAGAAATGGAAGCCGATGTGCATCATGGCATTGCCTCCGACAGACAATAACCTGCTTCACCATGTGCACAGGGCACATCTTCAGATGATGTTGTGGAAGGCAGCTGATCAACAGGGCCCTCCGGATGTAGACATCACACAGTTTTGGTGGCACGTCAAGGACAATATCCCGTCACCCACCTTTGACACTGGTCCCCCGGCACATGTAGGTTTGATTGACGTCATCAGCTGTGGCTGTAAAGCAGATGGCATGCAACACAGGGGTTGGAGCTGCCACAGACATCATATGCCGTGTACCATCTATTGCGCGTGTACAGCTGGCAATGGGTGTTGCAATCCAATCACTATAAAGGATGATGGAACAAATAGATGCCGATTCTGTGGATGAGGATGTGGAGGATGTGGAGGAGCCGGAATAATGTGTGGTATCAGACCGAAGCAATTGCAGCAGCTCTAATAATACTAGAAAATGTGTTCATATAACACGGATGCCCCACATACCGCTTTGATAATAAATGAGGCCAAAAAGTGAATTTTTTTTTTACCTGAGCATTAAAGTTTTTGAAGCACCAAGTATGTGACCTTGACCCTGAGCTTGGCGGGGGCAGGACGAACGTGGATTTGGCACAGGGCAGTAGAGGATCATTAGAGCAATGCTTATATGAAGTATGAAGCTGATCCGTGAAAGGGAACAGAAATTATAAGATATTTACCGGAGCGTTAAAGGTTTTGAAGCACTAAGTATGTGACGTTGACCCTCAGCTTAACGCAATGTGTATGTGAAGCATATTGGTCGAAGGATGAATAAATTATGAGACATTTACCCGAGCGTTAAAGTTTTGTGATGGACGGGACGGACGGACAAGGGTAACACAAAATGCCACCTCCACTATCGTGGTGGGGCATAATAAAAATATGAGTGAGGAAACACGCAAGCAAAATAATCAATCGCGATGCTTTCTGTAAAATGGTGCCAAAAATGTAGAGTATTTTCTAAGTCTGTCACCTTGACCTTGGGGTTAGCGGGCACTATTGTGTTTCTGTAGAATGATGCTGGGTGTTGTTACAAAAGATCAATGAAATATTAAAGCATTCCATCAAGGGAAACAGAAGTTACAAGTTAAGCCGAGCGTTAAGTTTTCAAAACTGAGCATTTTCTAAGTATGTGACCTTGAGGTTAGCGGACACCACAGGCTTCCTGTAGAATGATGTGGGATGCTGTTACAATTGCATCTATAAAATATTAAAGTATAACATCAAGGGAAACAGAAGTTATAATGAATTAACCCGAGTGTTAAGTTTTGGAAATGGAGCATTTTGTAGTACGTGACCTTAACCTTGGGGCTAGCGGGCACTATGGCCATTCTGTAGAAACATGTGGGATGCTGTTACAAATGCATCTATGAAATATTAAAGCATTCTATCAAGGGAAAGAGAAGTTATAATAAGAGCTCCGCGGAGCAAAATGTCCCGCCTGGCGCAGTTTGATAGTACATAAGGAGCTTGTATTAACCTTGGGGTTAGTGAGCACCATGGGCTTTCTGTAGAATGATGCGAGGGTTAGGGTTAGGGATGATGTTAAAAATACATCTATGAAATATTAAAGCATTCCATTGAGGGAAAGAGAAGTTATAATGAAGTGTAAAGTTTTCTAAACTAGAAATGTGGCCTGTCGGCACACGAATGCCCCCGCTGGCAGCCAAAGAAAACGAGGAATATTTGATCATAAGCCATTTACCTGAGCGTTAAGGTTTCGAACGCACCAATTCTGTGACCTTGACCCATGGCTTAGTGGGGGCGGGACGAATGTGGATTTGTCAAAGGGTGGTAGAGGACCATTGTAGCAATGCGTGTGTGAAATGTGAAGCAGATCCGAGCAAAGACACAGAAATTACAAGCCATTTACCCGAGCGTTAAGGTTTCAAATGCACCAAGTCTGTGACCTTGACCCTGGGCTTAGCGGGGGTGGGACGAATGTGGATTTGTCACAGGGCAGTAGAGGACCATTGTAGCAATGAGTGTGTGAAATGTGAAGCAGATCCGAGCAAAGACACAGAAATTACAAGCCATTTACCCGAGCGTTAAGGTTTCGAATGCACCAAGTCTGTGACCTTGACCCTGGGCTTAGCGGGGGCGGGACGAATGTGGATTTGTCACAGGGCGGTAGAGGACCATTGGAGCAATGCGTGTGTGAAATGTGAAGCAGATGCGAGCAAGGAAACAGAAACTAGAAATGGACGCTTGTCGACAAGCGCATGTGTATCCCCCTCCCCAGATACACAAGTAGTTTGAAAAAAGGGTGTTCGAGTTATGCTCCGGAGACAAAATCAGTGACGGAAAAACAAAGGGAGATAACTAAAAAATTAGTGATGCAAGAGTTGTCATTCTTGCGTGACACACCTTTAGGGTCGTGGTCTATGCATGTGTGAAGTTTCATGAAAATATTCCAAAGGGTGTTCGAGTTATGCTCCAGACACGAAATCAGTGCACGAAACAACAAAGGGAGATAACTAAGAAATTAACGATGCAAGAGTTGTCATTCTTACGTGTGACACACCTTTGAATCGTCTTCTATGCATGTGTGAAGTTTAATAAACTAGAAAATGTGTTCATAGAACACGGATGTCCCACATATCGCTTTGATAATAAATGAGGCCAAATTCCAAGTCAAAATTTTCTTTTACCTGAGCGTTAAAGTTTTTGAAGCACCAAGTATGTGACCTTGACCCTGGGCTTGGCAGGGGCAGGACAAACGTTGATTTGGCACAGGGCGGTAGAGGACCATTAGAGCAATGCATATATGAAATATGAAGCTGATCCGTGAAAGAAAACAGAAATTATAAGATATTTACCCGAGCGTTAACGTTTTTGAAGCACTAAGTGAGATGTTAACCCTGGGCTTGGCGGGGGCGGGACGAACGTGGATTTGGCACAGGGCGGTAGAGGACCATTAGAGCAACGCATATATGAACTAGAAATGTGGCCTGTCGGCACACGAATGCCCCCGCTGGCAGCCAAAGAAAATGAGGCATATTTGATTATAAGCCATTTACCCGAGCGTTAAGGTTTCGAACGCACCAATTTGGATTTGTCACAGGGCGGTAGAGGACCATTGGAGCAATGCGTGTGTGAAATGTGAAGCAGATCCGAGCAAGGAAACAGAAATTATAAGCCATTTACCCAGCGTTAAGGTTTCGAAAGCACCAAGTCTGTGACCTTGACCCTGGGCTTAGCGGGGCGGGTGGGACGAATGTGGATTTGTCACAGGGCGGGTTAAGAGACCAATGGAGCAATGCTGTGTGAAATGTGGAAGCAAGAACCGTGCAAGGAAACAGAAATTATAAGCCATTTACCCAGCGTTAAGGTTTCGAAAGTACCAAGTCTGTGACCTTGACCCTGGGCTTAACGGGGGCGGGACGAATGTGGATTTGTCACAGGGCGGTAGAGGACCATTGGGGCAATGCGTGTGTGAAATGTGAAGCAGATCCGAGCAAGGAAACAGAAATTATAAGCCATTTACCCAGCGTTAAGGTTTCGAAAGCACCAAGTCTGTGACCTTGACCTTGGTCTTAGCTGGGGCGGGACGAATGTGGATTTGTCACAGGGCGGTAGAGGACCATTGGAGCAATGCGTGTGTGATATGTGAAGCAGATCCGAGCAAGGAAACAGAAATTATAAGCCATTTACCCAGCGTTAAGGTTTCGAAAGCACCAAGTCTGTGACCTTGACCCTGGGCTTAACGGGGGCGGGACGAATGTGGATTTGTCACAGGGCGGTAGAGGACCATTGGAGCAATGCGTGTGTGAAATGTGAAGCAGATCCGAGCAAGGAAACAGAAATTATAAGCCATTTACCCAGCGTTAAGGTTTCGGGACGTACGTACGTACGGACGTACGTACGGACGTACGTACGTACGGACGCCGGTAACACAATATGCCCCCCTCACCATTCGGTGGCGGGGGCATAAATATGAAGTTGATCTGTGAATGGAAAGAAAAATTATAAGATATTTACCTGAGCATTAAAGTTTTTGAAGCACCAAGTATGTGACCTTGACCCTGGGATTGGCGGGGGCAGGACGAACGTGGATTTGGCACAGGGCGGTAGAGGACCATTAGAGCAATGTGTATATGAAATATGAAGATGATCCATGAAAGAAAACAGAAATTATAAGATATTTACCCGAGCGTTAAAGTTTTTGAAGCACTAAGTATGTGACCTTGACCCTGGGCTTGGCGGGGGCAGTACGAACGTGGATTTGGCACAGGGCGGTAGAGGACCATTAGAGCAACGCGTATATGAAATTTGAAGTTGATCTGTGAATGGAAAGAAAAATTATAAGATATTTACCTGAGCGTTAAAGTTTTTGAAGCACCAAGTATGTGTGTGACCTTGACCCTGGGATTGGTGGGGCAGGACGAATGTGGATTTGGCACAGGGCGGTAGAGAACCATTAGAGCAATGCGTATATGAAATATGAAGATGATCCATGAAAGAAAACAGAAAGTATAAGATATTTACCCGAGCGTTAAAGTTTTTGAAGCACTAAGTATGTGACCTTGACGGGGGCAGAACGAATGTGGATTTGGCACAGGGCGGTACATACTAACCCCAACCCTAACCCTTACAACCTTATGCTACTAGACAAAAATTGAAAAAGAATTTGAAAAAAGAAATGAAAAAAAAAATGGAAAAAAAAAGTTTAAAAATTAAAAATAATATTGCTTGCTACTGGAGCCCAGAAATTTTTTTTAATAGTCCTATATTTATCTACATATATCTGCACAGGTCCACATAATGCCACAATATTTTCAACACAGTTTACGGAAATGTAATAATGTACCTGTATAAATTACCTGTAATAAGTTAGTGGTCAGTTAAAAAATTGAAAAAGAATGTAAAAATAAAAATGGAAAAAAAAAATTAAATTTAAAAAAAAAAAAAGAATAATGCTCCCTACTGGAGCCCAGAATGTTTTTTAATAGTCCTATATTTATCTACATATCATATATACACAGGTCCACATATTGCCACAAAATTTTCAACACAGTTTACGGAAATGTAATATAATCATTTACCTGTATAAATTACCTGTAAGTGGTCAGTGGTCAGTTGCACATGCTAGCACATGCACAGGTGAATAGTCTGTATATAGCACTTACGACCTTATGCTACTAGACAACAAGAAACGAGGCAAAGCCACGAAGGCCAGGTTTTTTCCAAGCATAGACACTTGGATAACATAATTATACCCACTTTTTGTAGACTAGATGGCCGTGGCCTGCATGTCGCGCCTTGGGGCGAGGCATGGACACTAAAAAAATAGATATAGTAGATGGAAAAACTTTAACGAAAAAACTTTAACCAGACACGAACGTACGGACGGACGTATGCCAAAATGCCGACGATATCTCGCTTTCCGCAAGCGGGTGCGACAATGATGATAAACACCCATGTGAAGTATCAAGGTAATGGGTGAAGCAGTTGCAGAGATATAGTACACTAAAAAACTTTAACAAAAAAATTCAAAGTAATTTGACCTTGACATTGGGCACAGGGGCCGCACAGTTGGGGGTTAGAATGAAAATATGGATGATGATAAACACCCATGTGAAGTTTCAAGGTAATGGGCGAAGCAGTTGCAGAGATATATTATAACGAAAAAGTTTTAACCAAAAAACTTTAACTAGATGTACGTTAAAAAGTTAACGTTGAAAATGGCTAAGTCAATTACGTAGAAATAATAGGTGAAGGTAAAAATGGATAGTTGCATGTGGTAGGCACCCCCTGGTTATGAAGCTGTGAAAGTTTGGTGGTCCTAGGTGGTACAGTACCAAAGAAATGGACTTAAACATGAAAACTTAACATTGTAAACGCGAAAACTTAACATTGAAAATGGCTAAGTCGACTACGCGGAAAAAATGGGTCAAGTTAAAAAAAAAGTAACATGTTGGATAGTGATATGTGGTGGGCACCCCTTGATTATGAAGCTGTGAAAGTTTGGTGGTCCTAGGTGGTACAGTAACAAAGAAATGGACTCAAACACGAAAACTTAACATAGATTGTGGATGCCGCCCGTCGCCCACCCACCCGCCCGCCCGGCTTTCGCCAATCCAACAGCCTGGATTTTTTTTAAAAAAACCTGGCTAAAAATTGAAAAATAATTTTAAAAAAAAAAAATGGAAAAAAAGTTTAAAAATAATAATGCTTGCTACTGGAGCCCAGAATTTTTTTTTAATAGTCCTATATTTATCTACATATATCTGCACAGGTCCACATAATGCCACAATATTTTCAACACAGTTTACGGAAATGTAATATCCAATGTAGTAATTTACATGTATAAATTACCTGTGGTCAACAGTGGTCAAGCACTGGACATTTGCACATGCTAGCCCATGCTAGCACATGGTTCTCCCAGTCTCTATTGTTCTCTCTACAGGTAAGGTGCACAGAGCACACGAGAAAAGGTGTACACAGCAGACGAGAAAACGGGTCTTCATGCATTATTATCCAGTTTGTAGAGTGCGCAAAACAAAAAAGGGAGATAACTCAAAAATTAGCTACGCAAGAGTTGTCATTCTTCTGCGCGACACACCTCCGGGTCGTGGTCTATGCATGTGTGAACTTTCATGAAAATATTCCAAAGGGTGGTCGAGTTATGCTCCGGACAGGAAATCAGTGCGCGAAAAAACAAAAATGGGAGATAACTAAAAAATTAGCTATGCAAGAGTTGTCATTCTTGTGCACGACACACCTTCGGTTCGTGGTATAATTGAATATGTGAAGTTTCATAAAAAATATTCCAAAGGGTGGTCGAGTTATGGTCAATCAGTGCGCAAAAAAAAGGGAGATAACTAAAAAATTAGCTATGCAAGAGTTGTCATTCTTGTGCGCGACACACCTTCGGGTCGTGGTCTATGCATGTGTGAAGTTTCATGAAAATATCCCAAAGGGTGTTAGAGCTATGCTCCAGACAAGAAGTGTCTGCGGCGGATGCGGACGCGGCGCGCTGTCAAATCCATAGTATCCCCCGACGGAGTCCGGGGGATACAATTATAAGCCATTTACTCGACCGTTAATGTTTCGGGACATACATACGGTTACGTACGTACGTATGTACGGACACCGGTAACACTATATGCCCCCCTCATCATTGGGTGGTGGGGGCATAATAAGGCATTTACCCAGCGTTAAGGTTTTGAACGCACCAAGTCTGTGACCTTGACCCTGGGCTTAGCGGGGGCGGCACGAATGTAGATTTGTCACAGGGTGGCAGAGGACCATTGGAGCAATGCGTGTGTGAAATGTGAAGCAGATCCAAGCAACGAAACAGAAATTATAAGGCATTTACCCAGCGTTAAGGTTTCGAACGCACCAAGTCTGTGACCTTGACCCTGGGTTTGGCGGGGCCGGCACGAATGTGGATTTGTAACAGGGTGGCAGAGGACCACTGGAGCAATGCGTGTGTAAAATGTGAAGCAGATCCGAGCATGGAAACAGAAATTATAAGGCATTTAGCCAGCGTTAAGGTTTCGTATGTACATACGGACGCCGGTAACACTATATGCCCCCCTCACCATTCGGTGGCGGGGGCATAACAAATCATTTTCTAAGTCCTTGTCCTTGGGGTTAGCGGGCACCATACACTTTCTGTAGAATGATGTTACAAATGCACCTATGAAATATTAAAGCTTGCCATCAATGGAAACAGAAGTTATTGCAGATTAACCCCAATGTTAATTTTTGTGACGGACAGACGGACGAATAGACAACTTTTGCAGCCCGAGGGATAATAAACTGAAACCAAACCACTTCTTTTTCAACAAACACAGCTAAACACAAACAAGAATGTATCTCCAGGCACCGATGCTAAATTTCTATACAAGACATTTTTGAAGTTTGTGACCTTGACCTTGGGGTTACCGGACACCATGAACTTTCTGCAGATGATGCGGAATGAGATTACAAATGCATGTATGAAATATTAAAACGTTCCATCAAAGGAAACAGAAGTTACAATAAATTAACCCAAGCATTAAGTTTTCAAAACTGAGCATTTTCTAAGCCCGCGACCTTGACCTTGGGGTTAGCGGGCACCATGGGCTTTCTGTAGAATCATGCGGGACATTGTTTCAAATGTATGTATTGAATATTAAAGCATTCCATTGAGAGAAACAGAAGTTACAACAAATTAACCTGAGCGTTAAGTTTTAGAAACATAGCCAAATGCAAAAACTTAACGTTGAATGCATGTGAAAAGTATGTCAAGTCAATGAACCATGAAAACCAGGCCAATGTCATATGGGCTCCCTCTGTGTGAGATGGGTACACCAGTGTTGATGTATACCAAGTTTGGAGGTTGTAGGACTTATAGTTTTCCGGAAACTGAGGTAAATGCAAAAACTTAACATTGAATGCATGTGAAATGTAGGTCAATAAACCATGAAAACTAGGTCAAGGTGGCATGGGCTCCCTCTGTGTGAAATGGTTACACCACGGACGCACGGATGTCATTGTGATCACTATGTATTGCTTTCCGCAAGCGCGCTCGACAAAAACAGTGATAAAGTATCAAATTTGCATATTTTTAAATTAAATAACTTGCGAGTTATTTCAATATGCATGTAAATAGTAGTTGTGAAATATTTTGAGCTTTTACTGTTTATAGAAATAATAAAAAAATAACAAATTTGGGGTAAAAAATTGTATTGAAATGAACAATATAATGCTGGTGTACGTTTGTAAATGTAAATTATGGTTTAATCCAAGTGTTTATACAGATAAATGCTGTATATATTGATTATATTAAACTTTATTGAAAAATATAAAATGCCAATAAAAAATAGCAGCTATCACCTATCACGACCCAACTTGATTGGGTCGGTGATGTTCTCGACTAGGTCAAATATATGCAAATATAACATAAATAAATTGGTTAATGAGAAAATCCACCTTCCTGGTTCCCCCGTCAATATAACGTGTTCGACCGAAATAAAACGGGTGTAAATATGATCCGCAAATTTCCGTTTATGAATATTCACGAGATACCGGTCACGTGACACCCTCGAGCTTCGATACTTCCGGAACGACGTAAAAGAGCTGTCCTGTACAAAACGGGACGGTTGGCAAGTATGGATGGATAACACTGGCTTGGGGTACACCAACAAAAGACATGTGGCACACATTATGTGATCACATCAAAAAACATCAATCTCCAAATGTAGCACAGTGTCGGCTACTGGAATACGCCGGCCTTTGGTTGCCGGTTGAAAACGCGATTAATTATGAACTTTAAACGTGTATAATGTCATTGTGGTTATCTTAAACGCAATGTGTGCTTACTCGACATGGCCACTCCCCTTGGTCTTGGAACAACACCAAGAGAACATGATAAGGAAAATAATAGCAATGCCGAGATCAAAAACATGTTTGAGTGAATGTTGCCGACACGTCTCCTTAGCCGAGTTTGTTTTGCGGGATACAGGCTGACTCGGACCTTGGCTGATTCGGACCTCTGTGAGATCCTGATACACTTATCGTAATAGACCCATCCGATGTAGTTAATAAATCGGTGTTCATGTTGCAAACCTCTTGTCTGTTGTGCTCCTACTTTCTACACATCAAAACGTAACACTATCCTCAAGTAGTATATAAGAGTCACAATGATACCATCATCTCTGGAAGGCACCGGCTACGCGCGGCACCTTCCACAGCATGATGGTATCATTTGTGACTCTTATATACTACTACCGCAAGACCATATATTTATGACATGAGAAGATACACCCTATTAGAGATAAAAATCCCTATGTTATGATCAGTATATATATACAACAATCTGTCATACTTTTATTACAAATAAAATAACAACTGACACCCTATTAAAGATAAGAAATCCATAAGTTATACTCAGTATATTACAGCAATCTGTCACAAATATAAACTGACACCCTATTGAAGACAAGTTATCCATAAGTTATACTAAGTATATTACAACAATCTGTCATACATTTATTACAAATAAAATATAAACTTACACCCTATTGAAGATAAAAATCTATTCGTTATACTCAGTATAATGCCTACCATAAATCAAATGAGAGAGCAAGCTAAGAGTTGTGGAATTTCCCTAAGAGGTTTGAGACTCAAGAAAGATATAGCAGATAGGATAA